>BLSH010291103.1:626394-639834 GCA_018402905.1 Glandirana rugosa | reverse complement strand
CCCCCCCCCCCCCCCCCCCCCGGGTGACGGCAGGCCCTGTTCGGGGCCGTGCAAGTAGTGCTCTGTCAGGGGGTGATTTTTCCGGGTCCCTCTGTGGAACGTTTCCGTGGTTTTTACTCAAACCGCCTTGTGGTCCCGAAAAAGGATGGGGTCAGGCCTGTCCTGGATCTGAAGGCACTAAACCTCTTTGTGAGGGTGCGGAAATTCTGAATGGAGTCTGTCCGTTCTGTGTATCTCCATTACCAGTTTGTGGCCCTTCCGTTCGGTCTGGCCTCCGCTTCGCGGGTCTTCACCAAGCTTTTGGCTCCAGTGCTGGCTTTACTGCGGCAGAGGGGCATAGCGGTGTTGGCCTATCTCGACGTCGGCCTCACCCTTGAGGGACAATGTGGCCATCACCCTCAGTTCCCTGCGGGACTTCGGATGGGTGATCAATCTTCCGAAGTCTGTGCTGACTCTGTTGCGCCGGTTGGAATATCTGGGCTTGGTCCTGGACACGGAGCAGGCGACGGCGTTTCTTCCTTCTGCCAAGTTGCTGATGCTCCAAGTAGCGGTGCCAGCCCTGCTGTCTCAGCGCTCAGCGGTGGTCCTCCCTAAGGTTTTGCATGAGGGTGTTGGGGCTGATGGTGTCCACCTTCGAGGCGGTTCCGCATGCCCAGAGTCACACCCGGTACCTGCAGCGGGCAATTCTGCTGCGGTGGGACAAGTCTCCGTTATCCCTGGATCAGGTTGGATCGCCGGACCCGATTTATTTATTTTATATATTTTATTTTTTCCCTCGCCTAGTGGCTGCGGGTCCACGCCTTGGGGCTGGGGAAGTCGTTCCTCCCTGTGGGATGGACGGTGGTCACGACGGACGCCAGCCTATCCGGCTGGGGAGGGGTCTTGGGGCTGTTGTTGACCCAGGGTCGCTGGTCCCCGGAGGAGTCCCGTCTCCTGATCAATGTGCTGGAAATTTGAGCAATCAGGTTTTACCTCGCCCACTGGTCGGGAAGTTGCACGGTCGGTGCACTTACTTGAACCATCAGGGCGGAACGAGAAGCTCGGCAGCGTCGGAAGTGGCCCACATTCTCAGGTGGGCAGAGCTTCACATGCCGGCTATCCTCCGCCATTTACTTTCCGGGCGTCAAATTGGCAGGTGGACTACCTCAGTCACCAGAGGCTGGATCAGGGAGAGTGGTCCCTGCACCCGGAAGTGTTCCGCCAGATTTGCCAAAAGTGGGGCACACCAGACGTGGACCTACTAGCGTCCCGGCTCAATTGGATGGTACAGGCATTCGTGAGCAGAACGAGGGATCCATTGGCAGACGCGGACGTCCTCGTGGCTCTGTGGTCTCGGTACCGGCTTCTTTATGCCTTTCCCCCTCTCCAGCTGCTTCCGCGCTTGTTGCGCAGGATAGAGGCAGAGAGGATCCCAACCATTCTGGTAGTGCCGGATTGGCCTCGGCGTCCTTGGTATGCCGATGTGGTGGATGTTCCATGGCGGCTCCCGCTTCGCGAAGATCTTCTGTCACAGGGCCCCATCTTGCACCCTGCTTTACCGTCGCTTGCGTTAACGGCCTGGCTATTGAATCCCAGATGTTAAGGGATAGGGGAGTCTCTGATTCAGTGATCCCCACTATGCTCAAGGCGCGTAAGTCCACTTCACGCAAGATCTATCACCGCACCTGGAAGGCTTATATTGGTGCGAGGCAGGGGGGTGGAACCCCCGTTCCTTCTCAGTGGCTCGGGTGCTGGCCTTCCTTCAGCAAGGCCTGGATCAAAAGTTGGCGTTGAGCATGCTCAAGGGACAGGTTTCTGCCCTGGCGATTTCTTTTCTTTTCCAGCATCCGTTGGCGACGCATTTGTTGATTCGTACCTTTGTTCAAGGGGTTCGTCATGTCGCTCCCCAGGTGCGGTCGCCTTTGGCGCCATGGGACCTTAATTTGGTCCTCTCTGTGCTTCAGAAGCCGCCTTTAGAAAACATCAGGGAAATTTCCCTGCAGCTGCTTTTGCAGAAAGTGGCTTTCCTGGTGGCTATTACATCCGCCAGGTGGGTGTCTGAGCTGGCGGCTCTGTCCTGTAGGTCTCCGTACTTGGTCCTACATTGGGACAAGGCGGTCTTGCGCCCTTCTCCTTCTTTCCTTTCGAAGGTGGTCTCTGCTTTTCACATCAATGAGGTCCTTGTCCTCCCTTCACTGTGTCCGCGCCCGTCTCATCCTAAGGAGGTTGCTTTGCACTCTTTGGATGTGGTTAGGGCTCTGCGGGTGTATCTGGCGGCCACGGCCTCCTTTCGGAGGTCAGATGCGGTTTTTGTCGTGGTGGATGGTCCGCGCAAGGGGTTGGCGGCCTCGTCTGCCACTATTTCCCGTTGGATATGTCAGATGGTGTCCCGTGCGTATTCTGTTCGGGGCCAGGAGCCCCCTTTCCGGTCAGGACTCACTCTACCAGGGCCATTAGTACTTCCTGGGCTTTCCGACATCAGGTGTCTGTTTTTCACGTGCTCAAGGCGGCTACCTTGATCTCTGTGCACACTTTTTCTAAGTTTTACAAAGTTGATGTTACAGCGTCCTCGGATGCTGCTTTTGGCCGCAAAGTTTTGCAGGCGGTGGTGTGAGGCACGTCTGGCACCTCCCAGAGAACTCTTTTGTTGGGTACAGTTGTTGTTGTGTTGCCCACCCCTCGTTTTGACACTGCTTTGGGATGTCCCCACATGTCATGGATAAGAGGCTGCGTCCGTCAATGAACGAAAGAGAAAAGAATTTTACGGTAAGTCAAAAAACGAAAGAGAAAGAAAATAGGATTTTTTGACTTGCCATAAAATCCTTTTCTCTGAGTTCGTTGACCCCTCTTTGCTTGAGTGTGTACTGCTTGTTACGAACGGAGTTGCTTAGCAGGGCAGAGGAGGGGTTATACCAAGTGAGGACTACCTCCTGGGAGGGGCTGTAGCTGCTTTTAGCTGAACTACGTTCTGCCTAGTCCACTCCTACTGAAAGGTGCATAACCCCACATGTCATGGATAAGAGGCTGCGTCCATCAATGAACTCAGAGAAAAGAATTTTACGGTAGGTCAAAAAAAATCCTATTTTCACTTACGTTCACTGACAGACGCAGCCCTTCATTTGACAAGTGGGTTTTATGCACATCCTACCAGGAGTAGACTAGGCAAATAGAAAGAAAGCAAGCTGACCCCTCCCAGGGGGCCGTCCTCATGCCAGCATATAACCCCCCTGCTCTGTATAGCATATCAGTTTTTTTATGCCTAGTGCAAGGAGTTAGACCTGGTTCCATTATGGGATCTGCGGTTTCCCATTTTCACTGCTTTTCTCAAGCGATCTGATGAAGACTGCTATCAAGAAGCCAGCTGGGGCATAGAGGATGTCCAGAATCCTGAACTTTCCCCAGCACGGCCGACAGATTCGAGCTACCCTTAGCCTTGGCGGGGTCCGCCGCATCGCTCCCATTCTGTACGGGTGGCCAGTGGGTGATCCCCACTTGCGCCCAGCGACCGGACTCTGTTCCCGTCCAGGGGCCTTTTGGCCTGCAGCATCCCCCTCCGGCAGTGGGAGGAAGGTCTGCAACCGGGTGGCTACCTGCTACGCCCGTCGAACTGCTGGTGGAGGATTTATTCTAGGGCTCAGGGCCCCCCTGGGTGTCCTCGCTCCCCTCCCGCACCCCTCGCCTTAAAGTCGCCGTGTGGCGACCCGCCGCAATTTTGCCGTAGCCGCGGCCATTTTGTTGGTGATTTTGGCCTCTAGTGACCGGCGGCCATTTTGCTGTAGTCACTGCTTGTATACAGGCTTTTGGCCTCTTGTGACCACTCGGTGGCCATGTTTTATGTGCCTGGGAAGGAAAAACGTGTGGCTAAGCCGATACTTCCTCTTTCACTCTGGGACAGCATAGGCGGCGCAGGCTCTCTGACTGGCGGTCACTAAGCACTTCTACTGCGCTTGAGAGGCAACAAACAGCAAGTATAGCTGGGGTGCTGGTAGCGGTGGGTGCAGTCCTCCTGGGTGTCCTCCCTGGTTGATCTGTGGGGCAGCGGCGGGGCTGCATTGTGGGGGTGTCGGGGCTTTTCTGCTTGTCAGTGTCATGTGGCGAAATGGCGGCTGAACCTGCGGGTCCTTCCAAGGAGGAGCCAGTGGAAGCACAACCTGCGCTGGGGACTCTGGTGTCCCTGGACCAGTTAAGATCGGTATTTGGGGATTTATTTCCCCGGGAGGTGCCGGGCCGTGCTACGGGGACTCCTAAAAAGCGTCCACTTTCATCGGGGGAAGAATCTGAACCAGAAGTGGCCTCAGTGGTCACTGGGACCCCTGTGGAGCTTTCAGAGGGTAAGCTGGGGCTCTCGGACGGCAGGGGAGACTAGGGGGCCTCGGTAGCGCGCGAGAAGGCGCTGGTGGCCGCACTGATCGATAATATATGTGCGTCCTTGCGACTGGACCAAGCAGGGGAGTTGCAGGAGACTGCATACGTTTGTGGGTCTTTTAAGCCACCTAGGTCCCCTAGGGCTTATCCTTTTGATCAATTATTTGACCAACTGGTCTATAAGACTGATCTCCCTTTGTTTTTGCCTGATGAAGTGGTGCAGGACGCATACCACCTGACCTGCTGGCCTACGAAACGCGTCGCATTTTTATGACGCCATCACCCCAGGACTTCCGCACAGCCGCGTTCCAAGCCTCGCTTCTGTCCCCCGTACTAGCCGGCTCTTACATCCTGGTACAGCGCGGACGAATGAAGGATCCTGTTCCGGCTCATCACTTCCCGGATTTCCTGCGAGTGACAGCGATCCGCTCCTACTGTACACAATCAGCCGATATGCCTACTGTTCCACCTTTGTGAGTGTTTTTATTTGGTCATTCATTAAACATATTAAGCCTATTGCACTTAGAGGCGCCTTCCTTTGTGCTTGGTCTATAAGGAATGGCAATGTCCGGAATTCCTTCGCCCTGCAAAAACCGTACGCTACCCATTTGAGGATAGTTTTGTGAAGAGGTGGGCGTCCCCCCACAGTGGACCCTCCGGTGGCTCGCCTGAATAAGGCAACGACCATCCCCTTGGAGGGGTCTCCCTCTTTTAAGGATCCGGCCAATAGGCGGATGGAGGCGGCGTCCAAAGCACTGTTCTTGTTGGCGGGGTCAGCCATGAGACCAGCTCTGGTGTCTGCTATGGCGGCGCAATCTCTTACCGAATGTGCGACTGAGTTGCACAACGAGTTGAGCTGCGGGAGGTCGCTTGAGGCGTCCCAGCAAGCAGAGCATCTGATAGAGGGTCTTCGGTACCTGTGTGACGCAGCTTTGGACCTACTTCCCATGTTGTCTAAAATGTCTGCTTTCGCAGTCTTCATAAGACGGGTGCTGTGGCTACGCTGTTGGTCAGGTGACCACGCGTCTAAGAAGAGTGTCGCGGATCTCCCATTTCAGGGCGGTCGACTCTTTGGGGCACAGTTGGATGAAATCATTAAGGATTTCACTGGCGGGAAGAGTACTTTTCTCCCGTAGCCCAGGCGGCGGGAGTTCCGCCGTAAGCAGGGTCCTACTACTTCGGGTCAGAAGAGGTTTTTTCGTGTGCCCGGTGCAGCAGGCAAGGGTTTAAAGCCCGGCAAGTCTGCCTCGGGGTCCGGTAAACGGCCCTGGCAGCGCAAGAGCGAAAAGGCGGAGCATAAGTCCTCCACCGCATGATGGGTTGCCCCCACTTGATTCTCGGGTGGGGGGACGTCTTCTGGGGTTCGCAGACAGGTGGACTGCCCGCGTTTCTGACCAGTGGGTGCAGGATAGAGTTCAGCACTCTACCCCCAGACAGGTTCTTCCCATCGAACTTGAGACTCCCTCAGGGGCGTCGGGAGGCTCTCCTAGAGGCTGTTCAGACGCTCTCCGAGCAAGGGGTAATTGTGCCGGTACCTCCGCTGGAAAGGTTCCGCGGCTTCTATTCAAATCTTTTTGTGGTACCCAAAAAGGGTGCAGTCAGGCCAGTTCTGGACTTAAAAGTGCTAAACCAGAATGGAATCTGTCCGTTCGGTCGTGGCTGCCCTGCACCAAGGGGACTTCATGGTGTCTCTGGATATCAGGGACGCGTACCTCCATGTTCCCATTTAGCTCTTACACCAGCGTTTCCTGCACTTTGCGGTGGGAGATCTACATTACCAATTTGTGGCACTTCCCTTCGGTCTGGCCTCGGCTCCTCGGGTGTTCACCAACCTGGTGGCTCCGTGCTGGCGTTATTGAGGCAGAGAGGCTTTGCGATGGTAGCATACCTCGACGACTTACTCCTGCGAGCGGAGTCTGCTTCGGCCCTGGAGGAGAATGTGGCTATCACCATGGCCTAGTTGAAAGACTTCGGCTGGCTAATCAACCTGCAGAAGTTGGCGTTGACCCCGTCCTGTCGACTAGAATATCTGGGTCTGATTCTGGACACGGAGCAGGCAAAAGTGTTCTTGCCTCCGGCCAAGTTACTAACACTGCAAGCAGCGGTGCGAACCCTGCTGTCATGCCAGTGGTCCTCCTTACGGTTCAGTATGCGGGTGTTGGGGCTCATGGTTACAGCCTTCGAGGCAATACCTTACGCCCAGAGTCACACACGGCTCCTGCAGTGAGCGATTCTGTCATGGTGGGACTAGTCTCCGCTGTCCCTGTACCAGCTGATAAGATTGGATCATCAGACCAGAGGATCGTTGACCTAGTGGCTTCGGGCCCCGGCTCTCACGTTGGGGGAAGTCTTTCCTTCCCCTGAATTGGTCGATAGGCTGGCGTCCGTCGTGACTATCAGGCTGGGGGGGTCCTGGGGCAGCTGTCTGCTCAGGGCCGTTGGTCGGCGCAGAAATCCCGCCTTCCGATAAATGTGCTGGAGCTGAGGGCATTCGGGCTCTGCCTCTCCCACTGGACGGTAAGGCTGCACGGCCTCCCGGTTCGGGTTCAGTCGGACAACGCCACGGCTGTGGCGTACGTGAACCATCAGGGCGGAACGAGGAGCTCGGCAGCGGCTGTGGAAGCGGCTCTCATTCTGCAATGGGCAGAACTTCACATGCCGACAATCTCCGCCATTTACATTCCGTGCGTAGAAAATTGGCAGGCGGATTTTCTCAGTCGCCAGACGCTGGATCAGGGGGAATGGTCCCTACATCCAGACGTGTTCCGCCAGATTTGCCACAAGTGGGGCACGCCAGACGTGGACCTCAAGGCATCCAGGTTCAATCACAAGGTGCAGACCTTCGTGTGCAGAACAAGGGACCCGTTGGCGGCCGCCATGGGCGCGTTGGTAGCGCCTTGGGGTCGGTTTCGGCTCCTGTATGCCTTCCCTCCCATCAAGCTTCTACCACAGCTACTGCGCAGGGTAGAAGCGGAGGGAATCCCGACAATCCTGGTAGCTCCGGATTGGCCTCTGTGCCCTTGGTACGCCGACGTGGTGCGGATGGTGACAGATGTTCCCTGGCGTCTGCCGCTGCGAGAAGATCTGCTGTCACAGAGACCCATCCTGCACCCTGCTTTACCCTCGCTGGCTTTGACGGCTTGGCTATTGAGTCCCAGGTGCTGAGGGATAGGGGTGTCTCTAACTCCGTGATCATTACTATGCTTAAGGCGCGCAAGTGCCCTTCGCATAAGATTTATCATCTCACCTGGAAGGCCTATATTGCCTGGTGCGAGGTGGGGGGTTGGAACCCCCGCTCTTACGTTGTGTCCCGGGTGCTGGCTTTTTTGCAGCAGGGCCTGGATAACAAGTTGGCATTGAGTACTCTAAAGGGTCAGATTTCGGCTCTGGCGATTCTTTCAACGTCCTTTGGCGTCACATTCGTTGATACGTACATTTGTACAAGGTGTACGCCATGTGGCTCCTCGGATGCGGTGGCCTTTGGCGCCGTGGAACTTGAATTTGGTACTTTCTGTACTGCAGAAACCGCCATATGAGAAAATCAGGGATATTCCCCTACAATTTCTGTCGCAAAAGGTGGCTTTCTTGGAGGCCATTACATCCGCTAGGCGGGTGTCTGAGTTGGCAGCGTTGTCCTGTAAGTCTCCTTACTTGGGCCTTCATAAGGACAAGGCGGTCTTTCGACCTTACCCTTCGTTTCTACCGAAGGTCCTCTCCTCTTTTCACATTAATGAGGATATTGTTCTCCCTTCATTATGTCCGTACCCGTTGCATCCCAAGGAATTTGAGTTACATTCTTTGGATGTCGTGAGGGCTTTGCGGGTGTACTTGGCGGCTACAGCTTCTTTTCGGAAGTCCGATGTGGTGTTTGTGCTGACGGATGGTCCGCGCTAAGGATTGGCGGCCTCGTCGGCCACTGTCTCCTGTTAGATCAGACAGACCGTGACCCATGCGTATACTGTTCGGGGCAAGGTACCCCCTTTTCCAGTCACAGCTCATTCCACCAGGGCAGTTAGCCCTTCCTGGGCTTTCAGACACCAGGCTTCGGTGTCACAGGTGTGCAAGGCGGCCATTTGGGCCTCAGTGCACACGTTTACTAAGTTTTACAAAGTGGATATTTCAGCATCCACGGATGCTGCCTTTGGCCGCAAAGTTTTGCAGGCGGTGGTGCTGGCGCCTCCTGAGAGGACTCTGTTGGGTACAGTTGTTGTTGTTGTTGTTGTTTACCCAGCCCTCTTGACTAACACAGCTTTGAGACATCCCCACTTGTCAAATGAAGGGCTGCGTCTGTCAGTGAACGTAAGAGAAAAAGGGTGTTTATTAAAACTTACCGTAAAATCCTTTTCTCTGAGTTCACTGACAGAGGCAGCACCCACCCCCCTGTGTTGCGTTTGTACGGCTTGTTACAAACTGATATGCTATACAGAGCAGGGGGGTTATATGCTGGAGTGAGGACGGCCCCCTGGGAGGGGTCAGCTTGCTTTCTTTCTATTTGCCTAGTCTACTCCTGGTAGGATGTGCATAAAACCCACTTGTCAAATGAAGGGCTGCGTCTGTCAGTGAACTCAGAGAAAAGGATTTTACGGTAAGTTTTAATCCCTTTTTTTTGCTCTTCAGGGCCCACTGACAGGTTCAAAACCTTTAGAACCTCCCAAGGAGGGTTTGAAACGTACCTAGTCTGGCAAGCCAAAAGCGTGATTCTCTGACCCATGGACAAGGCCCATTCAGCATGAAGGTGTGCCCTCACTCGTGTTCGGAGTGGGGGAGACGTCTTGATCTTATCCAGTTTCAAGATTGTGTTAGCCTTGTTCCCTGAATAGGTTTTTTCCTCCTCCTGTGCGTCTGTCTCCGGACCGTTTTCAGTTCTCCCCGTGGGGCGGTACAAGCCCTGTTACTTCAGGGCACGCTTGTCCCGGTCCCTGTGTCAGAACGGTTTCGGGGAGGTTTATTCACACCTATTCATGGTCCAAATGATGGGAGGGCATGGCACATTTAAATTGTGGACTCCAAGGCCCTGACCTGCTTTGTGTGGGTACAGTAGTTCAGAATGGAGTCCATCTGCACAGTGATGGCATCCCTTCCTCATGGGGTCTTTCTGGCTTTTATTCAACATCACAAATGTCTGCTTACACATTCCCCTATGTGATTAATATAGAGATACCGCGCTACCTACATATAACAGTAGCTGCCAGCGTGACAACAAACCAAGTTGGGAAATAATAATCAAAAAGTGTGGCGCTGTATTGTGACCATAAGCATGTTGGGTGCATCAGGTAAGTGAATAATATTAATACTAAGCACGGGTGTGTGAAACGCGTCTGCTATAGCCATTGAGTACCTGTGTGCTGGCTGTGTGTGTTTTTTTTTTTTATTTTTTTTTTTTTTGTATCGTGCTTTTAATAAATCAATAAATGGAATTTCTATGGGGAGTGCCGCCGCCTTCCTTTTTTTTTTTTCTGGAGAGTCCTTGACTACCCCTAGGGGCGCGTAGCTCATATACAGACCTTGACAGATTTCAGTTGTTTCTATACTACCTCAAGTCTGTTCTGGCTCTTTCCATAACATTGGATTATCTGGGCCTGACCCAGGCTTCAGCTCTGGCCAGAGTGTTTCTACCTCTGGACAAACTCCACGAGTTGCTTGCTGCATTTCATCTACTGTTAGGCAGGTGGGACTCCCTGCAGACCTGCATGCAGTTGTTGGGCCTGATGGTATCTACCTTTTTTTGAGGCATTTCCATTTGCACGGTTCCATGCAAGCTCCCTTCCAGGGAGATCCTAGCGTAATGGGACAAGTGCCCGAGGTCTCTGGACAATTGGATTCGGCTGAGCTCTCCGATTCTTTGGCAGGGCAAATCCTGTTTCCCCTTGTATGGACATTGGTCACTACCAATGCCAGTCTGTCCGGGTGGGGAGGTGTCCTGGGACTGAGCTCTGTCTGCTCAGGGACACTGTAGACATCCAAACTACCAATCAATATCCTGGAACTTCGAGCGATCAGACTGTCTGGCTCATGGACTGATCGACTTTGAGGGTTCCCGGTGCTGATCCAGTCGGACAATGCAACGGCAGTAGCCTATGTCAATCACCTGGGCGGAATAAATGGAGTGTTTGCAGCCCTGGCAGTAGCCAGAATTCTCCAGTGGGCAGAACGTTTTCGTTCCAGCCCTCTTAACGCACTTTTTCTGGGAGTGGAATACTGGCAGGCGGATGCCTCAGTCTGCTAGTGTTCGACCACAGGGTGGGCCCTTCACCGAGCCATGTTTCATTGGATATGTCTCAGATTGGGCACTTCTGAGGTGGATTTGTTTGCGTCCTGGCTCCACAGAAAGGGACCGAGATTTCTGGCAAGGTCACGGGATCCTCTGGTGGGCACTTCAAACACTTTGGTGGCCTGTGGGGCTGGTATCCGGTTTTGATCTACGCTTTTTTCTCCTCCCCAGCTTCAGCTGTGGTTTTTGTGCGATCAAGGCCGCAGGGATTCCTGTCACTATTGGTTCCAGATTGGTACTGTCGGTCTGGGTACGCCGACCTGGTGCACCTGGTCGCCGACGTTCCTTGATGACTGCCTTTCAGGGAGGATCTACGGTCCCAAGGCTTGTTCTTCCATCCTGCTTTTACAGTCGCTGGGTTTTTGACGGCCTGGCTGTGATTGAGCCAGGTACTGCAGTTCCGAAACTGCTGAAGACTAGGGAGTCTACCTCTCCTAGGGAAATACCTTCCTTCCCAAAAATTTGGCCCTGGACTTCATCCAGACCGGCCCAGGGCACATCAGGGTACAGTGCACAGGACACATCAGGGCACAGCGCATGGAGCACGTTGGGTCCCATCAGGGCCATAAGGGCACATTGGGGCCCATCAGGGCCATAAGGGCATATTGGGGCCCATCAGGGCCATAAGGGCACATTGGGGCCCATCAGGGCCATAAGGGCACATTGGGGCCCATCAGGGCCATAAGGGCACATTGGGGCCCATCAGGGCCATAAGGGCACATTGGGGCCCATCAGGGCACAGTGGGAACATCAGGGCAAGCGGGCACCATTAGGGCACATCAGGGCACTTTGTTTACCAGTGTAATTCTTGCAGAGTAGCGTAGGAAGTGACTGTGTATTAAGTTCTCTGTCAGCCATGTCATGCTGCTCCCTGGCGGCCCCGCCCTCTCCTCGTCCATCCCAGGTGATGTCACAAGCGAATTGGAATGGACGAGGAGGGGGCGTGGCCTCCGGGGAGCAGCGTGACATGACTGACAGAGAACTGAATACACAGCCGCTCCCTGCGCTTCTCTGCAGCTTTTCTCTTCTCTTTTTTTCTCTTTTCTTTTCTTTTCTTTATTTCTCATGGCAAAAGGGAGTACATCTCTTCAACATCGACGAATAACCCCACATTAAAAGAAACGGAATACAGGGCTTCAAGTGATGGACAATACTGATTCCGATTTGCACTGATAATGTAGATGTAACAAAAATGTATTATTTCTTTATGTATGTGCAAGTACCCAACAAAAAGAAAATTAAAAAAAAAAAAAAAAAAGTATCAGCTATGGTCAAATCTGTAGATTGACTACTTGCCCCTTTTTTATACCTTGCCATACATGTCTATATAATATAGTGAATAGATAAAGATGAAAAAGGAAGGTAGAGTAGAGCATGGGGGGGGGGGGGGGTTCTATATAATTTTCATGCAAAAAAAGGCAGATGTTCACATGTATAGAAAAGGCCTGGTCTTCAAGTGGTTAAAAAACAGCCCTTGTATACAATCGTGGGCAGATGTAGCCCACCTATAGTAAGGCTTTAACATGTTGTGCCCAATAGGGAAGAGAAAAAAAATACTGCCCAGTTAGTCTCTAGCATACAAAGTGATGCAACATTTTTATTTCTGCAGCTATTCTCTTCTGGTACAGTCCAGCTAACAACAACGTCAAGGGCTGAAGTTGGTGACTTTGATATCAAAACTGTGATACAGGAAATGAAGCGAGGCAAAAGGATGGTAATTATTTGTGTTTCTATTTGGAAGCTTTATCATATGTATAGCACATTATGACAGACTTTCCTACCAAAGCAACCTCCTCCAGGTTGTCATGTCAGCACTCCCCACTATCGCTGGCCATTTTTATCTCCTTTTGAGTTCAGAGTCTTCAGCCACTTGATTGGCTGGGCCTAGATTATGTAATACCCACATACACTGCCTTGAAAAAGTATTCATACTCCTTGGAATTTTCCACATTTTGTCATGCCACAATCAAAAATCCCAGGGCAATGAAGACTCCTTAGGGGAGCATCTCTGTGTTTGAGTCATTGCCATAGAAACATTTGTAAAGGGGAGGAGTTGATAAGATGGCCACGCCCATGTGGGGGCGCCAGAAATATTTCTGCACCCAGGCGCCTGTGACCCTAGCATCAGCCCTGTAGGATAGCGCATGCTTTTAGAGTCATTTACTCTGGTTTATGGTTTTACACGCCATTTAAACAGGCAGCAACCCAGGATTTTCTAGTTTTTTCTTTATACTTTGCACAAGTGATTATTTTTAAGGGTGCATGCACATCTGACCATCAGCTGCCGGATAGATGTACAGCCGCCCAATCGCTACCACCGGACCTTGGTAGTCTAATAGCCCCCAATGGGTCCTTAAAGTGAACCTGTCATAACAAAATGCAATCAGATCACCATGTGATAAAAATAAAGTGAAAGCGGGCTCCACCACGAATGGCAGCTGTGGCAGCACCCGAGAGCCAATCCGAAAATCAGCTGGAGTGCCCACATTGCAGGCTCCCTGGAGAGTTAAGAGTCCTTATATTAAAAGTCAGCAGCTACAGTATTTGCAGCTGCTGACTTATTTTTTCCCCCAGGCTGGAACACCGCTTTAAATGAAAAAAAAATAAAAATAAAAAAAATAAAATTTAAAGTTTTAAAAATTTAAACCACATGGGTGTGGTTATCTTACTAACTCCTCCCCTTTACAAATGTTTCTATGGCAATCACTCAAACGCAGAGATGCTCCCCTAAGGAGTCTTCATTGCCCTGGGATCCTTCCATGATTTCTTAAAAATAAACAAGTCGGACCCCCTTTTTTATTCAGTCGTCGACGTTTATGACATCG
>BLSH010291103.1:574541-597119 GCA_018402905.1 Glandirana rugosa | reverse complement strand
GCAGCCCCATCCCACCACCATGCTTGACTGTAGGCAAGACACACTTGTCTTTGTACTCCTCACCTGGTTGCCACCACACGCTTGACACCGTCTGAACCATATAAGTTTATCTTGATCTCATCAGACCACAGAACATGGTTCCAGTAATCCATGTCCTTATTCTGCTTGTGGTCAGCAAATTGCGGGCTTTATTGTGCATCATCTTTAGAAGAGGCTTCCTTCTGGGATGACAGCCATGCAGACCAATTTGATGCATTGTGTGGCGTATGGTCTGAGCACTGACAGGCTGACCCCCCCCCCCACTCCTTCAACCTCTGCAGCACTCATGCGTCTATTTCCCAAAGAGAACCTCTGGATATGACGCGGAGCACAGGCACTCAACTTCTTTGTTCGACCATGACGAGGCCTGTTCTGAGTGGAACCTGTCCTGTTAAACCGCTGTATGGTCTTGGCCATTGTGCTGCAGCTCAGTTTCAGGGTCTTGGCAATCTTCTTAGAGCCTAGGCCATCATTTTTTTTTTTTTTTTTTTTCAAACCCTCAGTTCTTTACCATGAGGTGCTATGTTGAACTTCCAGTGACCAGTATGAGAGAGTGAGAGCGATGACACCAAATTTAACACACCTGTTCACCATTCACACCTGAGACCTTGCAAACTAACGAGTCACATGATACCGGGGAGGGAAAATGGTTAATCGGGCCCAACTTGGACATTTTCACTTAGGGGTGTACTCGCTTTTGTTGCCAGCGGTTTAGACATTAATGCCTGTGTTGAATTATATTGAGGGGACAGCAAATTTACACTGTTATACAAGCTGTACACTCACTACTTTACATTGTAGCAAAGTGTCATTTCTTCAGTGTTGTCACATGAAAAGATATAATATATTTACAAAAATGTGAGGGGTGTACTCACTTTTGTGAGATACTGTATGTTAGTATGATGAAGTGCATTTATTCTTAATGCTGCACATGCTTTGTGCTGCCAGAAATGGTACATGCACATGTTTTGGTGAAATGAATGTGCTGCCATGATGCAGTGCACATTAACATGCATCTGTGTACCCCAATGGTGTTCATGGGCTCTTAAATCAGAACTTTACTGAAAAATAGAAGTTCCGCTCTTTCTCCTCCTTCCTATTGCCCCCACCCCTACCCCTTCTATTTTCGTAACATAATTTTATTGGTTTGCACAATACGCCATCAATGCCAATACTCAGCATTTGCGCAGGTACAAGCACTTGTGCAAATGCTCCAATACCTGAAACCAATACCTTTTGCAATGCGGTTTGAGCCCATACAAAATGAATGGACTCAAATCACACTGCAAATAATCGCATGTGATTTGAACAGGAATGCAGTTAGTTTTTTTTTTTTTTTTTTTTTTACAATTCCTGGCCAAATCGCATGTGGCTTTTCCCACCACCTCTGTATGAACCCAGGCCTCACATAGTGACTTCAGCCTGGGTTCACACTGGAGCGATGCAGGAAACGACATTAATTTTTGTCTGGGCTCAAATCGCACTGCAAAAGTATCGGTACTCTGTATTGGTGGGTACTTGACTGAAAGTATCAGTACTTATACTCGCCAGTGAAACCCTAACAAATTGTTTTGGTGGGAGCAGGTACCTAGTTTTGACAGGTACCCGCTCCCCACTTCCACATGAGTGGCCAGCCTAGACAATTCCACTAAAGGTTTGAACGAACACACACACACTACACATTACGCAGTGAGGAGTCTGCTTTGAAGCCACGAGGCTATCCACATTCAGCATGGCGGTGCCAGTGACTTGACGACCGCTGAAAAACTGGCCTGGGTGAATACGCTATGCTAGATCTCTGGACAACTGAGTGTCTTAAGTCAGCAGCTACAGTATTTTTAGCTGCTGACTTATATTTTTAAAAAGTGACTGTAGAACCATTTTAAAGGATAAGTTTCACCTTTCGTAACATGTTACACCTATATTCAGCCCCCGCACCTCCCCGATCCCCGCTGTGAACAGCTAGTGGGGTTTCTTCTCCCTCCCCACTAGCTGTTACATGCATGGCTGTATCACTGATTGACAGGGCTCTGTGCAAGGAAATCGACAAGGTCCAGCAGCCTTTGCGCCAGAGCTCCGTGGTAATTCGTTCATGCTTCCTGCCAGATTGTATCCGCTTACACATACGGGTAAGCAGATCTGCTGGAGACCTGCATGCCACCAGCAAGCTGCTGATCGCTGGTGCAATGCTTTACAGTCTAAAAAAAAGTAAATGCATATTTTTCTCACCTGCAGAAAAATGTGCATTTATTTTTTTCCAAAAAGTGAACTTATCCTTTAGCCCAGGGGTCATCAACCTCTGGGCCGCATATCGGTTCATGGCCTGTTGTCGAGCGGGAGGGGAGCCCTGTCACAGACCGCGGTATAGTTGGCATCCTGTGTTTATTCTGTAATTTCTCCTGAGCGGCCGCCGATGTTAGCCTATTAGCAAGGCAGGGGTCGGGTAGGCTGCAGAACGTGACATAGAGCGAGAGCTGCCAAACTTGTATTAACAAGCGGACGATTACCTGCTTGTTATTGTCGCGATCTGCAGCTGTCTTCCTGCCTTGCTAATAGGATGACATTGGCGGCCGCTTGGGAGAAATGACCGAATACACACAGGACACACAAGCTGCTAACTATACCGTGGTCCGTGCTGGGGCTCACCTCCTGCTGAAGCATGAGAGAATAGGCTGCAGGGGAGGCAGAGATTAAAATGGGCACGGGGCAGGGAGGACTGTGATGGGAGGGGGAAAGGGGGGGGGGGGGAGTGCATAACTGCAAGGAGGACTGTGATTGGAGGGGCGAGTGAGAAAGGGGGGGTGCATGACTACAGGGAGGACTGTGATTGGAGGGGGGTGCATTACTGAAGAAAGGACTGTGATTGGGGGGGCGGGGCAAGGACTGTGATGGGGGGGCATCACTGCAGGGAGGACTGGGATGGGGGGCTATGACTGCAGGGAGGACTGTGATGGGGGGGGGGGTATAACTGCAGGGAGGACTGATGGGAGGGCCATGACTGAAGGGAGGATTGTCATGGGGGGGGGCCATGACTGTAGGGAGGACTGTGATGGGAGGGGACAATGACTTCAAGGGGCACTGTGATATAAAGGGGACTGTAATCCTTACAGTGCAGTCCCCTTTATGTTACAGTGCAGGGAGGGTTGTGAGACACTATGAACCACCCACTTTCCCCATATGTCACCCCGCCCCCCACTGGGCTCTGAAAAAGTGGCTACACCAAAGCGGTTTCTGGTGCCAAAAAGGTTGGTGACCACTGCTTTAGCCCTCGTTCACACTGAGGGTGGGTTTGAAATTGTGAGAGTTCAGGTGAACTTGCACGATTTCAAACCCACATTTCAGTGCGAGTTCGGGGGCGATTTGAAAGACATGTGCGAGTTCATGCACAGATGTCTATTGAAATCGCCCCCGAATTCGCCAAAAGTATTGCAGGAACTACTTTTGGGAATTCATACGGTGCCGTTGCCGGTAATGGGCTTCAATTTGACATGTCAAATCGGCCCGATGTGAACAATGGGGTTAACGTTGCTAAGACAAAGCAGTTACACACTTATTGAAGCTGGAGCTACAACCTTGAGAAGATGTGAGATTTGTCCCCTGGTTGCTCTGGGACTTGATTTTAGAAAGCTATAAACCTCATTTTGCTCTAATGACCATTATCAACAATAAGAGTCAGGCTACAAATGAGTCGGAAAATCATTTCTGTGCAAACTGTACGTTTCATAGCTTTAGTGAGTTGAGCCCATTTATTTCCAATGCCTTTTCCCTGTAGCCCCTTTTTCCTTTAATCCGTTTCCCAGAACACATTGCTTATCACATCTGACTCTCGTGCAGCCCTCTTTAACACTGTCACAGTGATATGCATGCACAAAGGGAGTGGGGGTGCTTAAGTGTCACTTCAAAATAAAGTGAACTATTATAAAAACTGACCATTGAACAGTGTAAAAAGAATAAAATAACTACTGGTGTTTTTGTAAACCTCGACACCGAACAATTTTAGGGAAAGGATATTTTGAGCACAACCATTAGTAGTCTTTTTAAAAGCTGTACATATGTTTTAAATGTTTTTTTCTTTTTAACAGACTATATTGTAAGAATCACAGTGGCAATGATGAAAGAGATGAGGAAGATGAAGAACGTGAGAGCAGGAGTAAAGGGAACGCAACAGGTGGACATGACAACACTCCACAGCAAGTCAATGGAAACTGAAGAAAGTGGGGGGGGCTGGGAACACACCATCCATTTTTGATGGGAGAATTCTGGACGCTTTTATCTACAGTTGTAGAATGGACTGTGGGGGAAAATGGGAAAAAGATTTTTTCTTTTTTTTTTTTTCCACTAAGCATTTTTCTACATAGGGGAAAAAGCTGCATTTGGTTTAAGATGACCTGGATTCATCAGTCCACACAAACTTGTTTTGAGGCTTTTCTTTTCCATACTCTTTTCTCCATGCTAATTTTTATATTTTAATAGTTGCTTTTAAATAGACAATTCTTTTAAAATGATTGAGCCCAGAAAAAAAAAATTGGTTGGCATGTTTACTTTACACCAAGTGGCAGGATTCCTTTTGCTGACCCACGACAGGTATTTCCAGTGTCATAAGCTTGTTTGCCTGTGTGTGTGTTTTTTTGTTTTTTTTTTCCCCTACATGATTTCACATTGTTGAAATAATTGTAAAATGTTGGTATTTGTTTGAGACATGGTCATTGAATTTGGTTGCCCTTATTGTCTTGTACAGTAATATTGTACATGTTTATGACTACACAACTCTAAGATCATATATTGTGACAGAGCCTAGGGCTTTTCACTCTTTTTTTTTTTTTTTTCTCCTCTTGTTCTAGGAAGAATAAATCCTGAAATGTTGCGTTTTTGTTTCTGTGTGTTGGTGTCCTGCCAGGGATCGTAAGGGTGTAGAGAAAATGCTGCAGTTGATTTTGCAGTATTTACACATTTGTAACTATTAAGGGCTTGGATGGTATGATCATCGTACTGCAGCAAAATTATTTCTTGATCTCACTGACTGGTATACGAGTTGAGCTACAAAGAAGTTGCTACATGTGATTGACTGACTTGCACAGTCACGTCCTTATTCAGTATGGGAGCATCCATTGGAAATTTTCATCGATATATCTGTAAATACCATGGTGAATTTTAATTTTTACTATCTGACCTTTTTTTTATTTTCATTACAATAAGGGTTGAAAATTAGCCACACCACTGTTTGGTTTGCCTTTGTAATAAAAAAAAAAAGCAAGCCATATAGCTGAATTTTTCCTGTCCATCAAGGGACTCTGGAAGTATTTCACATTTAGGTTATACTGCATAAGGCAGATTGGACACTAGCAAACTTAAGTGTAGGTCAGCCCAGGATACTCCCTCATACTACCAGCAGGCCTCCGTTTCTTTGCTAGTGTCCTAAAAGTATAGACATCTTAAATTATGTAAATGACTGACTGATTTTTGTTTGTTTTTTTTTTCTAGCACCATTTAGTTTTCTAAATGTGTTTTCTTTTTCTTTTCTTTTTGTTTTAATTCCATCTAGACATCTTTTCTACACCCTTATAGAGTTAGCCTTTTTATTGCAGCTCTCCAGCACTGGGTTCTAAAGACGAGTTGGCTACAGAGCTCTTTTTAGGTCCAGATCAGTCCGCATTCCCTAACTGCCTACCCGGCCTATAAAGTCGCACTGTGTGTAAGCCTACCTTTTTACATTTACAGGTCAGTAAGCACCTTTTGAATTTCCTGAATTCTGGTTGTCTCTGTGCGACAGACACTTCTGTTTGATCCCACTAGGACATTCCTCTTTTCTCAACCACAGTGTAATTTTCCTTGTCGCCTCTTCGAGGGGAGTGCCTGAACTTGTGACCTTATCCTGCAGGGCCCAGGTCGTCATCTTACCCAATGTAGATTCCATCTTTCACTGCAACCAGAACATTGTTGTTCTTTCCATCTCCAGTTCATCAAAGGGAAATTGGGACATATCCCTTCATTGCCCTAATCGGATCGGGCTGTGAGAGTTTCTCTCTCTCAGCCACTGCTTCTTTCATAAAGACAGATTCTCTGTTTGTAATCCTGTATGGACTCTGTAAGCTTGCATCAGCTTCTTGTTCTGCCATCTTTAGGTGGCTTAACCAGATCATCATCCAAGCTCATTAACTCAGGGATCAGATTCCACCCTTTCCTGTCAAGACGCACTCCACTAGAGTTGTGAGTGCTTCTTGGGTTTTAGGCATCAAATAAAATTTCTCAGATTTGCAAAGCTGCCACCTGCTCATGTGTTCTCTAGGTGTATGTTGTGCCCTCATCTGATGCTTAGGGCATATATTCCTTTTAAGGTGGCCCTTTGAACTGCAGGCAGTTCGGTTTGTCTTGGGGCTTTTGGCGTTTGCTGCATTACCCACCCCTTAGTTGAACTGCTTTTGTACGCTGTAAAATATTTTTTCAAGTTCAGTGAGGGGCATGGTTCCCAAACCTCTTTTAATCATTCTCTCAGTACTGCTTTGCTATAAATCGGAAGCATGCTGGTAGTAAGGAGGATTAATCTAGGCTGGCCTACAGTTTGTGTGTGTGTGTACTTGTTTCTGTTTTGTTTTTATGACCGTGTCTAATCCTTCTGTAAGTGGCATTATAACCTTAAGGTTTAAGTCTTCCTTTGACCCTCATTGGACTCCAAGATGAGCATTTTATGGTCAGTACAAGAACTCTATTTTTAACAGTCGAGGCATGTAGTGTTGTTTAACAGCATTAAAGTAAAACGAGGGTTGGTAAAAGTAATTGCATGTAGAGAGGTTGTGTGACCTGCTGTAAATTTCTGCATATGAAAATCTGATCATTTTAATGTAACAAACAAATCTCCAACCACACATGGGTCATATTCATACAGGGCCTAAATCGGAGGCGATTCCAGTTTGGGTGGACCCATCTCTCAATCCACACTTTTTTTTTTTTTTTTTTCTCCAGTACGAGATCTGCCCATCTATGCCTCAGGCTGATGTTGATCAAAACTTCATGTCCTTAGCATAAAGGTTGTTTTTTTGTTTTGTTTTTTTTCCCATGAAATTTTTTTTTTGCTGAAAGTATCAGAGGAACCTTTACTAAGCCAGATGGTAATTCAGTCTTCTGCCCTTCTAGAACTAAACTTTGAGGCTTACAGCACATTTCCAGTAATCTAATGAAACCTATATGAAAGACTTTCAAACTGTTGGGCCATACCAGTTGATCATGCAAGTTCTACAAACTAACAACCAGTTACTGCTGTTTGGAGAGAAATCAACTTTTGGTTCATAATTTTACATGTGATTTCAGATTCTGAACTTTTAGAGGTTAAACTAAGTTCTTGAGCAATGCGTGGCATGCATGTCTCCTTTTTAATTAGATGTTTTGGTCACGAGACCCTCAAGTGATCATGTGTTTCTTCACTCCTAATACTACTTCTAATGACTTCAAATGTGACTCTTCCAGAGTGGAATGTTCAAATTGGTAACTCTCCTGTCTGTCCTATATCAATATTGGGAGATTTTGTTAGTCCTACCTAAGGCAAGTACTCAATTACACTGCTGCTAGGTACTCTGCCTACAATAACCTTTTGATGTGTATTTCTTTTTGAGGTGTTTTACTGTAGTGCATGTACCCTGCTGTAACTCTAAGGTAAGAAGATTGTTCTAACGATATGAAGTAGAGCCTTTTAGTCTCAAGAACCTAACCTGTTTTATCATAACATTCAAAGGTACATATATTTGTATATGGGTAGATGGGAATCGAAATCTAGAAGACTTGTGACTATGAAACAGGTTTATATTACTTAACCTTCCTGGCGGTATGATTGTCTGATTTTTGTGTCTCAAAGCGGTAAATTTTTTCACATTGAAATTTGGCTTTTTATATTTTAGGCCTGTAATTCTTAAGAATAACTCACTTTAATCTGTCCAAACAAGAATCTAGTAGTCTTCCCCGGTATGATAAAGTTTGAAACAACTAAATCATAAATTATAATATAATAACTATAAATATCAAAAATATAATAACATTTATTCAATAATCAAGTCAAAAACACTGAAATTTGCTCAGTTGCACAATTATTTCTGTCGTCACTTTCATTGTCTGATGAATTTCCCCACCAATCAGTATCGCTCAATTCTGCAAGTGATTCTTATTTACTATCGCTGTTTTCTAGCTGGTCAAAAACCGCTTTTGAGGTAAAGGGAAGCTTTTTGGATGCCATGGACATTCTCAAGTTTCCAGGCAGAAAGAATGGCATATATAATATAAAAGTGCATGCAGGGCACTGGACAAAGCACTAGGCACAAAAGGGGTGTGAAATGATTACATACAGTAATGTAACCTTACAGATTACAGTGTACTGTATGCGTTATGTGTGTTTTCACTTTTTGAATTTGCTGCTAAGCCCCGTCCCCATGCGACGCTCGCAGGGAACTCAGCCTGGCACACACAGTACATCGGGCTGAGGACACAGCCCTCGGACACAGTAGGGGGATATCGCAGGATCCTGGGGACAAGGTAAGTAACTTTGCCTGGATCCTGCGATGCGATCCCAAGTGTGGCTCGGGGTTACTGCTTTTGGTAGTGAACTCTAAGGAGGCTACTGTAACAAAGTATACAACGCCAGGCAGAACTTTTTTTTTTTTTTTTTTTTTTTTCTAGAGTTTTGGGTAGAACTTTTTATTGTGATTTATGTGCCTTTTTTGGAGACTCGCTCTTGGTGACCATTGTTACCATGACAAAGTTGAAACAAATCTAACATTTAAATAATGTCCTTAAAGTGTCACCAAATACACATAAACTATCCACAAATGCTGTATTACATGTTGTTCTGCAAAAAAAAAAACTGATTGATCCTGCTGCTCTGTCACCCTTCTGTCCATGTCCCTATTTCAGCTAATGGATGTTGCAGAGCAGTGTTGACAGCCCTGCACATGTCAGTGAGTTTCTATGCAGAGCATTTCTTCCCTATCACATCTGAGCAGCCATGTGACTATAAGGTCTCGCATATGGGTGTATACACAGTGGTAAATGACAGCCCACTCCCTCCCTCCCTCTTCGTGCCCACTAACCAGCTAAACAAAATGGGAGTGGGATATTACATGTAGATTGATGGGGGCTTCACCCTCCCTGTTTCTAAGACGTGGGCTGGAGGGGTGCGACACAGCCTGTGATTGGCAGAAATCTGCCCACACCGTTATTGCCAACAAATGATAAAGATTTGATTTTAAATATATATTTGCATGAAAATTTAAAATTGCTTTTATTGATATTAATTTTGATCAGTAGCTGAGGATTAGAAGCTCCTCCTGCTTTCCCTGCAGACAGGCTGGGAAAAAGCAGGGCCATGTAAAAGCTTTATATCGATTTTAAGAAAAGGTACTTGGATGTTTTTTTAATTAACCACTTCACCCCCGGAAGGATTTCCCACTGTATGACCAGAGTGCTTTTTGCGATTCGGCACTGCGTCTTTAACGGACAATTGTGCAATGTTGTAGCCACACAAAATTTGCGTCCTTTTTTTTTCCAACAAATAGTGCTTTCTTTTGGTGGTATTTGATCACCTCTGTGTCATTTCTGATCACCGCTATAAACAAGAGTGATAATTTTGTAAAAAAACAATATTTCTTTTTGCTAAAATACAAAAACAAAACATAAAAAAAACGAATTTATTCATCGGTTTTGATCGATTTTATATTCTTCCTCATATTTGTGGAAAAATAAATCGCAATCAGCGTTTGATCGGTTTGAGCCAAAGTGGCCGCGTTTACAAACTTTTTTTTTTTTTTTTTTTAGTGGTAATGGCGGCGATCTGCAATTTTTATCGGGACTTTGATAATGGGGTGGACATGACGGACTTTTTTGGGACCAATAACATTTATACAGCGATCAGAAATGAAAACATTTACTGATTACTGTGTCATTGGCAGAGAAGGGGTTAACCTATAGGGGGCTGGGAAGGGGTTAACTGTGTTCCCTAGGCGTGTTCTAACTGTGAGGGGGCTGGGCTACCATGGGCATAAGAGATCTAACTGATCCCAGTGACGGGGATCAGTAGATCTCTTACATGCCCTCTGACAGAGCGGAGCGCGCCCCCACCCTCTAACTGAGCACGCACGGATCGCCGATTTATATACAGCGATTCGGGAAGTGGTTATAATTACAGCGCCATCATCCATATACAGAAGTAGAAGGGACAAAAAACAAAGTTTTTGTTTTAGTATCTTAATGCATCAAATCACAACGGATCTTGCTGGTGTGAATGGGCTCTAAATGGACAATCTCCCAATGGGAACACCTGTTGTTGTAACAAATATAGGCTTTTCCCTCACTGGGAGATGGGATTCCTCTAATTTCCAGTTGTGTCTCCAAGACTGGAAGTGATGGAGAATCTCTCCAGTAGGGGCACAGCAATAAAAACCTGACCAGTTCTTGCCCCTCATAGTTATTTAGAAAAAAAAAATGGACAAAAACATTTTGGGTGGCATTTCATGTCATTTGTATCTTTTTTCAATAATGTATATCTATCTGCCTGTTGGGTTTAATAGAACTGTTGTACAATGACACAAAGATGCTAAATGTCACCTGATACAACAGTGTGAAACTGTATGGCGTACAGCAATCACAAGTGATGATCTACTGTTTCTAGCATTTAATAAACCAACAACCAATGGACTGAAAACTAGATTAGTTGGTGCTGTAGTCCAAATACGGAGATGTGTTCATGTAAAAATTCACTCCACAGTGAATAACCAAGTTTACAGTCCTCATTTAACAAGCAGCAGGGTAAATAGTTATTGTGACCCATTATGTTTTGTAATCCAAATGAAGTTTAGGTTGACTGTACAGTCGCCACTTTTTGTTTTGACCCAAAACTTTAAAGCTGCTTCTAGCAACAAAGGGGGTGATAAACACAAGATAGACATGCTAATAGAGTTTTGTACAGCAACCCATAATTCTGCTGAATTTTTTTTTTTTTTTTTTTTGAGCCGTATACAAATTGCATTCTGTCTAGTGCAATTTCGTGCCTTAGGCTGCTTTCACACTGATCAGCTTTTCTTCCACTTTTGCATTAAAAAATGCAGAAGGAAGAACTCATGACCATGAAAGCCTATGGAACACTTCACACTGATCAGTTCCGCTGCGTTTCGGAAGATCCTACTTGCTGCATTTTTGGTGTGGTGAAAATAACCACACCAAAACACACCTCCCCGTTGAAATAAATGGAAACCGCATCAAAAATGTGCATTTTTGATTTGCTTTTTGAGTTGCATGTTTTTTTTTTTTTTTTTTTTTTTTTTTTTCTTAGGTGCAAAACACAATGAAAACGCAGTAAAAGCGCATATGTATTTTTTAATTTTTTTTTTATTGTGTTTTTGGAAAGGTGCAATGTGTAAGTAGCCTTAAGCTGGACATACAGTGAGTAAATTGCATCTGGTTCCTGTCGGTAGCCTCCTGCTTTCATATAATTTATATTAAAAAAAATAATGAATCGAAGGAGATGAGCAGAAAATTGTCAGCAAAACCGTGCCTGCTTCCAATGAAATGCATATACTGTTTGAGTATTTTGAAAATACAATGGCTGCAGCTGGAGATTTGTCATTCTGCACTTGTCAACATGGATGGAGGAATCAGTTAAGATTATTTTTTTCCTTCAGTGTGTATGTGTATGGCCAGCTTAAGTCTGCTGTCCTCTTTTTATATTGGATGACTGTTTTTGCTCAACCTATCCCCAAACCTAACTGGTACTTGTTAGCATTTTCAGGAATGTTTACTCAATATAATAGTCAGGATGAGGGGCGCTCGATTCACTAAAGAATATCTAATGAGATATGACTTTATGAATTATTTACCTCACAAACCAAATCACTCATAAAGCAGCGTTAAAATCAATTCGCTAAACGAAATAAATAAATGCATGAGTTAAATATGTAGTGGTCCAGGCATAAGCTATTTAAGGAATGTAAAAATGGCCAATTTGGAGTAGTCTCTACCTTTTTTGGATCCGTTTCTCAACAGTAATGCATAGAAACCTAAATATGGGAGAAAACAGAATCATCGGGGCTGATTTAAAGTATAAGGCCTCATTTACACTGCTGCTGGTAAACAAAGGTTTAGAGGCATTTGGGCGTTTTTTTTTCAGCTGCCCCTGAACTCTCCTCTGTTATCTTATCAGTACATGGGTCATTTAAGGTCATTTCCAGGCAGTTGAGTAAAGAGACTTTTTTTTTGAACGCAAAAAAAAAAAATGGGTTCAGACGCATTTGAAACGCCAAACAGCTTGTAAACGCAGTAACTCGCGTCTGGGAGCTTTTCGTTTACAGCCATTTCCATTTTTTTTTAAAAATAAATAAAATAGTTTTTTTTCAAAAACGCTCCTAGCCGTGAATGCGGCTAAACGCGGCATGCAAAACGGACGTTTTAGACGACGGTTTCTAGCTGTCAAGATAAAACCTTCAGGGGAGGTTGAAACCGTGTCCTGTGTAAATGGAGCTGAACTCATTTCAAACGTTTTTTTTTTTTTTTGTTTTTGTTTTTTTTTTGTTTTTTTGATAGACTAGAATTTTGGTATTAGTAGTTTTCAATACATCACGTGTATCCTGTGAAAGCAGTTACTTTTTTTCTTTTGTATTAATACATACGCTGCAGGGACCACACTGACTAAAGGCCCATTCACACCTGAGCGTTTTGTAGCTCAAATATGCTTGAAGCTACAAAACGCTGAAGGGGGAAAAAAAAATCAATGATTCTCTATGGAGATGGTTCACATCTCCACTCAAACTCCTGAAGCCAAACTCCCTACGCTCGGAGGTATTTTTGTCGCGCGAATCGGGCATATTCCGGCATTTCTGATACTTTTCTGTTGCCATAGAAGCAATGGAAAAGCGGCAAACACGCGTATTAGCGTGACAAAAAGCTGCAAAAACACCCGAAAACGTGTCGCTCAGGTGTGAATGAAGCCTCAGTGAGTTGGCATATTGCTATGGTTTAAACCATTTTTCTCTTTATTGGCACTAAAAACGAAATATCCTCTCATTTATTGAACTAGATGGACTTGTGTCTTTTTTAAACCAGGCTAAGGCCCCTTTCACACGGGGTGGATCCGCTGGATGGACTCCGCTAGCTTAGTGGGGGATCGCTTGGTTGGTCCCCGCTGAGCAGGCGGATGACAGGTCCGTCTCCGTTCACTGTGCAGGGACAGACCTGTCAGAGCCCCGCTCTCCTCTATGGTGAGATTGGATGAAAATTGACAGCCTGTCCGTTTTCATCCAATCCCATCCGATTCACTTAACAGATGACCAATGTATTGCCATCCATCTGTCTTGAGCAGATCTTGTCTGATTGGATGGCAGGCGGGTGTCAGCGGACACATTGCCGCTGATATCCTCCTGCCCATAGAAGTCAATGAAAAATGGACAGTTGGATCCAAGCGGGCTGATTATGTGAATGGGCCTAACTGTAAAAACTGACAGGGATTCTAATCCTTCTCCCCTGTATCCATTACACTGGGTATCACATCATGAGATATAATACTAAATGGTTTCATGAGTGAAATACCTCACATTTTGATGAGAAAACTTGTGCTTTATTTTAGTAGCGTCTTTTGTGAATTGCAAAAAACAAGTTTTAAAATCGGAGATAAAATAACTCAGCTTTTTTCAAAGGAAAATCGCTCTGTCAATTGAGTCTGAAATCTCTAAAACTGTGTATTACATTAGACTATTTTCTTATAACCGAATAAACTTTTCTAATTTTCTCCCATGTTTATATAAATTGTATGCAGTGGCGCACACACCTAAATCTGCCTAAAGATCATGCAGGGAATCGGAAATGTGTCCTTTTTGTTATAGTATAAGTATTGGCTCTTTTTTGTTTGCCAAATTAATGTTATAAGGCATGTTATATGTGGTGTTGCACCAGCCGCGCCAAGTCTCATTTAAAAGTGCTTTGCAACAGTTTCTATAATTGTCTAATTGGATGTACCAATGTTCTAACCTTAAAACATTTCCTAATATATAATCTATTACTAGAGGTGCAAGTTCTGTAGTCAACGTAACGTGTTTTGAGGCAGTTTTAGAAGTCGGTCACAGTAAGCACTAATTAAGCAAGCAGAGAGAAAATTATGCATCTTCAGGGTGTGTCATCCTTTTGGTAATCCCCTTCATGTTTCAGAATTAGAAATTGAATTGTTTATACAACTCCAGGCAAAACAACACAAAGGCTGCTAAAAGTGTGTATGTGTGTCTGTGTGTATATGTATGATTGAGATATATATATATATTACGCGCACACACACAATGGCTTTTTTCTATTCTTGTCATACCTTTCACTGGACTGAAATACAATTACAGCTGTCTTGCATAAGAATGGTGATTGTACCTCATCACTACTGTGCCGTATCACTACAGTCCCCACAATATAATCTGTAGATTTTCTTTAACCCATAGCGATCAACTGGTTATTTGCTCTGAGCAATTCATTGTAATTGGACTAGAACAGGTTGACTTCAGATTGTATCTTACAGGCTACTGTGGCCTGTACACCTCTGCACTGTGTATTAACATATTGATGAGCTTATTTAAATAGGCAGTGTGTGATGTGTTGGAACCCTTTGCAGCCACTGATTTGACTACAGTAAGTGGTTTTGATTGGTTTCTGTGGGTCAGTGCACATTGCAGCTAATCATAGTTGCTTTATTGTACAGGTCTGAGTGTGTGTTCTAATATGGTGGAGGATATTTGGGACAAGTGAAGAATGCTCTTGTGTACATCCAGGCTTATTCAGTATGGCAGAGAGGAGCTGTGCATAATACCGTAACAAATATCAACTAATGAGAATTCACTTCTCACTCTTCTGACTCTATAGTAAGTGAAATCATGCTGCTGAATTTGGCATATTACTACAATGTGTACTATATTAAATAAGCCAAATGTACCCTCTGTGCTGTGTATGTAGCACAGTGCACTTGCCTCAAACTTAGAGTGACTGACAATGAGAATAACTGACTGTTATCACTATACAACAGGCTTGCCCATTATTTAAACCTGAGGGCCAGGACCTAATTTTAGGAAGCATGCATGTTTGTAAAGTGATGTGGTTGCCAATTTTATCATTGCATCTGAAATCCTATTCTTATAGTCCCCCGGCATTTTTGTTTTTGGGCAGCTTTGTTGTATAATATATTATACAGTCATGTTTGCTATGTTGGAAAAGTGCCTTACCATGTAAATAATTGTATTTGTATATTCTTGACGAGCATCTCCTGGATAGTGACATGTTAAAATTTAGTAAAGTGTACATCTTTGTATTTACTGTATCTGTCGGTAGGTGTAGTTCTACTAATAAGGCATGGAAAAATGTATTTATATATATAGTAGGTATGTAACATTTACATGCATTGTATGTATTTAATTCTGCCATTGTTTTATAACCTATTATGTTAAGCTTTAGTAGTAGTAACTTCTAAAGCTGAGTTTTGGATCACTGTTGTAGGACCATGTTAGGAATTGTAACAAGCTTGTTTTATCAGTAAAAATAGATATATTTGTGACATTGTCACGTTGCTCCAGCGCTGTACAGCAGGAATAGAATAATTCCCTGAGGTTTATCAGCTTGTTGTACAGTTAAACCCTGTAATAGAAAAGATTATTTCATGCTCTACAGCTTTTCTTTTTTATGGAAAATGTTTTTTATATTAAAATGAATACAAACCTCTTAAATACTGGTGGTGATTTATTTATTTATTTTTTGTCGAAGGACCAGTTTTAAAGTAATGGTCCTGTACCTCTTCCA
This sequence comes from Glandirana rugosa, assembly GCA_018402905.1. Lineage (NCBI taxonomy): Eukaryota > Metazoa > Chordata > Amphibia > Anura > Ranidae > Glandirana > Glandirana rugosa. The sequence continues at coordinate 581,288 of BLSH010291103.1, read as the reverse complement.
TTTACATGAAATCTTTATTGTAGCTTTCTGTTCCGTTAAAACGAGATTTTTGGGGGCAGGATGGCTTTGGATCCTTTTCCTATTGAATTAAGGACTTGGCAGTGGGGTCTCGGTGTGTGTTTTCTCAGGTTTGTTCACTTGATATAGCCATTAACTTGGGCTGACAGGTGGGATTTTTGTGATAGAAGAGACCAATAGGGTCTGTTCTGTCATAAACCCTTCTTTCTGCATGTCAGGGGTTTTGTACACTGAGCCATGCATTTGCAGCACTGCTCTTTGCTGTAATGGAACTCTGTATGCATGTGCAGGAATGATGTCATCACAATCTAGCTAACCAAGTGCCCGGAGCTTAGTCAAAGGTTTGTAACCTGGTAGGAAGACCGGTAGAAGATGACATCGTCAGTGGTTGTCAGGAGCGCTAACAGTCAATCGCAAGCCAGGTAAGTCTACCATATAATACTAATAAGCTGTGCATACTCCCACGTTATGGTTAAATGCTCCAGGGACCCAATTGAAAAAATTGGGGGAAAACCATAACATTTGTGAAGGTTTAATTCCACTGTTAGCCTGGGTTCACACTGCTGTAGGAATGAAATTGTGCAAGGTTCAGCTGAACTCGCACAATTTCATACCCACATGTCATGTCCTGCGCAGATGTCTATAGAAATCACACCTGAAATCGCCAAAAGTAGTACAGAAACTACTTTTGGGAATCGGTGCAACACTGCAATGTTGGTGTCGCACTGATTCGGACTGTGCCATTGCAGGCAATAGCCGCCGATTTGGTATGCCAATTGCATCTGTGGTTTAAAAACAAATGTGTTTTTGAACGTGCAAAAAAAAAAAAACCACAAAAAACACAATGCATGTAGAACATGCTTAAAATCTGCATTTTTAGAAAGCATGCTGAGATCCTTGGCATGCATTTCTAAATACAAGTATGAGCAGGTACCGAATTTCCAATGTGAACCACATATAAGGTAAGGAACATGCTGCTCTGGAATTGTGCTCCTAACTTACAAGCAAAAGTTTGATTAAAGGACTTATGTGAAGGTTGTATAGAAAAGTTTAAATAGGGAAGTATTCTATAAATTATACAGTGACATGGTGAGGTCCTGCTTGCTACAAGAAATGAGACCAAGGGATGTTAAAACGAAAGCCTTGTACACGCAATCAGATTTTTGGACGAACGTTCGTTTGTTTTTTTTTCTTGCATGCTAGTCTCATATTGAAAGTGAAGTGATGTAATGTGTTGAATAGTTTTGTGTGTATTCTTTCATTTATGAGCATGCGTAGTCTTGCTCTTACAATTTTTTTTTTTTTTTTTTGGACGAAAACCATACAAATTAACTACTTCAGCCCCAGAAGGATTTCCCCCTTTATGACCTGAGCACTTTTTGCAATTCTGCACTGTGTCGCTTTAACTGACAATTGCGCGGTCTTGCGACGACCTACCCAAATTAAATTGACGTGTTTTTTTTTTTTTTTTTTTTTTTTTTTTTTTTTTTTTTACAAATCTTTCTTTTGGTGGTATTTGATCACCTCTGCGTCACTTCTGATCACCACTAGATTTTAAAAAAACTATTTCTTTTTGATAAAATGCATATCCAAAAAAAAAAAAAACTGTAAATGTCACTGGCAGGGAAGGGGTTAACACTAGGGGGTGATCAAAGTGTTAACTGTGTTCCCTGGGAGCTGTTTCTAAATGGGTGGTGGCTGGGCTGACGAGGAGGGGGAGGAGAGGGATTGTTGCTCCCATATACAGAAAGCATACAATCACACTCCTCTCCCCTGTCAGAACCGAGATGCGTGTGTTTACACATACCCAGATGCCTGTTCTGTCACTGCGGGGGGAGCGATCGTGGGTAGCCGGCGGACATGGAGTCTGCCCTACCCGCTCCCTCACTACACAGTGAGCGTGCCTCCGGCGCTGCGTGTGCTCACGATCCCTGATCTTGCAGCCGCTGTTCGGTAATGGCGATATGCTACATCGAGCGAAGTTGCTGCTGTCAAACCGCTGGTTAAACAAAAATCGGATGTCGAGTTCATATATGATAAAAAATGTTAGTCTGCACATCAAGCTTCTGTTGGACGAAAAATCTGAATCTGCTGTTGAAAGCACCATACGAACGATCCGAAAATCAGCAGATCGTTTGGACGGAATTTTACTTGCGATTTTCTGATCGTGTGTACGGGCCTTAAAGCGGAGTTCCACCTAAAAGTGGAACTTCTGCTTTAAGTCGTCCTCCCCAGCTCTGGATGCTGAAACTGAGCTTTTGGGGAGGAGGGGATACCCGATTTTTTTTATTTTTTTATTTATTTATTTATTTATTTTTTTCCCGGGTATTTCCACCTTGGTTGCCTTAGGCGATCGGAAGTGGAAGGTCTCCTTCCCCCTCCCTCCCAAAGTCTTCTGGGACACAGGACAGGTCCTACAAGACTTTGGGACCAATCACAAAGCGCAGCGCCCCTCGCACATGCGCAGTGTGTGCCCGGCCGTGCCCACAGTAGCAATGCTGGTGGAGGGGAGGGGGAGAGGAGTGAGGCTCCGTGCGCCTCCATCGCTGGACCGGGAGACAAGTGAGTGTCTGTTTATTAAAAGACACTTTTTGTAGCTGCTGACTTTTAATAAACAGAAGGAAAGGGTGGAACTCTGCTTTAAGTCACACTCACTGATGAATGTCCTAACAGTTTATTACTTTCAAAACCCTTTTATACAGCCATATCCAGTGCTAAATACACTGCAAATTTTAATCCAGAATGCAAGTATGTTACAAAAAAAAAAAAAGCCACAGCAGAATTGGGATTTGTATTTGCTAAAATTTTTAATATCGTAAATTAATTTGGCAGGATACAGACACACTTGACATTTTGAAAGCAAGTTAATTGTTCTCTTTTTAAAAGTAGAATGACCAGGTGAAGGTGTTTCTGGAATCTTTACTTAGCCCTTTTGAATGCTTTTCCTCCTGTACTTTTAACTTGTGACGGTTCTTGTGTAGCCAGGTTATGATTAAGCAAGTAGCCATTAACATTCAGCTGCAGTGCGTCTGTAGTGTATGAGACATAGGCAGGCTCTCCAAAGCATTATTTCAGTTCCAATGAGCATTGGGGGTCATACCCTAGCCTTTACCGTGTCCAGGAGCTTGCCTGAAACCTTTTAACCACCCATCTTTGTCCTGGAACTGACAATGCAGAATCATGGATACTAAAATGTCCAATAGCATTGGTGTATGTTCAGCAACGTACCCCTACGTGACCCATTTGGAGAAGCATATAATGCCTCCTGTACTCTTGACACGTAATGCCTATTCTACAAGCCTGTACAGGCATAGAGCTTGTTCAAATGTATTTCTCTACAGGATCTCAGTTGTGGGGTGTAGCTAACAAGTAAAGTGCCAAATGCTGTAACCAGGACTATTCATTGAACTGAGAAGAGCCATCCCTGCTTATGGGTGGTGTAGGCATTATTACCTGCCACAGTACAAGCAGGTGATGCTAGATTTCCGTTTAGCCACATAAAATTGTTTTGGTGGGAAAGATGAAAAATTATTTGTTCCAAACTTTATTTTGGCAAATGTAATGATGTGATCATGTTGTTGAGGGAATGCAGCTTCATACATGCTGGCAATTACACACAAGGCTAGAAAGCAGATATTTCTTAACTCAATTACGTTGTGTGCAGATCAGTGGTTTTCTGCGGAAGAAAAATGCCAGTTTCTGCAAGGGCACACGAAAAATTAGTTTTCTGTGTTCACACTGGAACGCAGGTGGAAGATGTAATGCATTGCAGTATAAAAAAAAATATATATCTTCAATATGTCAGTATTTTACTGCAGCTTGCCGTTGTATGTTTTCATGTTTCTATCTGCTGCAGCTAAGCTGTGGTGCATAGTCATTTATTAAAAAAAGTGAAAAAAAAAAGTTAAACTGTGCTGACTGTAAGGGCTACACCCCCATTTTTGTAAACACGCTTTTAGGCTCCATTCACACCATGGTGCTTTGGAGCGCGGGCTGAATCGCCGCAATTCCAAATCATGACATGCCCTTGCAATCCCCGTTACTTTCAATGGCACCAAAATCGCGGTTCAATTTTTTCCCCCGATAAATTATTGTAAAACTGTGCAAACAGAATCATGGGATGCCTGTTGCCCAATAGAAGTTACAGAACTTCTGGGTGGTGTCCTGTGATTCTGTTTGCGTGCTTTTACCATGATTCGTTGGGCAACAATCGGGGCAAAATTGTGTCGCCATTTGGGTGCCATTGAAAGTAACGGGGATCGCAAGGGCATCCTGCGATGTGTGGGGTTTTGGAATCGTGGGCAGACTCGGGGCAATTCTGCCTGTGATTTGGGAAGACTATGGTGTGAATGTAGCCTTAAAGTTGGGAACAATGTTGAATGCCAATTTTTAATGTAGGTTCTTTGTTTCTCAAAGTTAACAACAACCTCTATTCAGTTTGGTTTTAGTTGGTTAAGCCTAGGGTCACACTGTGCGTGTTTCTTGTACTGTAGTAAAATCACAATAACCTTGTACAAAAGTACCATGTGATCTGGTTCCAGTTGGTGCGTGCATGATTGATGTACTGCCCTGAATCTGATGTGAATTGAATTGAACAGGAATGCGGTTCACTGTGAACTGAGGCTTAAAACTAAGGCCCTTTGCCCATGGATTGAACTGTAATGCTTCCCTCCTTGGGCTTTAGAGTGTCCAGGAGAAACCGGAGCAATATCAGTCTAGGGCCCCTGTACCCTAAGAGAGAATATTCTGGAACCTTGGCCCTGAAGGGACAGAGCTTTAAATACCAGTATCATTTGGTACAGTGTTCAGCTTGCAGTGGGGCTTTGTACTGCCATTGTTTCACCCAGGTGCATCGTAGCTGCACAGCCCTGTGTGCAAACAACCTGTGAAACAGCTACTGGCTGTTTTACATGAGAGGACTGGCAGCCTTTCCAACAGCTGCATTTATAAAATAAAATGTTTCCTATGTTAGTCACATGTATATCTTAAAAACACTACATACAGGGATATGGTAAAATATTATAGACCCTGACACATGCACATCTACACAGGTAGAACTGTATGCACTATTGTCTTTTTTTTCAAACTTCCCTACTGTTTGCATACAGCCATGACCAGCAGCCTGTACAGATCAATGACTGGAGAAGGTGGGCACAATGTGAGCAAAGTCCTATGATTCAAGTGTTGGTTGGCAGAACTTCTATGCAACAAGTAAATCAAAAGGCTTTCACACCTTGTTTGGTCCATCTTGGAATGGCTTCATCCTGAAATATGACTGGTTTAAATCATGCTCTTACTCCTGAAGGTGAAGATGACACATTAGCAACAAGTGATGGCTTTGAAATCTAAGTTCCTTTCATAACGAGCCACCTTCTGGCTCTAAGAAAAAGTCTACATCCCAGTTCCCTAAAAAGAATTGGAACCCCAACTCCTCCCGTTCCAGAGGCAAATCCTCCTCACAGTGAAGGGGCACAGGGGGGTAGTGCATGACTCTGGAGGTTACAGGTGACTGGATTTGTAGGCTTGTAGTTAAAGGTTCTAAGCTACAGTGTTTGTGCTTTCCCCCTCCACCCTTGATGCACTCAATGGTAATTTTGAACTCACAAGAAAAGCTGTTTTGCAGCCCTTGAAGGGGCATCCACTAATTTTGCTCCCAGTGTAAGCCAGTACCACTATTCCACCACCCCAATTGAGGGGTACCGTTCACACAAATGGGCTGTCAATGGGTACCCAAATGAAAAAAGGGTGGAGTGATTTATACATGCAAGTCAGATAGCCTCTTGATACATTCCAATTAGGCTTCATGAACACTAGTGTTTTTAAGCTCCTAGGAGCTATTATGAGCCTTTTTTTCCTGCTCATAGAAGCTAATGTTGTAATCCTATGTGTCCATGCACCTTATTTTATGCTAGAAGTGTTTTTAAAGCTTCGGAATTTAGTGCAGCAAACTAATTTTTTTTTTATTTTATTTTTTTGGTGGGGGGGCAGAAAAATGTTTAGCCAATACTAAAATGCTCCTAACAGGTTTTTTTTTCCTCCATGTACTGTAAAAACGCTAATAATATGCTAACACCACTAAATCAATTTATCGATTTACTAGCATTATTCAGGTGCTTTTTTTTTTTTAACCACTTCCATACAGGACACTTACACCCCCTTCCTTACCAGACCAATTTTCAGCTTTCAGCACTCTCACACTTTAAATGACAATTACTCAGTCATGCAACACTGTACCCAAACAAAATTTTTATCATTTTTTTCTCACAAATAGAGCTTTCTTTTGGTGGTATATAATCACTGCTGGGTTTTTTATTTTTTTCAATATAAGCGAAAAAGTAGCGAAAATTTTGAAAAAAAACACTTTTTTTTAGTTTGTATTGAAAAATTTTGCAAAAAAGTAATTTTTCTTCATAAATTTGGGTGATAATTTATACTGCTACATATCTTTGGTAAAATAACCCAAATTAGTGGATATTATTTGGTCTCTGTGAAAGTTATAGAGTCTACAAGCTATGGTGCCAATCATTGAAAATTGATCACACCCGATGTACTGACCACCTAACACCCTTTTTTAATGTTGAAGTTTTTTGAGTGGTACGGGGAATGATTTTTGGAACCTTACAGATGAAAGGTTTTTCCCCAGTAAACCCCCCATAAACATGAAAGGACCGAACAATCCCAGAGTTCTTTACTCTATCCACCAGTCATGTAGCCCACACTAGTTAAAAG
>BLSH010291103.1:476611-493187 GCA_018402905.1 Glandirana rugosa | reverse complement strand
GGGGGGGGATTGAGATCGCGATTTTAATACGATTAATTGTGCAGCTCTAATATGTATGTGTATATAAAAAAAAAAAAAAATATATATATATATATATAAACAAACCCTTTAAAGCAGCCAATGGATAATTCAATTTTCATTCAACAAAATCACTCAATTCCCCTATCATCACAGTCCTGAATATCTACTATACACTTTATGAACTCCAGGGTTTGTATGCACCAACTGCATCACAGCGCAAGGGATCCCTAAAAGCTCCCAGTGTTACCCCATTGCCATTGAAAATTTTGGAAAAAAAAGAAACGATTGCTTATTAAGCAGGCTGTAGCTTGTAGCAACAAGACAGCAGTCAGCGTTCAGTCTCTGGTTTGTAGTGGAGCAGAATCAGCGGAAATCCACTTTCTGCGCTCAACACATTTTCCTCTGCAGAGGTTTACACAGCAGCTGTGGGTGGTTGTTGTTCCCCAAACACAGCTGTGTTTGTGTTGGATGTGGTGATCCCAATATGACAGGATATGTATACACCAAAATATACCAAAATTGCCAGCTTTTGTAAAACTGCTGGAGATCTATGAGGAATCAATTGATAGTTCAGGAGGATGTAAACTGTGTTGTTTGTGGTACCCAGCAAGGACACAGAGCAGCTTGGGCATAATATTTTCTGAAGACAAACAAAACTCAGTGGAAGTTTGTGTCTGCAAAATAGTTAATTTGTTGCCTTTTCTCATAGCTGCTTTATCTGCAGTTTGCAACTATATTGCAGTTACCAACCTGAATTCATTGGTGTTCAATTCTACATTTAGTATAATATCAGGCAGTCTCATCACTGTGAGCTGTTGCAAATGACTACCATATTTCCATTGGGAAGGTTGGTGCACTCCATCATAAACCAGTATTGAAGGGTTTCCATTGCTTTATATCTTTTGCTTGCAGTCTTGAGATTTTACAGGTAAAGGTGCTTCTAAAGGCAACTATTTGTGTGAAGCTTGCATTGCTGTCTTGCTTCTTAAAATGCTTATTGCTTGGCTTTCTTTGGCTCCAGTACTTTCCATGCCACAATCCAGCAAGTCAAATCAGAACACTGGACCTGCATTATTGGTCAGCGGCTCAGAAAATCTTAATCATTTCATAAGCATGACAATCAGACAAATAGATCACCAATGGCTGGCCCCATATTTCTCTTTACCCACTTTTGTATCCTGGTACGTTTGTGAACGACGTATTGGCATCCCTTTATTTAGCAAGTGCCATTATCAATGCCCCTGGATAAATGGCTGTAGGGTGGCCGATCCAAAGGCCTCATGCACACAGGACGTTTTTTGACTGTTATACAGCAGCTGTTTTTAGCTGCAGACTGTGTTTTGTAATAGAACGCTGGTAAAATCTGAAAAAATCCCTGATAAGCTATTGATGTTTTTAGGACGTTTATTTAACGTCCTGTGTGCATGAAGTCAAATGGTGATTGCTGTCTACTGAGCCGTCATTAGACAGATGGGTACACAGAGACCCTGTACCAAGGGGCCGGGTACCATGTGATCGCTTTGATTTGTCATCACAGTTATCACATGGTACTGTTTACAGTGCTGGTCCCTCCCCATCCCTTTACAATAGGGTAAGGGGAGACATTGTGTAATTGTAAATGATGGAATGAATCTGCATTTCCATTCCATTGTTTCCCTGACACAAGGGTCCTGTCTGTCTCTGTAACCTGTATATTAACCACTTGCCGACCTCCAACCGCAGGTTGGCTCATTTTGTGGGTAATTCCACAGTCCTGGTGCTCCAGGACCTTCAAAAGTGTGATAGGTAGGAATGAAATTAGATGTGTAATTTATGCTTCTAGAACGCCTGAAGGTACTACTTCAATGTTGAACCCCTCTATGTGGCCAGGCTGTGTAAAAGTCTCACACATGTGGTATTGCCATACTCTGGACGAGTTGCAGAATGTATTTTGGGGGGTATTTTTTGCTTTGTACATGCTATGTGTTAGAAATATCTTATAAATTGACCACTTAGTGTAAAAATAAAAGCGTTTTCATTTTCTTTCCACGTATTCCAAAGACTTGTGGAAAAAAATTAACCATTCACAAGACTCAATGCCTCCTAGAATATACGTTGGGGTGTTTGTGTTCCAAAATGGGGTCATTTTGTGGGTAATTCCACTGTCCTGGTGCTCCAGGGCTTTCAAAAGTGTAATAGGTCATTAGGAAATTAAATAAGAGAAATGTCTGCTCCTAGAACACCTGATGGTGCTCCCTGCATGTTGGACCTCTATGTGGCCAGGCTGTGAAAAAGTCTCACACATGTGGTATTGCCATACTCGGGATGAGTAGCAGAATGTATTTTGGGGTGTAATTGGACGTATGCATATGTTGTATTTGAGAAATAACTTATGACAATTTTGTGTAAAAAAAAAAAAAAAAAAAAAAAAACATTTAATTTTCCCAAGAATTGTGGGGAAAAAATACAACTTCAAAAAACTTGCCACGCCTCATACTAAATACCTTGGAATGTCTACTTTTAAAAAAAGGGGTCATTTGGGGGGTATTTGTACCTTCCTGACGAGATAGGCAGTCAGTGCATCAGGTGTGATCAATTTTCAGTGATTGGCACCATAGCTTGTAGACTCTATAACTTTCACACAGACCAAATAATATACACTTATTTGGGTTATTTTTACCAAAGAGGTAGCAGCATAGGTTTTGGCCCAAATTTATAAACAAAAATGACTTATTTGCAAAATTTTATCATAGAAATTTTCGCTCTTTTTTTTTTTTTCACTTAAGTTGCAAAAAATAACCCAAAGGTGATTTAAATGCAACCAAAAGAAAGCTCTATTTGTGTGAAAAAATAACAATTTTGTTGGGTACAGTGTTGCATGACTGAGTAATTGGCATTCAAAATCTGAATGCTGAAAATTGGTCTGGGCAGGAAGGGGGGTATAAATGTCATGTATTGAAGTGGTTAAACGTAGGATAAATGGGTAATTCTATCCCCTGAACCAGGCAGATATCTTCGCCTTTAAACTTCCCACCTTTACTCAGCAAAGTCCGAACGCTCTTAGAGAAGTGGAATCAGGGCCTGCACTCCTGGATTGGCCGCTGTAACATTATCAAGATGAGTATCCTACCGAAATTCTTATATATTTTTCAGACATTGCCCATACATATACCCTCCACCTTTTATACGCCAAATCAATTGTATCTTTACCAGATTTTATTTGAGTGCACAAATGACCCAGGTTACGTAGACTCCTCGTGACGTTCCCTAAATGCCATGGAGGGGTGGCAGTCCCAGATGCCTTAAAATACTTCCAGTACATCTGAGTAGGTTGGTGGACTGGTGTAGACATGGGGCGGCCTCTAAGCTCTGGCCAACTATTGAACAGCACCACAGTCCTGTTCCTTTGAGACTAGCACCGTGGTGCTGCCGACCTCTCCTTAAACTAGATCCAACCATAGGCCCTACACTTCGCATCTGCTCCCAGGTCTGCCGAAACCCGCAATTTTCCTCAATCCATTCTCCCTTGTTTCCCATTTTAGGAAACCCTAGTTTCATTCCAGGCACAGAATCGGGACTGTTCCGTGAATTCCTTGAACGATGTTTGCAAGCTTTTCATTTTCTGAGCTCCGACACCTGGCCCTCAGTCGTTACTTTGTACACCTACACAGGAAAATAACTATAAATTACTAGCTCGCTGGTATCATACCCCGTCGGTTCTGTGTAAAAAATACTCCCCTGCTGTCGCGGATCGCTGCTAGAGGTGCCAGGGGGAGTGGGGGACCCTACTTCATATTTTCTGGTCCTGCCCAAGAATCAAACATTTTGGTCAGTGGTACGGAGAGTTTCCCAACAATTTACAGATTTTCCAATCCCGGAGGACCCTGCCTTCTTCCTGCTCCATTGCTCGCAAATCTCCCTCAGGACATACAAATAATCAATCCTTCATCACCGGATTAATGCTGATAAAGCCTGTATCACCCTACATTGGAGAGACTCTAACCCCCCTTGATAACTATGTGGCTCAATAAAGTCAGAAATATCAATGCCCTAGAGGATGTAGTTCTCACTGCCCAAGACAGAAGAGAGCAATACACAGACGTGGCCCTATTGGAACATGTTCGTATACTCAGATGAGGATAGGACATTGTTGGAGGGCTGTTCTGATGGCTGAAGTCTGCCCGCCTGCCCCCCCCCTCTTTCATCGCCTATGGCGTCTTCCTGCCCTCCCTCATAATCCCTCCCTTTCTCTCCCCTTGTGAAAATCAAAACCTCCATCCGGATACATCCCATGACGTCTCCCGCTGTTAGCCAGGAGCCACTGGGAAAGAGAATATACTTTCTACAATTTTGATATTTATTTGCCTTATTTTGATTGTTTGCAAACGTCTTTATTGTATACAAGAAATATTTTTAGTACTTTTACTGTTCTGGTCTGATTGATATATATATATATATATATATATATATATATATATATAAAATGTAGGATAAAAAAAGGACTGTTTTTCCCCACAATACAGGTGAATGTTTGTTTGTTTTCCCCTGTGTCTCTTAGAGTTCTAAGAAAACAATGATATTGTACTGATAGATAAAGAAAAAAAACTATAAAATAACCAGGACCTGAATGGAGGTTGGACAAGGAAGAGAGGGTCTCTGGTGGGCTCTGACGGACATGTATGCACCCTGTGATCTTCTCTATGGCTATGGGGTGTGTGTGTGTGTGCGTGCGTGCGCGCGCGCGTCGTCGCCCCCCCACCCCCAGTCTTGTCTTATTTTCTTTTTTCTCCCCTTTCTCTTTTTTTACTTCTTTCCTCTTCTCTCCTTTTTATTCCCTTTCTTTCTTCCTGCGTTCTCTCTCTCTTCTCTGTGTGCGCGTGCCTGCGTGCGTGTGTGTGTGTGTGTGTGTGTGTGTGTGTGTGTACACACACACACACAGTTTTATGCAAAAGTTTAGGAACCCCTGACAATTTCCATGATTGTAATTTATAAATATGTGGGTGTTTGGATCAGCAGTTTCATTTTGATCTATCAAATAACTGAAGGACACAGTAATATTTCAGTAGTGAAATGTGGTTTATTGGATTAACAGAAAATGCGCAATATGCATCAAAACGAAATTAGGTGCATAAATTTGAGCACCCCAACAGAAAAATCACATCAATATTTAGTAGAGCCTCCTTTAGCAGAAATAACAGCTCCTAGACGTTTCCTATAGCCTGTAATGAGTGTTTGGGTTCTGGATTAATGTATTTTGGACCATTCCTCCTTACAAAACATCTCCAGTTCAGTTAGGTTTGATGGTTGCTGAGCCTGGACAGCCCGCTTCAAATCACCCCACAGATGTTCAATGCTATTCCACAGATGTTCAATGATATTTAGGTCTGGGGACTGGGATGGCCGTTCCAGAACATTGTACTTGTTCCTCTGCATAAATTCCTGAGTAGATTTTGAGCAGTGTTTTGGGTCGTTGTCTTGTTGAAATATCCAGCCCCGGCGTAACTTCACCTTTGTGACTGATTCCTCAACATTATTCTCAAGAATCTGCTGATATTGAGTGGAATCCATGTGACCCTCAACTTTAACCAGATTCCCAGTACCGGCCCTGGCCACACAGCCCCACAGCATGATGGAACCTCCACCAAATTTTACTGTGGGTAGCAAGTGTTTTTCTTGGAACACTGTGTTCTTTTGCCGCCATGCATAACGCCCCTTGTTATGACCAAAATGAAGCTGGCTTGTCCAAATGTGCATTTTCATACCTCAAGCGACTCAGTTTGTGGCGTGTGCAGAAAAGGCTTCTTTCGCATCACTCTCCTATACAGCTTCTCGTTGTGCAAAGTGCGATGAATTGTTGAACGATGCACAATGACACAATCTGCAGCAAGTTGATGTTGTAGGTCTTTGGAGGTGGTCTGTGGGCTGTTTTTGAACGTTCTCACCATCCTTCGCCTTTTGCCTCTCCAATATTTTATGTGGCCTGCCACTTCTGGCCTTAACAAGAACTGTGCCTGTGGTCTTCCATTTCCTCACTATGTTCCTCACAGTGGACACTGACAGCTTCTATCTCTGTGAAAACTTTTTGTAGCCTTCCCCTAAACCATAATGTAGAACAATCTTTGTTTTCAGGTCATTTGAGAGTTGCTTTGAGTCAAAGAGAACAACAATTTGCAATTGGCCACCTTAAATACCTTCTTTCATGATTGGATACACCTGTCTATGAAATTCAAGGCTTAATGAGCTCACCAAACCAATTGTGTTTCTCCTATCGTTCACTGACAGACGCTGCTCTCCATAACGTGTGGGGTTTATGCTGGTCTCACTAGGAGTTAACTAGGCAGGGAAAAGAAACAGCTGGCCCCTCCCATGGGGCCGTCCTCTCTTCCCACATAAACCCCCTCCAAAGAATAGCTCACCAGTCTAAATGCCTAGTTTGCAAGGAGTTGACCTGGCTTCCCTTTAGTGAAATTGCGGTCCTGTTTTGTGACCATTTCTTTTTATTTTATTTTATTTTCTTGTCTTCTATCAAGATGATCTGCTATCAAGAAGCCGGTCGGGGCATGGAGAGTCCATGGGCTCTGTACTTTCCCCGACCTGGCCGACTGATGTGAGCCAGTCCCGCAGTATGGGGACCCGCTGCATCGTGCCCGTTCCGTGCGGGTGGCCTGGGGTGATCCCCACCTATGCCCGACCCGGATGCGATTTCGGTACGGCGCATTCTGGCCTGCAGCGGGCCGTCCAGGCAGGGGCGGAAAGTTTGCGATTGGGTGGCTACCCATGGTGCTCATGGAGTGGTGAGTGAGAGTTCCGCCCTCCCCCCCCCCCCCTTATCAGGGGCGGAAGGGGGACAGACAAATAAAAGTTTTCTTTTTTGTCGGGTAGACGCCGGCAGGGGCGTGTGGAGCTCCTGCCCCCCTTCACACCCACCCCTACCCCCGCACCGCACCCCGTCAGTCTGCGCCATCATTTTCATTTTCGCCGCCATGTGGCGATCACCCGCCATTTTGCGGTGGACCGCCGTCATTTTGCCATAGCCGCAGACATATCTGGCCTATGGGGCTTTCCCTCTAGCACTCAGAGCGCCCATTTGCGGTACTGCAAGTCTCTGTACAGGGGGTTTCGGCCTCTAGTGTCTAATGGCGGCCATTTTGACCACATGTCTCTGCAAAAAACTGGTGTACATCGTTTTCCCTTCTCTGTGGAGCGGTGTTGATCGGACGGCGCGGCTCTTCTGACGGTCATCTGGGGTTACTAGCAGCACAAAAACAGCAAGTAACAGCTGGGCTCCCCTGTGGGTGCTGGTGGCGGGGTTGCAGTCCTCCTGGGTTCCCTGGTGCACTGTGGGGTGGTGGTGTGTGGCAGTGTGGGGGTGCCTCATCCTTTTTAGTACCACAGTGTGTCACTGAGAGGGGTCTGGGGGCAAAGGCAATGGCAGATTACACTGCTGAACCTGCTGAGGAGGCATCAGCGGCGACGCAGTCTGCGCAATGGGCTTTTTTGGACCAGCTACAGGCGGTCTTTAGTGAATTTCTTCCCCGGGTCGCCCAACAGGCCTCCAAGAAGCGCGCCCTTCCCCCCCCCCCCTTATTCATCGGGGGAGGATTCGGACCCGGAATTGGCCTCTGGGGTCTCAGGGACCCCTGTGGACCTATCTGATGGGGAACTGGGCCCATCGGACGGTGAAGAGGATCCAGGGGCATTGCGAAAAAGCGCTGGTCGCTGCCATTATTACTGCCATTCTCACTACGCTACGATTGAGACAGGATGGTGAATCGCAGACTTCTGCGTATGTGTGTGGGTCCTCTAGGGCCCCCAAGGCTTACCCCTACGATCAATTTTTTGATTGTTTTCTTTACCGTGAGTGGCAACGTCCGCAGCTGTCAAAACGGTTCGCTGCTCGCTATCCCTTTTGAGGAAAGCTTTTTGAAAAAAATGGGAATCGCCTGTGGTGGACCCACCGATAGCCCGCCTTAGTAAGGCAACGACTATTCCTCTGGAAGGGTCTCCTTCTTTCAAGGACCCCACTGATAGAAAAACAGAGGCGCTTTTAAAATCGCTTTTCCTGGTGGCAGGTCCTGCTGTGCGGCCAGCTATGGCAGCTCAACATCTGTCTGAGCGTATGGCGGAGCTTAAGTCTGATCTGGAATGCGGCTGCCTGATGGATGCTCCTCAGAGGGCTGAGTTTTTGCTCCAAGGGTTCAAGTACCTTGTGATGCGGCCGTTGATTTACTGCCGATGTTATCCAGGATAGCGATTTTTGCCATTATCCTCAGAAGTATACTCTGGTTGCGTTCTTGGTCTGGCGACCATGCTTCCAAAAAATGTCTTGCTGACCTCCCTTTTCAGGGTGGACGTCTATTTGGTCCACGTTTTGGATGAGATCATAAAAGACTTTACGGGAGGTAAGAGTACTTTTCTTCCGGAGCTCCGGTGGCGCGAGTTTCGCCGTAGACAGGGGCCCCTCCCTCGGGTCAGAAAAGGTTTTTTCGTGCCCTGAGCGCAACAGGTAAGGGGACCCGTCCCGGTAAGGTCGCTGCAGGGGCCGGTAAGCGGCAGTGGCAGCGCAAAACTGAAAAGGCGGAAGACAAGCCCTCCTCAGCCTGATGGGTTGCCCCCACCCAGGTTTTGGGTGAGGGGACGTCTTCTGGGGTTCGCAGACCGGTGGCTGGCTCACATTCCTGATCGTTGGGTCCGGGAAGTGGTGTCCGCTGGGTACAGGATAGAGTTCAACACTCTACACCCAGACAGGTCCTTCCCATCAAACTTAGGGCTCTCGCAGGATCGCCGGGAGGCCCTTTTCGGGGCTGTTCAAGCTTTCAGACCAGGGAGTGATTGTGCCAGTGCCTCCAGAAGAGAGGTTTCAAGGTTTCTACTCTAATCTGTTCTTGGTCCCCAAAAAAGGGGGGGTTCGGCCAGTACTGGACTTTAAGGCCCTGAACCGGTATGTCAGGACGCGGAAGTTCCGGATGGAATCTATCTGCTCTGTCGTGGCAGCCCTCCATCAGGGAGAGTTTCTGGCGTCCCTGGACATCAGGGATGCGTACCTCCCATGTACCCATTTGTCCACGGCATCAGCGCTTCCTGCGCTTTGCAGTGGGAGACCTCCGTTTTCAATTCGTGGCGCTCCCCTTCGGTCTGGCCTCCAGCACCCCGAGTTTTCACAAAACTGCTAGCCCCGGTGTTGGCGTTGCTGCAACAAGGCATTGCGGTAGTGGCCTACCTAGACGACCTGCTCCTGCGAGCGGAGTCCGCCTCGGCTCTGGAGGAGAATGTGAGGATCACAATGACCTCGCTGCAGGATTTCGGCTGGTTGCTCAACCTGCAGAAATCGTCGGTGTCGCCAACCAGTCGCCTTGAGTACCTGGGTCTAATATTGGACACAGTGCAGGCGAAGGTGTTCCTTCCTCCAGACAAGTTGCTGTCTCTGCAGTCGGCAGTGCGAACCCTTCTGTCGCACCGTTGGTCTTCGTTACGATTCTGTATGAGGGTGCTGGGGCTCATGGTCTCGTCTTTCGAGGCGATACCATTTGGCCAGAGTCACACCCGTCTCCTTCAGCGAGTAATTCTGACTCGGTGGGACAGGTCACCTCGGTCCTTGGACCTTCTGATTCGTCTGAGCTCACAGACCAGGGCGTCTCTGACCTGGTGGCTTCGAGACTCGGCCCTGAATCAGGGGAAGTCGTTCCTGCCCCTCCAGTGGGTGATCATCACCACGGATGCCAGTCTTTCAGGCTGGGGAGGGATCCTGGGACAGCTGTCTGCCCAGGGCTGTTGGTCGGCACAAGAGGCTCGCCTCCCCATCAATGTACTGGAACTGAGAGCAATCAGATTGTGCCTATCTCACTGGATAGTGAGATTGCAGGACCGTCCGGTCCGAATTCAGTCGGACAATGCCACAGCAGTGGCGTATGTGAACCATCAGGGCGGCACAAGAAGTCCAGCGGCGGAGGCAGCTCTGATACTGCGTTGGGCGGAATGTCACGTTCCGGCAATCTCCGCCATTTACATTGCAGGTGTGGAGAACTGGCAGGCGGACTTTCTCAGTCGCCAGACGTTGGACCAGGGAGAGTGGTCCCTCCACCCGGAGGTGTTCAACCAGATTTGCCGCAGAGGGGGGACGCCGGACGTGGATCTCATGGCGTCTCGGTTCAATCACAAGGTGGAGACCTTTGTGTCCAGAACAAAGGATCCGTTGGCAGTGGCCACGAACGCTCTGGTGGCCCCCTGGGGCCGTTACCGACTTCTGTATGCCTTCCCTCCGATAAAACTGTTACCGTGCCTGATCCGCAGGATAGTGGCGGAGGGAATACCAATAATCCTGGTGGCTCCGGATTGGCCTCGGCGCACTTGGTACGCCGATGTGGTGCAAATGGTAGCAGACGCCCCCTGGCGGCTCCCGCTGAAAGACTATCTTCTGTCTCAGGGGCCCATCTTGCACCCTGCTTTACCTTCGCTGGCTTTGACGGCTCGGCTTTTGAGTCACAGGTGCTAAGACAGGGGAGTCG
Organism: Glandirana rugosa; assembly: GCA_018402905.1. Taxonomy (NCBI): domain Eukaryota; kingdom Metazoa; phylum Chordata; class Amphibia; order Anura; family Ranidae; genus Glandirana; species Glandirana rugosa. The sequence goes on along the minus strand of BLSH010291103.1, from coordinate 482,682 downwards.
CTGACTCTGTGATTCCTACATTGTTGAAGGCTCGCAAGTGTACTTCTCGCAAGATTTACCACCGCACCTGGAAGGCTTATATAGCTTGGTGTGAGGCGGAGAGTCCTAACCCTCGCTCTTATGTGGTATCCAGGGTCCCATTTTTTTTTGCAGCAGGGCCTGAACAAAAAACTGGCTTTGAGTACTCTCACGGGTCAGATATCGGCTCTGGCAGTTCTTTTCCAGAGACCTTTGGCTTCGCACTCGTTGATTCGTACCTTTGTTCAAGGTGTACGACATGTGGCGCCTCGGGTTAAGGTTCCGCTGTCTCCTTGGGATTTGAATTTGGTGCTTTCTGTACTCCAGAAACCGCCTTATGAGAAAATCAGGGAGATTTCCTTACAACTGCTCTCGCAGAAGGTGGCTTTCCTAGTAGCCATCACCTCCGCCAGACGGGTGTCTGAATTAGCAGCAGTATCGTGCAAGTCTCCCTACTTAGTCCTGTATAAGGATAAGGCGGTCTTGCGACCCTCGCCTTCCTTTCTTCCGAAAGTGGTTTCTTCCTTTCACATTAATGAAGATATTGTCCTTCCTTCATTGTGCTCTTATCCATCGCACCCAAAAGAAATTGAGTTACATGCCTTGGACGTAGTGAGGGCCTTAAGGGTGTATTTGTCTGCTACAGCTTCTTTTCGAAAAGCTGATGCTCTGCTTGTGCTGCCTGAGGGTCCGCGTAAAGGTTTGGTGGCCTCATCGGCTACGATCTCTCGTTGGATCAGACAGACCGTGACCCATGCATATTTTTTTCGGGGCAAGGTTCCCCCTTTTCCGGTCACGGCTCATTCTACCCAGGCTGTTAGCACTTCCTGGGCTTTTAGACACCAGGCCTCAGTGTCACAGGTGTGCAAGACGGCCACTTGGGCCTCGGTTCACACTTTCACTAAGTTTTATAAAGTTGATGTGTTTGCATCTTCGGATGCTGCTTTTGGCCGCAAAGTTTTGCAGGCGGCAGTTTAGGCACGTCTGGCGCCTCCTTAGAGGTTCTGTTGGGTACAGTTGTTAGCGTTTGCCCACCCCTCTTTTGACACAGCTTGTGGACATCCCCACACGTAATGGAGAGCTGCGTCTGTCAGTGAACAATAGGAGAAAAAGGGATGTTATTAAAACTTACTGTAAAATCCTTTTCTCCGAGTTCACTGACAGACGCAGCACCCACCCCTCTGTGCTCTGTTCTTGTACGGCTTGTGTACAAACTGGTGAGCTATTCTATGGAGGGGGTTTATGTGGGAAGAGAGGATGGCCCCATGGGAGGGGCCAGCTGTTTCTTTTCCCTGCCTAGTTAACTCCTAGTGAGACCATCATAAACCCCACACGTAATGGAGAGCTGCGTCTGTCAGTGAACTCGGAGAAAAGGATTTTACAGTAAGTTTTAATAAAAATCCCTTTTTTCCAATTAATCAGTGCCAAGTGGTTACAGGTATTCAAATAAACAACATGACAAGGGTTCCCAAATTTATGCACCTGTCTAATTTGTTTTGATGCATATTGCACATTTTCTGTTAATCCAATAAACCTCATTTCACTACTGAAATATTGCTGTGTCCTTCAGTTATTTGATAGATCAAAATGAAATTGCTGATCCAAAGACCCAAATATTTACAAATGACAATCATGGAAATTGTCAGGGGTTCCTAAACTTTTTTGCATACAAGTATGTGTGTGTGTGTGTGTGTCTGTATATATTTATATTTATTTATACACACACAGTGGGTACGGAAAGTATTCAGACCCCCTTAAATTTTTCACTCTTTGTTATATTGCAGCCATTTGCTAAAATCATTTAAGTTCATTTTTTTCCCTCATTAATGTACACACAGCACCCCATATTGACAGAAAAGCACAGAATTGTTGACATTTTTGCAGATTTATTAAAAAAGAGAAACTGAAATATCACATGGTCCTAAGTATTCAGACCCTTTGCTGTGACAGTCATATATTTAACTCCGGTGCTGTCCATTTCTTCTGATCATCCTTGAGATGGTTCTACGCCTTCATTTGAGTCCAGCTGTGTTTGATTATACTGATTGGACTTGATTAGGAAAGCCACACACCTGTCTATATAAGACCTTACAGCTTACAGTGCATGTCAGAGCAAATGAGAATCATGAGGTCAAAGGAACTGTTTGAAGAGCTCAGAGACAGAATTGTGGCAAGGCACATATCTGACCAAGGTTACAAAAAAATTTCTGCTGCACTTAAGGTTCCTAAGAGCACAGTGGCCTCTATAATCCTTAAATGGAAGATGTTTGGGATGACCAGAACCCTTCCTAGAGCTGGCCATCCGGCCAAACTGAGCTATCGGGGGAGAAGAGCCTTGGTGAGAGAGGTAAAGAAGAAGCCAAAGATCACTGTGGCTGAGCTCCTCAGTGCAAGACACATGAAAGCCCGCATGGAGTTTGCTAAAAAAAAAAAACACCTGAAGGACTCCAAGATGGTGAGAAATAAGATTCTTTGGTCTGATGAGACCAAGATAGAACTTTTTGGCCTTAATTCTAAGCTGTATGTGTGGAGAAAACCAGTCGCTGCTCATCACCTGTCCAATACAGTCCCAACAGTGAAGCATGGTGGTGGCAGCATCATGCTGTGTGGATGTTTTTCAGCTGCAGGGACAGGACGACTGGTTGCAATCGAGGGAAAGATGAATGCGGCCAAGTACAGGGGTAACCTGGATGAAAACCTTCTCCAGAGTGCTCAGGACCTCAGACTGGGCCAAAGGTTTACCTTCCAACAAGACAATAGCTTCACAACAACTCCATGACTGTTTTTGAATGGCCCAGCCAGAGCCCTGACTTAAACCCAATTGAGCATCTCTGGAGAGACCTAAAAATGGCTGTCCACCAACGTTTACCATCCAACCTGACAGGACTGGAGAGGATCTGCAAGGAGGAATGGCAAAGGATCCCCAAATCCAGGTGTGAAAAACTTGTTGCATCTTTCCCAAAAAGACTCATGGCTGTATTAGATTAAAAGAGTGCTTCTACTAAATGCTGAGCAAAGGGTCTGAATACTTAGGACCATGTGATATTTCAGTTGTTCGTTTTTAATAAATCTGCAAAAATGTCAACAATTCTGTGTTTCTCTGTCAATATGGGGTGCTGTGTGTACATTAATGAGGGAAAAATGAACTTAAATGATTTTAGCAAATGGCTGCAATATAACAGAGTGAGAGGGGGTCTGAATACTTTCCGTACCCACTGTGTGTGTGTGTGTGTGTGTGTGTGTGTGTATGTATGTGTGTGTGTAAAAAAAAAAATTTTTTATGAGAGCGAATATAGTTATGCAATGCTATTTGTGAAATTGAAAGTACAATTCAACCATTGACAGTCTGTTCTATCTAGATGGCATTTATAAAAAGTTTGTATTGATAGCTCCTGACAGAGGACTATGTCCAAGAAATGCATTGAGCTGTAACGACTAACATATGTATCATTACTGCAGTATTGATATCAATTGATTTTATGTGTCAATTTTATTGTAATGTGCATTGAACATGAAATAATGTTGAGTTTAACCACTTCAATACTATGCACTTAGAACACTTTACTACCAGACCAATTTTCAGTTTTCAGTGCTGTTGCGCTTTGAATGACAATTGCACGGTCGTGCGACGCTGCACCCGAACAGATTTTTTTCATTTTGTTCCCACAAATAGAGCTTTCTTTTGGTGGTATTTGATCACCCCTGCGGTTTTTATTTTTTGCGCTACAAATAAAAAAAGACCGAAAATTTTGAAAAAAAAAAAAATTCTCTATTTTTGTCACAAAACTTTGTAAATTAGTACATTTTCTCCATCACTGGTGGGCACTGATGAGGCTACACTGACGGGCATTGATGTGGCAGTACTGATTGGCACTGATGAGGCAGCACTGATGATGAGGCACTTGTATGCAGCCATGATGAGCACTGTTAGGCGGCACTGATAAGCAGCACTGACGGGTACTGAGAGGTGGCACTGATATACAGCACTGATGGGCACTGATATGCAGCACTGACGGACACTGCTAAGCGGCACTGATGGGCACTAATAGCACTGATTGGCACGCATAGGCAGCACTGGGCACTGATAGGTGGCACTGATAGGTGGCAATGGTGGGCACTGATATGTGGCACTGGTATGCATTGATAGGGGCACTGGTGGGCATATACATTGATAGGGGCTCATTCCCTGGTGGTCTAGGGTGGCATCTGAAGGTGGCACTGAGTGCCATCCACATTGGGCAGTATGTCACTTACCTGGTGGTCTAGGGTGGTCTCCCTGGTGGTCCCTGGTCGGCTCCCTGGTGGTCCTGGGTGGGCGCATACCTGGGGTCCCTGGGCAGGCTCCCTGGTGGTCTAGGATGGCGATCCGAGGGAGGGCTGATAAATCATCAGCACAAACCCTCCCTGTCATGGATGCAGCCGATCGGCTCTCCCCTCCTCAGGTCTGCAGACCTGAGTACAGGAAAGCCGATAAACGGCTTTCCTGTATTACACTGTGACCAGCCGTGATTGGTCACGGCTGGTCACATGGTAAAGTGCTTCGGATAGAAGCGCTTTACCGAGATCGGTATTGCGGGGGGTCAGACTGACCTCCCACACCACTGATCGCCACGATGCGCGCCCCCCTGGGCGCGCGGCGGCTTGTTATCCTGAGGACGTCATATGGCGTCCAGTCAGGATAACTGAGCCACTTCCCGGCCGTCATTTTGCATATGGCGGTCGGGAAGTGGTTAATGGAAAAATACTTTAAATGTTATATTTTATCAGAACATGCTGTGCCTTAAAAATCCCATATCTATACTTGCAGTATAGTTCTGAGATTTGTCAGGGAAACTCACAGCCCTGAAAAAATGGCCTGGTAATGAAGGGGTATTGCACGCTGGTACTCAAGAGGTTAAAGTGGACCTTCACACATAGACAACGCGGCATAATTTCCTCTCCCTCTAAAAGAATCATGTTTTTTTTCTAGTTGGACAGGGAGCAGGTACCATTTCCTGAAGGCGCTTGCACCCACATCCTCAGGATGATGTAGCCCTCAGGCTGCCTGCAACCTCTTGTGATATCACATTGCATATCTCAGGAGGCTTCAGGACAATCTCCCTGCAGGCTGCGATCTCATTTGTGTACAGCAGGGGGCTGGCTGTGAGTGACCAAGAAATTACAGCCTGCTCCTGAATGCACGATGGCGGCACAGGGGAAGATAAATCCTGCAAATGGGTGCAAAGAAGACTGCGCTGGACTTCATGGGTTGGCAACAGAGGCGGCTCTAGGCTTTGTGAGGCCTTAGGCAAAACGTATATATGAGGCCCCACTCACGCCCATAATGGGAAAAATAATTAAAGTGATAAAAAATGAACTGTATTAGGAGGGTACAGTATAGGGGGAGGGTAAGTGGACAGTACAGGGAGCAGGAAAGCACAGAACAGGGGGAGGGTAAAGTGGACAGTACAGGGGGCAGAAGGGTACAGTACAGGGGGCAGCAGGAGAGCACAGCACGAGGAGAGGGTAAGTGGGCACAGTACAAGGGGCAGGAGGATACGGTACGGGGGGGAGCAAAAGGGCACAGTACAGGGGGTAGGTAAGTGGACACCGTACAGGGGGTAGGAGGGTACAGTAAAGTGGCAGTATTGAATAATATAGATATGGTTTCAGGGAAGCTGCCATCACAGATCCCTATTCTGGCAGCCTGTCCTGGGCTAAATCTATACTGTTATGACAACTCCCCCTCTACCTTCCCCTCCAGAGTTTTACTGCTGCTGCTTTCGTGGGCAGGATACTGTACCAATCACGTGGGATGAATCGGAAAGGAAGGTCAGCAGGGATCGTCACAGTACACCACCTGCCCACACAAGCAGTAGCAATATTAAGATGCTCCACCTAGGGCTTCTTTCTTGGCCCCTGAAAAAATGGGGGTGGGGCTGGGAACAAAAGTAGGAGGAGGGGATGGGGTACCAAGGGTCGGGGTGGGGGTAAAAAAGTCCCCGGTTCTTTCTTCGGGATCCACCTCGTAGAATTATAACGATGACGAACACACCCGTCCACCACATGACACT
>BLSH010291103.1:454206-474230 GCA_018402905.1 Glandirana rugosa | reverse complement strand
GGGGGAGAAGAGAGACATAGAAGAGGGGAGAGAGAGAGGGGGGAGAGAAGAGAGAGAGGGGAGAGAGAGAGAGAGACATATAAAAGAGAGAGGGGGGAGAAAGAAAGAGAGAAGAGGGGGGAGAGAGGAGAGGGGCACCCCCCACATGAGTACTCACTCAGAGGCAGGAGGGACTGCATGGATCACTGACTCCATCTTTCCTGTACATTTTCTGATCTTGAATCTTCCCGCCCACGTCCCCTTCTCTTACAGAGCACTGCCTGTCGGGGAGTGTGGGTGGGGCAGACACAGGAGGGGGAGTAGAAGAAGCAGCTCTCTCCTGTCTGGTGTGCAGGCTCCAGGGGGAGGGGTCAGCAGTGCTCTGATGAGCTCAGCTGAGCGTCTCTCTGGCTGTGATCGGAGCTCTCAGTGAGCTCTGATCACACTGTAAACTCTCCCACTCGCAGCCTGTCTACCCTGGCATCAATCAGCATGGACTCGGCGCTAAGCAGGGGAGATCTGTGCTGCTAGCAGAGGCGGATTTTTAATAAGACAAATTAGGCGGCTGCGAGGCCTAAGGCGACCACCTAATTTGCCTAATTAAAGGGCCGCCTCTGGTTGGCAAGCGTGTCTCTTCTAAAATTCATCAGGTACAGTACTTGTAATTGACTTGTGTAACGGTCAAATAATTTCCTCTTTAAAGCATAATTCTAATCAGTAGTTGAACTGTAATTCCAGCTTTGCCAGCCACTCTTCATTTTGAAAAATTCCAGAGGTTGGTATTTGCTCTGATCCACATCTCAAATCGTATTCAGCACAGCTGCTCCTAATTCTATGTGCTATGGTTATAGTAAATTCCCCCCAAGTTCTGTTGATTTGGGGGGGGGGGGGGTTGTAAAGCCTGTGAAGTGTTTTATGAATCCTATCCATACATCCTAGAATTATGCATACTTTGCATAGGTTGTGGTTGCTGATTTGGGGTATTTACATTTCACAGAACATGACCATTATTTCCTGTGTTTAGAAGTTTGCTTATTCAAATCCGTTTCCTTTCCAGCTTGCTGACGATGAGCAAGGATATGACCTTGACCTGTTCTGTATTCCAAAGCATTATGCAGCTGACCTTGAGAAGGTATACATTCCTCATGGCCTAATAATGGACAGGTGGGTCTACTTATTGTTTTTCTGTAGCTTTGGACACAGTGAGGGAAAGGTTAGAGCCTCTGTTGGGTTTTTACTGCTACCTGTATACCGACTGGGAAGATTCACCTAAAAACACAACAGACATTATAGCTGGATACACACTATCCAATTTTCTGTAGAATTTTTCCTTCAGATTTACCAAAACCATATAATATTAGGTCAAACCTTAGGAGTTTCAATTTGTATGTAATCACGCAGGCCCTTGCTTCTTGGTTTTGGTAAATCTGAAGGAAATCTGACAACAAAATTGTATGTTGTGTATGGGGTCTTGGGCTCCATGCACACTAGCATTTTCTATGCTCCTAGGAGTTGATTTAGCATTTTTTTTTCTTCTCCTAGAAGCTAAATAGTGTTATCCTATGTGTCCATGCACACTACTTTAGGCTATTAGTGTTTTTTGAGCTTCAGAATATAGGAGCAGAAAAAAAATTGTTTTGAGTTTCCTGGAGCGTTTTTCCAGCAGAAACTATCCTAAGCACTTCTAATAGTGTTTTTTGAGCTTTTTTTTCCCTTTTACTGCCAATTGAATCCAAAGCGCTGTTAAAACACTGCTACAAAAAGTGATTACCAGCGTTTCTTTATCCAGTGATTTTTTTTTTTTCCAGCATTTTTTTAGCTTAAAAAAAATGCTAGTGTGCATGGAGTCTACAGGATCACTAAACCCAAGAACAAAATTTCCTTGTTTGCCATTTACATAGTTACATAGTTGGTAAGGTTGAATAAAGACAATAGTCCATCCAATTCAACTTATGTTGGTGTGTGTTTGTGCTTCTTTGTTGTGTCACCCTATCACTCAGGCTTTCCTTGGAGACTACAAGGGGATGTTTTGAATACATCCGCCCTAAAAAAAAAAATGCAATGCAGTTGTAGATGGAGGTCATGCATGTAGATGAGATGGGAGCGCAGGGTACCCAGTACTTTAGCAAACTAAGTCTAGGTTCACACTGACAGCGGAAATTAAATTGTGCGTGTTCAGCTGAACGCGCACAATTTTATTCCCGCATGTCAGTCCCGACTTCGGGCGCTATGTCAGAGATATCTGTGCAGGTTTCTGCACAGATGTCTATTGAAATCGGACCCTGAAGTCACCAAAAGTAGTACAGAAACTACGTTTGGGAATCGGTACGGCCTTGCACCGATGCGGACGGTACCTGCCAGCAATAGCCGATTTGGCATGTCAAATCGCATGCCAAATTGTATTTTTATTTATTTCAGATACTTGTATAACACTGTCAATTCACACAGCGCTTTACATATATATTGTACATTCACATCAGTCCCTACCCTCAAGGAGCTTACAATACAATCGAATCGCTGTAATGTGAACCAGGGCTTGATGCCATTCAGGCTCCATTCACACTTGTGCGACTTGTCGTGCGTTTTTGGGCAACAAAGTCGCATGACAAGTTGCAGCTTATTCTTTTCAGTGGCACCCATTCAAATCGGCGCGACTTTGAAAGGGTACCTGCACTACTTTGTAATTGCTACAAGGTAATATGTTGCAGCTTTGGTCCATAGATGTAATGTAGCATCCAAAGTCGCACTGCAAATCTTCCGACTTTGGAGACACGCTAATGTGACTTGCACCTTAGCCAGCTCTACTTCGAGAGAAGATTCTGATTATTACAAATGCCGAGTGGTGACTTGTTTCTATTTAGGTTGATGCATAACAAGCCGCCAGGCGCTTCTATTTTTTGCACATTATCTTTAGCTCTTTCTCATAATTTTTTTTTTCTACAATAAATGATTTTGAAGCATTGTTGTAAATCATGCTGTTGTGTTAAGCACATCGTATGTTTGCAACATAATGAACAGCACTGATAGGAATATAAAAAGGAGTAAAAAGAATGAATTCACAACTTCATTACAAGGTTGCACCTACTGAAGTGACTGAATTTGAAAAAACACACTTATTACCTTGCAGCGATTAATAAGTTGTATCTACTTATATAAAAATTTAAATTAGAGGCTGACCTTTTAAAACTGTTTTATACTACAAGATTGACATGCCAAGGATATTTCTTCCACAATCCTGGTGCCCCATGTGCCATCTCTGGCTGTGCCAGCTGCCTGGAGCACTGGTACAACCAGATTTGGCCACCAGGGGAGCCCAAGATAAATGGCAGAGGTCATCTGTACAGGGCTTACCTTGCAGAAGCACCAGCGGTTTGTTTTCCTTTCTCCATGAAGGTTAGTTGCGTCCACTTGCTGTACACTCCATGTGGCAAGGTCTTGTGACTGCGTCAGTCTGGGACTTACAACTGATATAGGAAGCACTGCAAAGGCTGCCAGTCCTGCCTAGCTAATGAACAGGAAGTCCTACAGGGTAGTAGGAGAATGAAAAGAAAACAAGTTCATATAAATAAATTTGATCGTTTTATAAAGCCACACAAACACATCTGTGGTACACTTATTACTGTTCAGTATTTGGTGCATTAACACTTATATTTAAAAGGCAGCCTGTTCTTTTTGAATAGACTGCTTAGGCACCATAGTGCACAAAAAAAGCATTGGGCTGCCATTCACAATGAATGACACCTATCACGTCCAGTTTGTTTCTTTTCATTGCAGTAATATGTGTTTTCACAACATAGTTATAAAATCATCCTTGGATTATTCTCTATATTGGGAACTAGTGAGCCACAGTAAAGTGGTAAAATGCATGTTATTTGCACAGTACCGTTACGATGTTACATTTGCTCTCTGGTGGGTTTTTGCAGCGATTCTCTTACACTTTCTCTGTGCATTTTCTAGGTCTTTGTACATAACTCTCTTCACACCTCTAAAATCAGAAATCTCTATGTACTTTAGATGCAATAAAAATGCTGCTTGTGAATGGACCCACGTTTTTGATTTTCTGTTGAGTGCTTTGTATTACTTTTGCTTGTTTCCAATGACTGTATAAGAACTAAAACAATGTAACTTTAATGGATTGTGTTGTGTCTTTTTTTTGGTGTAGGACTGAACGGTTAGCTCGAGACATCATGAAAGACATGGGAGGCCATCATATAGTCGCACTTTGTGTCTTGAAAGGCGGGTACAAGTTTTTTGCTGATCTACTGGACTATATAAAGGCACTGAATCGAAACAGTGACCGATCAATCCCTATGACTGTAGACTTTATCAGGTTGAAAAGTTACTGTGTAAGTATAATCTTTGTGCTAATTACTGCCACCTAGCGACTTAAAAAATGAATTGCAATCCAACTTGTTTTATGGTGAGCGATATTGAGCAGGCACAGCTGAGAATATATAACAGGCTGGCCCATTTAAAAACTTTTAGCAATAATCATAAAAAAAGTTCTATCTTATCTGAATTGAAGAAATTAGATTTACCCCCCCTCTTCATGACCAGGCCACTTTTTGCGATTCGGCACTGCGTTATTTTTAACTAACAATTGCGCAGTCATGCAACACTGTACCCAAACAAAATTTGTAATTTTTTCCCATAAATGGAGCTTTCTTTTGGTGGTATTCGATCACCACTGCGTTTTTTTTTTTTTTTTGTGCTATTTTTCAAAATGGTCCGTTCTTCTTTTTTTTTTTTTTTTTCTGCTATGAAACATGTCCAATAAAAATTGAATTTCTTTATAAATTTAGGCCAATATGTATTTTGCTACGTGTTTTTGGTAAAAAAAAAAAAAAAAAAAATATCCCAGTAAGTGTATATTTGATTGGTTTATGCAAGCGTTATAGTGTCTGCAGACTATGGGAAATATACTGGAACTTATTTCTATACTAGTAATGGCAGCGATCAGCGACTTATAACGGGACTGTGATATTGTGGCAGACAATCGGGCACTAACTGACACTTTGTGGGAACCAGTGACTCTAATACAGTGATCAGTGCTAAAGACACTGGCTGGGAAGGGGTTAAACATTTAAGGTGATCAAAGGGTTAACTGTGTGCCCGCCCAGTGTTTGTTTACTATGCATGCTGCTTTTACTAGAGGAAGAGATGGATTGTAGTTCCTGCTTTCCTTGTTTAAATAGGCAGAGCTCCGTTCTGAGTCTCTGCCCAACAACCAGCGGGTGCCAGCGGACATTGAGTGCCCAGCACCCGCAGATTGGCTTCTGCTGTGAATAATCACAGCAGAAGCAGCCCGCCGGTGGTAAGCACACACCCCCTGCAGGCAGAAGTGCAGAAATGCATATATATGTGATCCAGTGTGCAGATACTATCCTGTAGCAGTAAAATGGCTATAGGGCTGTCAGTAATTGTTTAATGGCAGCGCGTTCAGGAAACGTTAACCTTTTCATTTTCAGGCACTTAGGCCTCATACACGCGGGCGTATGCAAAAAAAAAAAAAATAATAATAAGCAAAATGTCGGGCCCAACGTCGGGGAAAAATCTGCGGTTAATGCGCGTTCGTGAGTGTCGGCGTCAATATGCGTTTTTTTAAAAAAACATTCCTTTGCTATTTTTTAACCTAAAAACATTGGTGCCAAAAACGCCGGTATGGCGTTTAGTGAGTGTTTTGCTGTGTCAAAATGCCAAAACGTTACAGCCTTGGAACGCAAAGGCGTTGGGTTCTACTTTCGGCTCACTAACGCTGATGCCCTCTACAGCTCAAAAACGTTTTTATGGGGCCATTGACTAACATAGAGAGCTGCAAAAACGTGGCGTCAAAAAATGCCTGTGTGTATGAGGCCTTAATATGACAGCTTACATATAATCACATTTATCAGGTTTGTTGCAGAATTGTTCAATTATCTAAAGCCCACCTTCATTTTTTGATGAAAGCAATTGTTTGACTATTGATGATGATAGAGATACAGAATTTAGCAAAAAAGGGCATTGCTGTAAAAAATTGTTAATGTGATGATTTCTCTGTGTGCTGAATTTCTATCTGAAGGACAACTGTATCAGTAGTAGTTGTCCTTTAAACCTCTAACCTGCCTTGTGAAATACATACCTTCCTTCCTGATACAGCAATCTGCCTGGCACTGCACAGCCTTTGCAAGGAAATCATCCCAGCCAGCTCTTCTCCCTACACTACACGTGTGCCACTGCCCCATCCATTCCTGGGGATGACCCTCACTGCCATTGGATGCCTGGAGGATGGCTCATCCTTAGAAATGAATGGGGTTGTGGCTCATGCGCAAAGTAAAATGTAGTCCTAATGGGAACATTTTCACTTCATCAGCTGTACAGTGCCAACCATGGTCACATGGTAAAGATCACTAGAGTAGTGAGTAAGAAAGTATTTTAATATGCAGGATGCACTTGGGGTCGGAGATTTAATTAACGGATACTTTTACTAGAGGTTACAGTTGCCCTTTATGTCAGAAATTGAGAACAAATCTTGAATGCAAGCATAACTGCTGAGAAGAGAAAAACACATTAATTATAAAACCATGAGCCCACACTAAAATTCCTAACAATCTTTGTGGGAGGCATTAGGTTAGTGATGCCAACAGACTAGTTGAGGCAACCAGTGTGAATCCGGTTATCAGAGATTAGGGTATGTTTGTAGTTAACAAGTCCTCATTGACGTCCCAATTTTTGTTCAATGAATGAAGAATAGAACTACCAGGTTGGACCCTCTAAAGTTGGATACTTTAAACTGTTAAGTTATTATAGTATTATGCATATATACAGTACTGGGCAAACGTTTTAGGCTGGTGTAAAGAAATGCTGTAAAGTAAAAATGCTGTCAAAAATATATTTTTTTCTTTATTTTTAGCTATTTACAAAATGCAAAAGTAAGTGAAAAGAAGAAAAATCTAAATCAAATCAATATTTGGTGTGACCACCCTTTGGCTTCAAACCAGCATCAATTCTTCTAGGTACACTTGCACACTGTTTTTGAAAGAACTCGTCGGGTAGGTTGTTCCAAACGTCTTGGAAGAACTAACCACAGATCTTCTGTGGATGTAGGCTGCCTCAAATTCTGTCTCTTCATGTAATCCCAGACAGACTCGATTTTCAGATCAAGGCTCTCTGGAGACCAAACCATCACTTCCAGGACTCTTTGTTCTTTACACTGAAGGTAGTTCTTAAAGTGGTTGTAAAGCCTAAACATTATTCTCTTTCGTTCGTCGACAGGCACAGCGACTCTTAGGACTAAGTGGGTTATACTGCCCTCTTCAAGAGTTTACTAGGCAGAACAGGCAGTTCTAACAGCAAAAAAGAACAGTAACAGACACAGCCCCTCCCAGGGGGCAGTCCTCACTGCTGCTAGCTCAGTTTTTTCTGCCTAGTGCAAGGAGTTAGACCTAGGCTCCCTGTTGGGATCTGTGGTACCTCTCTGGTCCACTTCAGCTGTCCTGGGACAGCCTCAGATGAAGACTACAATCAAGCAGCCGTGCTGGGTGACAGGCTGGTTCTTGGATCCAGGTAGTCTCCCCAGCCGGCCATCACACGTTAGACCAGATGCTTTGCGCTGGGTTGACCGCGACAAGCCCGACCGGATGGGGTGGCCCTGTGGGTTAAACGCCCTGCCATCGCACGCTGTGCGCCCAGGGCCAACAGCTCCCTCCGGCCTAGCCAGGAGAGTGCAAGCTGTCTCGGGTGGGATCCCCCGCACCGCCTGACTAGATGGGGCAAGTACGTCCCTCCCTCCCCTTTGGGGGCCCGGGGGGGAGCTGGCGGGTCCCCCCTCCGGGGAGAGCGTAGAGGGTGGTCTCTCCCCCCCCCTTCCTTGCCTGTGCCCCTCCCCCACCCCTCTGGTACCCCGCTGCCGCACCCCCCTCCCCCTCACCGGGGCTCCCTGGGTGTATGGGCCCTAGCTGGTCTGCCTCACCCCCTGCCCCCCCCCCCTTCGTGCTTCGTGCACGGCGGTCGGGATCATCGGCGGCCATTTTGCTGGCACCCGGCTGCCATTTTCTTGTAGCCGGCCATTTACATGCAGGGGATCGTTCGGCGACAATTTTGGTGTAGTCGCGGCACTGTTACACGAGGTTTAAGCCTCTAGTGTGCATCGGTGCCTATTTTCCTGTGGTTTCTACATGTGGAAGGCCTGTGTGTGCTGAGGGGCGGTCCTGGCGCCGATTTACCCCCCCCCCCCCAGCACGGCGCGGATCTCCCTGGCGGCGGCTCTGGGCACAGCGGCAGTGTGGGTAGCAGGAGCGGTGAAGGCAGTGGCGGACAGCATCAGCAAGCCGCTCCTCTCTGGTCGGGTGGTGAGTCCCCCTGGGGGTGCCCCCTGTGACAAGCCTTGGCAGCTGTGGGGTGGGGGGTGCAGTGGTCTCCTGGCAATAGGCCTCATTTTTCTGGGGCGGCCAGGGTGGGTGACAGTATGGCAGCTGACGCGGGTGCTTCCCCACCGGACCTCTCGGTGCCTGCAGCCAGCACCTCAGGGGCCCTTCCCTTTCAGACGCCATGTCCACGGTTCTGGAGACGTTCGTCTCCCGGGTAGAGTCGCTATTGAACCGCAAGGATGCCAAAAAGTGTCCCTTGCCCCCCCCCCCCCCTTTCTTCTGGGGAGGACTCGGACACAGAGGGTGGCTCCTCCGTTGCGGGGACTCCCCTTGAGCTGTCGGACGGCGAGATTCCAGCCGTCCCTGATAGTGGGGATGAGTTTGAGGCGTCCGCTGCTGCGCACGAGAAGGCTCTTGTAGACGCTCTGATCACCTCAGTGCGTGAGACCCTGCAACTGGAAGAAGCAGCGGGACCCTCTCGAAGGGTGCCCGTCCCCTTCGGGTCACATAGACTGGGCCCTGCGGCTAAGGTCTTTCCATATGTGGATTTTCTGGATAAGTTTGTTTATAGGGACTGGGCTCAGCCCCAGAGCTCCCTCCCCGTTCCGAAGCGTTTCGCTGTGCGTTATCCCTTTGAGGATAGATTATTGAAGAAGTGGGCATCACCTCCCGTGGTTGATCCCCCTGTGGCCCGCCTGAGTAAGGCGACCACTATCCCGGTGGAAGGCACGCCGTCCTTTAAGGACCCGGCTGACAGGAAGGCTGAAGCTTGCGTCAGATCCCTTTTTGTTCTAACGGGGTCTGCCATGCGGCCCATTGTGGCTTCTGCGCTGGTGTCGCAAACGCTCACTGAGTGGGCGAAGCTGCTACAAAGCGAGCAGGCGTCTCCTGAGTGTGTGGATCTTGCAGACCGTATGATCCAAGGGGCTCAGTATCTGTGCGATGCAGCCCTCTGGACGCGGCCCCCCTGATATCCAAGGCGTCTGCGTTCTCGGTGGTGGCCTGGCGGTGGCTTTGGCTGAAGTTTTGGTCCGCGGACCAGGTTTCTAAGAAGGCCCTGGCGGACTTGCCTTTCCGGGGGGGCGGCCCTTCGGTGACCCCCTTGGATGAGATGATCAAAAATCTCACGGGAGGGAAGAGCACCTTTCTCCTGTAGTCTAGGAGGAGTTCAGACCCCTGTAGCCGACAGGGCCCCTCCTTTCCGGCCCTTAGACGGCCTTTTCGTCCCTTCCGTTCCTCGGGCAAGGGTTCACAGCCCACCAGGGCCCCCGCGGGTGGACAGAAGCGTTCCTGGGCGCGTAAGCATGCCAAGCCAGAGGACAAGGTCTCCTCCGCATGAAGGGTTGCCCCCGCCCGGTGTTTTGGGTGGGGGGAAGTCTCCTGGGGTTCGTAGACAGGTGGTCCTCCCGCATCTCGGACCGCTGGGTGCTCGAGGTGGTCTCCTCGGGGCACAGCATAGAATTCCGTTTCCACCCCCCAGACAGGTTCTTTGCCTCCAACCTGCAGCTGCCTGCGGGCCCTGTTCAGGGCTGTGCAGGACCTGCTGGGTCAAGGGGTGATTGTTACCATTCCATGGGCGGAACGCTCCCAAGGGTTTTATTCCAACCTTTTCGTGGTTCCAAAGAAGGACGGGGTTTGTCCCATCCTGGACTTGAAGGACCACAACAAGTTTGTGCGGGTCCGCCGGTTTCGGATGGAGTCGGTCCGCTCGGTATTGGCGGCCCTGCACCAGGGTGATTTCCTGGCCTCCCTCGACATCAAAGATGCGTACCGGCATGTTCCCATCTGCACCCAGCACCTGCTCTTCCTGCGCTTTGCGGTTGGGGAGGATCACTACCAGTTCGTGGCCCTCCTGTTTTGGCCTGGCATCAGCACCTAGGGTTTTCACCAAACTGCTGGCACCGGTTCTGGCTCTGCTGAGGCAGAGGGGCATCGCGGTGGTGGCGTATCTGGACGACCTTCTCCTGCGAGCCGAGTCGGCTCCAGCTCTCAGGGACAATGTGACGATCACCCTGCACACTCTGCAGGAGTTCCGGTGGGTGATCAACCTCCCGAAGTCGGTTCTGATTCCTTCTCACCGCCTGGAATATCTGAGGCTGATCCTGGATGCAGCCCAGGCGAAAGTTTTCCTTCCGCCAACCAAGCGGCAGACTCTTCAGTCCCTGCTGTCCCAGAAATGGGCCTCCGGTTTTGCATGCGGGTCCTGGGCCTTATGGTGGCCTCCTTCGAGGCGGTCCCTTACGCTCAGTACCACACCCGGGTTCTGCAACGGGAGATTCTCTTGAGATGGGACAGGTCCCCATCTTCCCTGGATCGGGTGATCAGGATGGATCACCAAGTAAGGGCCTCGCTGCTCTGGTGGCTGCTGTCCCCGGCTCTTCGGTCGGGGAAGTCCTTCCACCCCCTTCACTGGACAGTGATCACGACAGACGCCAGCCTGACAGGCTGGGGTGGAATCCTGGGGCTGCTCTCAGCCCATGGACGGTGGCCTCTGGAGGAGTCTCCTCTCCCGATCAACATCCTGGAATTGCAGGCAATTTGGTGTTGCCTTTCCCGTTGGACCTCGAGACTACACGGGTGCCCTGTCCGGATTCAGTCGGACAATGCCACGGCCGTGGCATACGTGAACCACCAGGGCGGGACGAGAAGCTCGGCTGCGGCCTCAGAGGTAGCTCCCATGCTGCGGTGGGCAGAAAGCCACCTTCCGGCAAGCGCTGCCGTCCACATACCGTGCGTAGAAAATTGGCAGGCGGACTACCTCAGTCGTCAGTGCCTGGACCAGGGAGAGTGGTCCCTGCACCCGGATGTGTTTCATCAGATTTGTCTAAGATGGGGTGTTCCGGACGTGGACTTACTCAATTGGAAGGTGCTGACCTTCGTGAGCTGGACAAGGGACCCCCTAGTGGACGCGGTGGATGCTCTTGTAGCTCCGTGGGCTCGGTATCGACTCATCTATGCCTTTCCTCCTCTGAAACTGCTTCCGCGCCTTCTGCGCAGAATAGAAGCAGAGGGTTTACTGACCATTCTGGTAGCTCCAGATTGGCCACGGTGTCCTTGGTATGCAGACGTAGTATGGATGGTGGTGGACGTTCCCTGGCGGCTCCCGCTTCACAAGGATCTTCTGTCCCAGGGGCTCATCCTGCATCCTGCTTTACCCTCTCTGGCTTTAACAGCCTGGCTATTGAATCCCAGGTGTTGAGGGATTGAGGGGTCTCGGACTCGGTGATTCCTACCATGTTGAAGGCCCATAAGGCCACTTCACGTAATATTTACCACCGCACCTGGAAGGCTTACATCGCCTGGTGCGAAGCCGGGGGTGGAATCCTCATTCTTTCTTGGTGTCTCGAGTTCTGCCCTTCCTACAGAAGGGCCTCGACCAGAAACTGGCGTTGAGTACTATCAGGGGTCAGATTTCTGCTCTGGCGATCTTTTTTCAGCATCCTTTGGCGAAGCATTCATTGATTTGTACTTTCATGCAGGGGGTTCGGCATGTCGCCTTTGGCGCCATAGGACCTCAATTTGGTCCTCTCGGTGCTTCAGAAGCCGCCCTTTGAGAATATCAGGGAAATCTCTCTGCAGTTGCTTTTGCAGAAAGTGCCTTTCCTGGTGGCTATCACATCCGCCCGGCGGGTGTCTGAGTTGACGGCTCTGTCTTGTAGGTCTCCTTATCTGGTCCTACATAAGGATAAGGCGGTCTTGCGCCCGTCACCTTCTTTTTTGCCGAAGGTGGTGTCATCTTTCTACATCAATGAGGACATTGTCCTTCCTTCGCTTTGCCCGTGCCCGTCTCACCCTAAGGAGGTTGCTTTGCACTCCCTGGATGTCGTTCGGGCCCTTCGGGTGTATTTGGCGTCCACGACCTCCTTTCGGGGGTCAGATTCTCTTTTTGTCATGGTGGATGGCCCACGCAAAGGTTTGGCGGCCTCCTTGGCCACTATCTCACGTTGGATTAGACAGATGGTGACCCGAGCATATGCTGTTCGAGGTCTGGAGCCTCCCTTTCTGGTCACGGCTCACTCTACCAGGGCGATTAGCACTTCCTGGGCTTTTAGACATCAGGCGTCTGTGTCTCAAGTGTGCAAGGCGGCTACTTGGACCTCTGTGCACACCTTCTCAAAGTTTTACAAAGTTGGTGTTTTAGCATCCTCTGATGCTGTGTTTGGCCGCAAAGTTTTGGAAGCGGCCATGTGAGACACGTGTGGTTCCTCACCGAGGGTTCAGTTGGGTGTAGTTCTGTTGTTGTGCTGTTACCCACCCCTCATCTTTGGCACTGCTTTTGGACGTTCCACTTAGTCATAAGAGCCGCTGTGCCTCACTTCTGGGTCTCACTGGCATTGTTGGGGCACTGGGAACCATTGGCCCCCAGTGCTGTCAATCAAGGCCAGTGACGAGGGGGCGGGGCCCGAGTCCTGCTGTCTGTCAGTGGACACAGCAGTGGTGGGTGCGTGCGAACACGCACAAGTGACTTCCCATGGGGGCACTTGACAGAGGGGAGGGGCCAGGAGCGCCGGTGGGGGACCCGAAAAGAGGATGTTCGTGGCTGCTCTGTGCAATTCTATTGCACAGAGCAGGTAAGTATAGACCTGTTTGGTGTGTGTGTTGTTTATTTTTTTATTTTTTTTTTAATTTACCTTTACAATCACTTTAATGACATTGGCTGTAATGTTTGGGGTCGTTGTCCTGCTGGCAAGAAACCTCTACCATGCTTCACTTTTACCTGCAGACACTCATTATTGTACTGCTCTTTGGCCCTTCAGGCGAACAAACTTCCTCCAGCTACAGCCAAACATTTCATATTTTGACTGATAATTCCAGAGCACCTGCTGCCATTTGTCTTTCGTTCATTGACACACAGCATTCCATTACGATAGGGTTATATCGCCCCCTTCAGGAGTAGGACTAGGCAGAAAAAAGACTTGACTACGCCTATGGAGCAGTCCTTGGTGATCTACACCCCCCTCTGCTATAGGCCTTCAGTTTTTTCTGCCTAGTCAGGAGTGAGGACCTAGCTCCCTGCTGGGATTTCTAGTCCTGGCGATTTTTTTTTTTTTTTTTTTTTGTTTTCTTTTTGCCTGGATTTTTATCCGGTGAGATCTACAATCAACTAGCTGGGTGACGGACTGGTCACTAAGGGCCAGAAGGTCTCCCCAGTCTGGCCAGCGAGCGTGTGCAGACCGCAGTTATGCGCTAGGTCGGCTGCGGCATAGCCCCACTGGACGGGGCTGGCCCTGCGAGTTAAAAGTCTCGCGAGGTCGCATACGACCGGGTCTAGGTCTGAGTCGCAGCATTCGTCATGGCCGACAGCCCCCCCACTTCGGTAGCGAGGAGGATCTGTCTGGGAGCGTTACCAGCACGCTTCGCCGGATCTGTGAGTAAAGGGGACCCCCATCTCTCCTTCCCTGGATGGGGTCCCTGGGGTGGTAGGTTCCTCCGGGGCTCTCCATCTCCCCCCCCCCCCCCTTCCCGGGTGAGGCCCAGGCTTCGGGGGCTCACTGTCCCCTCTTCCATCCGCTGGGAGGGGGGTACCTCTTAGGCCCACCTGCTGATGGTGGGGCCTGGGAGGTGGGTGACCGGATGGCTGCAATTGGGGCCGTCCCGAAATGTTGCGGTTTTGTGGCCTTCCCGTCTTGAGACTGGGGGGGGCCCAAGCGGTCGGCAGGGGCCGCCACTGTCCATTTCAGGCATTTGTTCGTCATTTCCGCGCGTGGGTGGCCAAAAAATTTAGGCCACAGCCCTCTGGCCGCGTTTTTGCGGCCTACTGAGGCCTCCTAGCCTGTGGGGGCCTCAGCATGGTCTCCTAGGAGGGGCCTTGGTATTGCCCCCTGTGCGGGGCACTGGTGGCCCCCTGCGAGGGAGCTTCGGTTGGGTCCCGGTGCGGGGCCTTTGCCCTGTGTCCACTGTGGGGGGTGCCCCTGAGGGGGTACCCCCTGTGTGGGGCCTCAGTGGAGACCTGTTGTGGTGGTGCCCCCTGTGGGGGCCTCAGAGGGGTCCCCTAGGTGGGGATTCGATGGTGCCCCCCGCAAGTGGCCTTGGTATTGCCCCCTGTCGGATACTGGTGGACCCCTGTGAGGGGCCTCAGTGTTGTCCTGGTGCAGGGTCTAGGTGGTGTCCCGGTGCGGGGCCTTTGGCCTGCGTCCCTTGTGGGGGTACCCCCTGTGTGGTGGTGCTCCCTGTGTGGGGCCTCAGTGGTGCTCCCTGTATGGGGGCCGTCGTGGTACCCTGTGAAGCCAGGGCCCACTGTGAGGGGCCTGGGTAGGCGTCCCCATGGCGGAGCCTCTGTAGCGCCCTGGTTTAGGGCCTCAGGTGACGGGGGTCTCAGTTGGGCATCGCTTTAAATGTTCCTATATCTGGCTATGCTGCCTTGGACGTGGCCCACACTTCTGGTCGGTCAGGTAGTGAGGATGACCCCCCCACAAAATGCAGTGGTCGCACTTATAAGGAGGGCCGGCCATTTTTCTTGACACCCATATGCCGTCTTGCATGGCACGTTCCCTTCTTAGAAGTGGATGGTTTCCACAGGTAGTTGATTCTCCTGTCTGCTAGGTTGCACAGGGCAACAGGATTCTGGTAAAGGAATCTCCGGCTGTTGAGATCCGGCAGACATGTCTAGCAGAGTCCCTTTGCTGAGATTGCAGACCCGCTGGTCTAGGGGCTGCAGTTGTTCTTCTGTGCTTTTTGGACGCAATTCCCTGGTTGCTGAGCTCCCTGTTTTCCTCAGGGTACTGAGACCTGTATTGTAACTTCATGTCAGTCTTTTCACCTTTAGAGTCCACTGACAAGGGTTCATATTTTTTAACCCTCTTCGGTGTTCTGACCTTGTTCAGGAAGAAAACGCCCTTTTCAAATATATGCAGCTGTCACTGGACCGTTGGCAGTGCCCTTCGGGGGGCTGTTCAAGTCCTGTTGTCTCGGGGGGTGATTGTCCCGGTGTCAGACCAGTTTTCAGGGGTTTTATGCAAACCTGTTCACGGTCCAAGAAAGAGGACGGGCGTGATATGTCCAAAACTGGACCTAGAGGCCCTGACCTGTCTGTGTGGGTATAGAAGTTCAGGATGGGGTCCATTTGCATGGTGGTAGCGTCCCCTCATCATTGGGTTTTTTCTGGCTCTCTCGCCATCACGAATGCTTACTTACACTTTCCACTATGCCTGATCCCAGCACTCCCTCTTTTGCTGTGGGTGGAGGATCAGTTCAGGGTGCTGCCCTTTTGGTCTCGACACCACTACTCAGTTTTTTTCCAAGGTGTTAGCCCCGGGTCAGATGTGGTTACGTCAACAGGGCATGCGGAACTCGGCTCCCTGGATGACTATCTTCTGGGAGCAGAGTCCGCTGCTACCCCATAGGGTGACGTAACCTCTATGCAGTCCTTGACAGATCAGTTGGCTTCTATACTACCTGAAGCTTACTTTGGCTCCTTCCAGAACATTGAAATATCTGGGCCTCACCCTGGCTCCAGCACTGGCTGAAGTGTTTTTTCCTCTGGACTGTTTCCAGAAGTTATATGCTACTTTTTCATCTGCGGTGTCCGGCTGGTGGGCCTTCCTGTGGGCCTGCAGGCGGGTGTTTGGCATGATGGTATCTACATTTTAGGCGATTCCACTTACACAGTTCCATACGAGCTCCCTTCTGGGAGATCCTGGCGTAATGGGACGAGTGCCCGCTGTCTCTCAGCAATCTGATTTGGCTGAGCTGGAAAAGCCAGGGGCTCCCTGGTCTGGTGACTGCGCTCTCCCGGTATTCGACAGGGCAAATTCTTTCTCCCCTTGTATTGGAAGGTGGTTCCTGCAAATGCCAATCTGTCCTGTTGGGGAGGTGTCCTGGGACTGTGCTCTGCTCAGGATCGTTGGACGCTGGAGAATTTTAGACTAACGATCGATATCCTGGAAGTTCAGGTGATCAGTTTACGTCTGGCTCATGGACGGATCGACTCGGGGGGCTCCCGGTGCGGATCCAGTCCGATGTTGCAACGGCGGTGGCCTATGTCGCTCGCCAGGGCGAAACAAATTGTGTTGGCAGCTCTGGTAGTAGCCAGGATCCTCAGGTGGGCAGAACGTTCCGTTCGGGACTCCTCCGGTGTACGCATTCCAAGGGTGCAACTCTGGCATGGAATGTCTTGGTCTGCACGGTTGGACCACGGTGCGTTCCCTTGACCAGGCAGTGTTCATTGGATATGTATCTGCTGGGGCGATCCCAAGGTAGATCTATTTGCGTCCCGGCTAAACAGGCTGGTACCTGAGCTTCTGGCAAAGTTGGGTGCCTCTGGTGGTCACCTTAAACGCTCTGGTGACCCCTGA
Organism: Glandirana rugosa; assembly: GCA_018402905.1. NCBI lineage: Eukaryota > Metazoa > Chordata > Amphibia > Anura > Ranidae > Glandirana > Glandirana rugosa. The sequence continues at coordinate 457,612 of BLSH010291103.1, read as the reverse complement.
GGGCCGATATCGTTTTGAACTATACCTTTCCTCTTGCCTCCGGTTGCTGCGCCCTTCATGCAGAAGCAGGGTCGAAGGGATACTGGTCATTCCCTTGGACCCAGATTGGCCTTGTTGGTCTTGATACATCGACCTGGTGCGCCTGGTCGCCGGCGTTCATTGATGACGGTCTTTCAGGGGGGATCTACTGTCTCGTCCTGCTTCAATTATGATTTCCCCTCCCCCACCTCATGGCTTAACATCAACCTAATGGCTTTGTAATATTGTACTACCTTACAGATACATCTTGAAGTTCCAATGGCCCCTGATGAGTGGCACTGGCCACGAAAGCGTAGGGCCCTTCATTGACGTGAACAATGCATCTAATGTCCTTTCAACCCCACTGCAATCTTTCATTGGTCAAACCATGCTTTTGTTTTTGGGGGAGTTACACCATTGGTTAACCAGTTTTATTCCAATTTTGTATATTTAACATGTGTGGAACATTGTTTTACTCTGCATTGTCTTTATTATTGTACTTTTATACATTAAAACTTTGCTCCTTTGTACCAACACATTACATCGTATGCCCAAAGCCTCATTTAGTCCCAAACCCTGTTCGTTATGACTTAGTCTAGGTATGGAGGTACTGCTCCTTACTGGATTCAGACTTTACTCAAAGCATGGGTTCCCCCCCCGTATTGCTCTACAGTTGCTGGTTTTTGCTGACCTGGCTGTGTTGAACCAGGTGCTGAAGTTCAGATTTCTGCTGAAGGCTATGGAGCCCATCTCTAGGTAGATCTACCGCCGGACGTGGAATACGTATATATCCTGGTGTGAGTCGTTGGGCATTCACGTCCCTTGGTCTGGCACTACATGGGGCGTATCTTTTGTTTGGGGTTCAAAGTCTGTTTCCACAGGTGCGGTCTCTTCTACCACTGTGGGATTTGAACTTGATGCCTTTGGTTCTACAGAGGCCTCTTTTTAAAAAATATTAGGTAGGTTCCCCTGCTTTACTCTTTCAGGAGGTGGCCTTTTTTGGGTAGCTATCACCTCTGCCTGCAGGGTGTTTGAACTGGTGGCGTTGTCTTGTTGTACACCTTCCGGTGCCCCATAAGAATGAGGGGTTTTTTTTTTTCGCCCTTGCTCATTGCTTTTTCCTCCGATTTCCCTTTTTGAATAGCACATGGTGTTGCCTTCCCTGTGCCCTGGTCAACATCTCCTATGGCGTTTGCCTTGCATGCCATGGATGTGGTTTGGGTATTTTTTGAGTGTGTTTGGCAGCCATTGAGTCTTTTCAGGGTCAGACTCACTGTTTGTGCTCTTGGACAGGCCAAGACAGGGGGTCTGGTTCTTCCGCGACTATTTCGGGATGGATCAGACTGATGATGACTCAGGCCAGTTCTGTCAGGGGTTGGTTCCCTTCCCTGTTGCGGCACACTCTATTTGGTGCTAGTGCTTCTTCATGCGTCAGGGGCACCAGTTTTGCTGGGCGGCCACCTGGTTGTGTAACCTTTTCACAACATTCAGCGAAGTGGATGTGCTAGCATCTGCGGATGTTTCTTTTGGCCGCAAGTTTTTGCGGGCTACTTTAGGGGGTTCACCCCTCTTGGGGTGCATTGTTCAGGTTGAGCTCCAATTGTTCTGTGTTGAGCTCCTGTTACCTGGTTGGCTCTTGTTAGCCTTGGGATTTTGTTGTTACCCCACCCCTCATGTTTGGCATTGCTTTGGGATGTCCCTATCGTAATGGAACACTGTGTCTGTCAATGAACGAAAGAGAAAATAGGATTTTTTCACTTAAACCATAAAATATATTTCTCTGAGTTCGACACACAGCACCCACCCCTCTTCGGAGTTTTTTGGTACTTCTGATGCTGCTTGTTACTAAACTGAAGTCCTATAGCAGAGAGGGGAGGGTATATCACCTAGGACTTAGGAAGTCAAAAAAGCCTTTTTTTTTTTTTTTTCCCTGCAACCCAGTTCCTATGTTTTCATGAATAGTTAATAGTTGAGCCACTTAGCCTTGATTCCACGATGGAGGTATGGCTTTTTGGCTGCAGTTCTTCCACGGATACCACTTCTGACTTATCTGGGCAGTAGATGTGTACCTGGGTCCCACTGGTTTCCATCTGTTCTGTGCTGATGGCACGCTGGACATATTCTGATTGTTGAAGGGAAGTAAGCATGATGTGTGTCATCTGCTGCATTGTTTCCTTGGCCGACCACTGTGTCTTCAGCCCTCAACGTTGCCCGATCAGAGGTGTCGTCAATGCCGAGAAATACAGGCAGATACTTATCCATCATGCCATACCATCAGGGAGGTGTGTGATTGGCCCCAAATCTATTCTGCAACAGGACTACGACCCCAAAAATAAAGCCAATGTCATTAAGAGCAATCTTTTTTTTTTTTTTTAAACTGTGTTTTATTGTCAGTTTCATCACATCATATTAACATGTTTGACAAAGGTTTATAGAGTAGTATTTCAGCATACATGTCTTGCATTGAACATGTGAGAAGTCATTATACATTTGTCACTTTCAATTACTGACACTTTTTCTTATGTACAAAAACATATTTTTGACAAAATATCTACCATCATCAAATAAGATTGGAGCAATCAATTAGAAATGACCACATATCTCTACACCGTCAGAGCAGGACGTAACATTGCAGTATATGGAACATTCCCTGAGCACCCATTCCGCACCCTTTCAGAGTATTCCACCTCCTCCACGCCCCAGCCCCAAAGCCCGCTACCTCATTCACACGGGACCTCACAAGTGTCAGAAGTCTCATTCCATTGTCCCCAAATTCTCTCAAATTTATTAGGACAGCCTCTGGCTTCATATGTAAGCTTATAAATTGGTAGGACCTGATTTATTAAACTTTTCCAGGCATCTATCTGTATTGGTGTAGTACGGACCCATTGCAGTACCACCGCTTTCCTTGCATAAAACAATAGAAAACGTAGGAACTGTTTCTGATATGTGCCTATTTGAATGTCTTCAAAGATTGACAATATACACCATTTTGGGCTGCAGATATTAGGAAGATCAAAGTGATGGGCGATAAAGTGTGTTACCTGCGACCAGAACGGGCGAATCTTTTCACACTCCCAAAGCATGTGAAGCAGTGTGCCCGTGTCTTTATTGCATTTATGACAGATTGGGTCATTGCGCCTGTGCATACGAAAGAGACGCCACTGGGTGTAGTATATTCTGTGGAAAATGCGCAATTGTATCATGCGGTCTTTAGCTGAGATCGCAGTAATAAAATATGCGTCCATAAGTTCCTCCCAATTTTCTTCAGTAAGATCTGGGATATCTGTGGTCCATTGACCTCGTAGGGCTTGCAGGCGATGCTCCAGTTACCTGGTGTCTATAGGGTCTAGAATGACTTCTTTTAACCCTCCTTGAATACCTGCGT
>BLSH010291103.1:407063-439018 GCA_018402905.1 Glandirana rugosa | reverse complement strand
TATATATATATATATATATATATATTTATTTTTTTACACAACATATATATATATATATATATAATATATTCTGTTTGTAGTTATTTCTGTTTATAAAAGTGCTGTGAAAAATGTGGCTATAAAATGTTGTCCTGTAAAAGATCTTTTATTCTGCATATTTAGTTACTGTCTAATGGTGTGTTGGCATTGCTGTCTTTCTCTTTCTTCTAGAATGATCAATCTACAGGTGACATAAAAGTTATAGGAGGAGATGATCTTTCCACATTGACGGGCAAGGTTTGTATTACACAGCACAGCAGCTACTCTGAGCAGCCTATTCTGCACTCTGGGGGTCAGAAACTTGTAGAACGCAATCTACCAGTAGATTGTGAACAGATTAGGAACAGGTGGCTGGTAGATCTTGGTCTGGGTTTGCTGACCCACCATTCCAGACCATCAGAGTGCAATGCAGAGGGACTACTTGTAATGTTAGAGCTGTAGATGGGAGCATAACGCGATGCCTCCTCCTCTGTAGTGCTGGACCTTGTCCCATGCAGGGTGATACCAACTGCACTCCACCTCTTATCCCAGCTAGCGGTCTCCAGAGTGGTGCCAGCAGCAGGAAAGAAGAGCTCTTCCGGTTAGCATGAAGCAATACATTGGGCATAATAGTATAGGGCTGCTTTCACACTGATGTACTGCAGTTTACCCACAACATGGAAGCAGTGCAGTGTACCTGTAGCCGCCTTGCGGGTTTGTTGTGCTTAGCCATAGACTTCTATTCTATCCTGCTGTTTTACAACCCCCCTAACTACCTGTGAATGAGCACAAGTGCTGCTCCTTTGAAAAGCAATCGGAGTGTGTGTTGATAGGGGGTGAGAGGTGTTTTGTTGCCTGATTTAAACCTGTGATTGCTGTGCAATGCACGCATTTGCGACACGGTAGTCCTGCAATTAGAGGTTTAAATCAGGCGTGAGGAGGCAGCGCTGTGAATGGTGATCTTTGACTTCTCCCGTGTTGTATAGGTAGATCCTCCACCCCTCAAAGGTTGCCTACCCCTACTCTATATTTTATACTGGCATAGAGGCTCCCTACATTCTAAAGGAAACCTGTAGGATGTATTGAGATTGCCTTTGCACATCTTCTTTCATGAAAATATTGGTTTCCTGGCTGCCATTCTGCGTCGCTTAACTGGAAGAAGTATGCAGATTATTTCATTCTGACTTTTCTGATATGCATGTTTGGGCCAGGTCAATGATCCGGAGAAGTTTTGAAAGGAATTTAAAATTGGAGTTCGATTTTTAAAGTAAATCTTTCATGACAGAAAAATACAGGCTGTAATTGATGAATGTCTTATGATAATGCTGGTTGCCTGGCCAAAATCCTAATCCAATGGCAGAAGTACATACTTGACCTGGAACATGTAGGCAGATCAGGGTGCTGCTGTCATTGGTTGCATATTTGTTTTGGGTCGGTGACTCCGACCATTGCTAGCCAGACATTCAGGCACCAAACCCTTTACAAAAGTAGCAGCCAACATAGTTCTTACATAACATTTTTCTTTAGTTGTTAAACTGAAAGGAGCCACCAATACATTACCTGATCTTTTAACACCTTCCTGCCCAGCCTATAGCAGAATGATGGCGGGCGGTGGCTTTACCATCCTGGCCGAACATCATATGACGTCCTTTGCAACGCGCCGCTCGTGCACACCCCCCGGGGGTGCGCACTGATCGGTGATGAGCCGTATCCCTCGGACACAGCACATCCCCGATCAGGGGAAAGGGCTGCTGACATATGCTCTTTACCATTTGATCAGCTGTATCCAATCACAGCTGATCACATGTAAACAAATGCCGGATATTCGCATTTCCTTTCCTCAGCGCTGTCAGTGTCTGAGGAAAGGAAAGCCGATAACCGGATTTCCAGTTACAGGGGACATTTACACTGATAATCAGTGCCCTGGTTATCAGTGCAGCATATCCGTGCCGCCAAATAATTTCCCATCAGTGCAGCCTCATCCGTGCCCATCAGAAGAAATTTAGAAAATTACTTATTTACAAAATGGCAAAATGTTTGTTTTTTTTTTTCCCAAAATTTTCGGTCATTTTTCGTTTGTTTAGAAAAAGAAATCAAAAACCCAGTGGTGATTAAATACCACCAAAAGAAAGCTCTATCTGTCTCAAAAAAATTGTAAAAATTTCATATGGGTGCAGTGTTGCATGACCGAGCAATTGGCATTTAACCACTTGCCGATCGCCCGCCGCAGCGTGACGGCAGCAAGGTGGCTCGTTATCGCGAAACGCAGGACAGTGGCCACGATAACTAATATTGTGAGCGCGCGTGCGCCGTCAGAGGCGCGTTCACGCGCTCACTGTGTCCGGGGAGGGGGTCGGGGAGTGGGTCGGGCGGACTCGATCACCGCCGGCTGCCCGCGATGTCCCCCCCCCCGCAGTGAAAGAACGGAGGTCGGAGTAAGTAAACACGGATCTCCGTTCTGACAGAGGGGAAATGGAAGCCGTGATCACTCCCTTCCCCCAGCCAGGTCAGCCCCCATACAGTTAGAACACGCCCAGGGAACACAGTTAACCCTTAGAGCGCCCCCTCCAGGTTAACCCCTTCACTGCCAATGGCATTTACACAGTAATCAGTGCATTTTTATAGCACTGATCGCTGTATAGATGCCAATGGTCCGACATGTCTGCTGCAATATCGCAGTACCGCTAAAAATCGCAGATCGCCGCCATTACTAGTAAAAAATAAAAAAAAAAACAGAAATGAATTCTCATCACCCGTTAACGTGCCAACTTTTGTCAAACCAATCAATAAACGCAGCTTTGCGATATTTATTTATTTATTTTTTAACCAAAAATATGAGGAAGAATATAAATCAGCAAAAACCGATGGAAAAAATGTTTATATGTTTTTTTTTTATATATATATATATATATATATATATATATATTTTTTTTTTTTTTTCTTTGGATTTGTATTTTAGCAAAAAGTAAGAAATTTGGGGTTTTTTGCAAAATTGGCGCTCTTCTTTTGTTTATAGCGGCGATCAGAAATGACGCAGAGGCGATCAAATGCCACCAAAAGAAAGCTCTATTTGTGGGGGGAAAAGGATGCAAATTTTGTTTGGGTACAAGGTCGCACGACCGCGCAATTGTCAGGTAAAGCTACGCAGTGCCGAATCGCAAAAAGTGCTCTGGTCCTAAAGTGGGAAATCCTTCCGGGGCTGAAGTGGTTAAAGTGCGACCGCGCTGAAAGCTGAAAATTTGCCTGGGCAGGAAAGGGGTGAAAGCGCCCTGTATTTGAAATGGTTAAACTAGACCCCCAGCATCAAGTAATGTGTGTTTGCCTCACCAGCCTCCTCAGACCCAAACTTACAGGACCTTATCTCAGGGTCTCTTATTGGCCAAAAAGGATTGGCTAGTGGTTCAAAACTTTTATATAGGCCTGCAGGTCTAAATAGGAAAAAAAGTGAGGGAATGGGGTGATTATTGAAAAAACTGGAAAGAAAGTGGAGTTAGGAGAACCTTCTGGATGAGAAAAGTTATGTGAGGAGACCAGGGGCCAAAGATGAGCGGAAGGGACAGGGATCAGCAGGAGGGTGGTTTGAGAGGGAATACATAGGGGTATATCCCCCTCCTGGCTCAGGACCAGGAACCTAGATGGTTCAAAGATGGAAAGGCATAAGTAAGCCATGGCTCCCATATTTTGAGAAATTTGGTTTGTGAATCATTTGGGATACTGCATACATTTCTCTTTAGCTAGAATATTTATACTAGCTATGACTTTTTGAATGCAAATGGTGGGTTTCTGCCAGGATTTAGCAATCAATTTGTATAGCAACCAGGGACAAATATGTAGCCAGTTTCTGTTGGTGTGAGTAGAGGCCTGGAGCTGTATGGTGCAGGAGGGCACATCCTTGTGTCCTTTCTTACAGTTATATGAAATAAGTTTTGAAGAAGGTGAGACATTCTGGACCTAAATGCTGTCTGTTTTGGGCAGGACCACCAAGTGTGTAACCTATCACCATGTAGACCACATCATCTAAAAAACATCTGTCCCAATAAATCAGGATGGCATGAGTTATTCGTGCTGTTACTAAATACCACCAAAAGAAAACGTATGCCATTTTCCAAGTAGATGTTGTGAAGGAGCATTTCACTATTTTAGACCAGGTTTTACTCCAGTCCGCCAGAGGGTTAGTGAAATTCTGATCCCAATTCTGGACATATTGGATAGATGAATGGGGCTTTCGCTGGTTTACAGTGGAGTACAGCAGGAATAGAAAGAAGTCTGAGAGACCCTAGAGAATGCAAGCATGTATGTTCAAAGACTGATTTTGTGAATGGGAACTCTTGAGTTTTTCCTTAATGATGATATCCAATGTCTGAGTTGGAGGCAGCAGTGGCATTCTGCATTAGATGCCTGGTTGTGTTTTTACAGGGATGCCCAAGATGGGAAGGAGTTCAAGGTTAAGTGTAAAGCCATGGGTATTTCATCATATAAAGGACCTTAGCTGATATGTTCCCAGGGGTATGTATGATCTGTAGTAAAGGGGAAAAGGGGACAATAACAATTTCAGCCCCGGAAACATTTCCCACTTTAGGACCAGAGCACTTTTTGGGATTCTGCACTGCGTCGTTTTAACTGACAATTGCGCGGTTGTGCGACTTACCCAAACAAAATTTGTGTCCTTTTTTTCCCCACAAATAGAGCTTTCATTTGGTGGTATTTGATCACCTCTGCGTCATTTCTGATCGCCGCTATAAACAAAAGAGCGACAATTTTGCAAAAAAAACAACAACAAACTTTCTTCCCTTTTGCTATAATACATATCCAAAAAAAAAAAATGTTTTTCATTGCTTTTGGCCGATTCACATGCTTCCTCATATTTTTAGTAAAAAAAATCACAACCGGCATTTGATTGGTTTGCGCAAAAGTTGCCGTGTTTACGAATAATTCATTTGTTTTTTTGGGTTTTTTTTAATAGTAATGGCGGCGATCTGCGTTTTTTTTTTTTTTTTTTTACCCGGGAATGCGATTTTTGACACTTTTTTGGGACCATTGGCAGTTTATACAGCGATCAATGCTATGAAAATGCATTGATTACTGTGTAAATGTCACTGGCAGTGAAGGGGTTAACCTGCAGGGGGCGCTCTAAAGGGTTACCTGTGTTCCCTCATTGTGTTCTAACTGTATGGGGGCTGGGCTGAGTGGGGGAGGGGAGTGATTGCGGCTCCCATATACAGGGAGCCTGTGATCACATCCCTTCCCCCTCTGTCAGAACGGAGATCCGTGTTTACATACAAGGCCCTACGTTCTGTCACTGCGGGGGAGCAATCGCGGGGAGCCGGTGGAGATAGAGTCCGCCCTACCCGCTCCCTGGCTCCACAGTGCACGATCTTGCAGTTGCCGTCAGGTGATGGTGGTTTGCGATAATGAACCAAGTTGCCACCGTCAAGCCACTGCGGGCAGTCGGCAACTGGTTAACTTACCCAAGTATTGAATTGGAGTTTTAGACTGTAGCGTGAGAGGGCTTACGGAGAGTGTGTAGAAGTCAAAGTAGGACTGAGATAGCGATAGAATCACAGGTGGGTACTAAAAAACTAACACCCAAATGGGTACATCTGACTTGTCTTTCAAAATAGAGATTAGTGAATATTGTGTGGCTTTACAGTATCTTTCTAAATTGAAGACTCCCAGACCTTCCTGCAACCTGTGAACAAAGAGCAGAATGGGAAGAACTCAGGGTTGTTTCTGTAATAAAGCTAAAGGGATGGGACTTTAATTGGTAAGGTGCAGATGTAGTACAAAGCATTGGGAAGGATGGTCATTCAGTGCATTAATGTAACCCGTTCATGACAGAGATGGGAATTTCCATGACTGTGTGGTTGGGGATCTCAACAGGGGTTATTTGTCGAAATTGGAAGAATGAGAGAGCAGTTTATTGTCCAAATAATCCAGCGTCCAGGTAGACCAATGATTGACTGGGTCCAAAATTGATGGACTGCTTTGCATGATAGTGCAACGTTCAGAGCCATGGATTTAATTTGATTCACTGTGAGGTCTGAAAATTGGGCAGATTGGGTAAGGAGTCGGTGGAGGTTAGGTAAGATTGCGATAATGGATTTTATATTGAAGCCCTGTATAAGAAATCCCAGTGACAGGTTCTAGCCACAAAATAAAGATCGGGGCGAGGAGGCAAAAGGGGGAGGAGTATGGGGCAGATATCCATGAGAGTATTAAATCCCCAAATCCCCTCTTCTGCAGTATGTAGCACAGATAGTCCCAGGAGAGGGAATCAAACCCCTTGTATTTATCAAGGGACAGGGGAAAGCCTGGGATTCTGTGTTGGTGCAGGTGAGTGAGGTGAATAACTTGCATAATATACTGTATTATCTTTGGCTTGATTACATGGGGGCGGGATAATCCTGCTTTTGTTCCCTATGAATTAGTGATCTGAGGTATTTGTTAATTTTTAAAACTAAGGATTTTGCCATTGATTTGGTCAACATTCAGATTAGGAAATGGGTTGAAATTGAGGGTCTGAAGCCCTGTCTACACTTTTAAGGATCATAGTTATATGCATCTGTTGAGAGGCCAGCTCCTCTTTTGAGAATATTGATGAGGTGGTCTGGATCTTCTGGACAACTTCAGAGAATTGATAGAAGAACCTCTGCTTCCAAAATATGTGATTTGTAAAGGTTTTGTTTTTTAAATAACAAGCATGTCATACTGCAAGGGCTTTGCACAAAGCGGCCCCAATCCTCCTTTACTGGGGTCCCCCAGCAGTTCTCCTGGCTCCTCCTCTTTGGGGAGTGCCCCCCACAGAGAGCCAATTTCTATGGGGGCACCCGTGCGGGCGCGCTCCCAATTCCTGCTGCTGCATCCATTGATACAGACAGCAGGACTCGGCCCCGCCCGCCGGCTCCCGTCTAACTGGATTTGGTTGACAGCAGTGGGAGCCAATGGCTCCTGCTGCTATCATTCTATCCAGTGAGGACCTGAGACAGCGTCTGGAGCTGCTGGGCTCATCGCTGGAACGGATCGGCTCAGGTAAGAAAAAGAGGGACTCTGGGGAGCAGCTGCAGCACATAAGGTTTTTCACCTTTAAAAAAAACAAAAACCTTCTGTAGTGCAGCAGCCCCCCCAGAGCCCCCCTTTTACTTACCTGCGACTGATCATTCCAGCAACAGACGAGCACAGCAGCTCCAGCCGCTGTCTCGGGTCCTTATTGGACAGATTGATAGCAGCAGATGCCGTTGGCTCCCGCTGCTCTCAATCAAATCCAGTGGGGCGGGGCAGAGTTCTGCTGTCTGTGTCAATGGACGCAGCAGCAGGATTCGGAAGTGTGCCTGCACCAGTGCCCCTCGAGAAGGAGGAGCCAGGAGCGCCGCTGGGGGACCCTAGAAGAAAAGAGGATCGGGGGCCACAAACAAACAATTAAAAAAAAAAACTTTACAACCCCTTTTGATGCATACAATGCATTAAGGTGAAAAACCTCAAGACTTTACAACTCACGGGAATGGGTGGGAAAAGTAGGTGCTGAGACGCATCTGAAAGAGAGCGAGTCTGCAAATAAAGATGTAAGGTGTAAGATCACATATTCTGTCTAGCATTTGTATGGTGTTTCCCTAGTTGAGTTATTTAGCTAACGGAGGGCCAGATTTGTTTGCACAGGAGTAGGGTTTATGTTTGGACCAGCGTAAAGCTTTCGCCACTTGTTCAGTGAGCAGAAGATCCAGCTCTGTGGCATAAGTGTCACCTAAAATATCACTTTTGGTGGACTATCACTAACCACCAAGGCGATACTAGGAGTTGATTATTCATCACAGTCCCTCCATATGCGGAGCTTGCTAGGTCCTTGGATCTCCGGGATCCTCGGTACAGCGAGCCTGTGAGACACGAACCCTGCGATTTGCAGGGATTACGTTCCACACACCATCCGTTCTGTCAACCGTTAGGACCCTACCACCTCTGCATCCTAGCCCACACCTGTATGTCTGTCCAGCTGGAAGGGACATAGAAGGGATACATTCGCACAGTTTGTTGGTGTACTGTGATGAGTAAGGGTTAGCCCATCAGTGAAAGAGAACTATCCCCCCCCCCCCAAGGCTACACCATCAATCCACTCCATGGCATGTAAACACGCAGACCGGACTTTGTTCTGTAAGAAACGCGTCAGCCCATCATACTACCAGATAGCCCTATGGGATACGGGTAGTCACATATGGACTTCCATAGAGGAATAACATGACATTTATTCCGGTTACCAAATATGAGTATGATACCTACTTATGTTTTTCAATAAATCTTACCAAGGATATTGCGCTAGGCCACGCACCTTCTATTTTTCTTTCTATATTTTGATACTAGGAGTGTGGCAGTGGAGGCCTCGCGCTTTCTTTGGTGGGTGGAACTTCATGTTTGTGCTCTCTCCGCCGTGTACATTCTGGGCGTAGAATAGAAAACTGGCAGGCGGATTACCTCAGTCATCAAATGGATGTTGGATCAGGGAGAGTGTTCTCTGCACCCGGACGTGTTTCATTGGATCTGTCTGCGGTGGGGAACCCCTGACATGGATCTTTTATCATCCCTCCTCAACAGAAAAGTTGTTTGTGGTGAGAGTGAGGGATCCCCTGGTGGAAGTGACGAACGCTCTGGTGATGCCTTGGGGACATTATCATCTTATGTGCTTCCTCCTCTCAAACTACTTCTCCTCTGCTGTGCAGGATATAGGCCTGAGGGATTTCGGTCATTCCGGTGGCTCCGGATGGCCTTGTCGACCTTTCGTATGCCAGCTCTCCCTGGCAACTGTCTCTTCAGGAAGGTCTTCTGTTCCAAGGTAAGATCTTTTCAGTCACTGGCTTTGACAGCTTGGCTATTGAAAGTCAGTTTCTAGGGGACAAGGGATTGTTGGGTTTGGTGATCCCTGCCATGTTGAAGGCATGGAAGTCTACCTCCTCAAAGATTTATCATCACACTTGGAAAGCTTTTATCTCGTGGTACAAGTCTACGGGTATGCATCCACCCTCCTTCTCGGTGGCTTGGGTTTTGGCCTTTCTCTAATGGGGCTTTGGGCAACAGCTTGCCTTGAGTATTAAGGGCCAGGGTTTTGCCCTTGCAGTCTTCTTTCCATGTCCCTTGGCTGGCCACTCCTTGATCCGTACCTTCATCCAAGGGGTTCAACATGTGGTACCCCCTCTGTGTTCTCCACTGCTACCGTGGAATCTGAACCTGGTCTTACTGATGGATGGGTGGTTCTCTGTCTGTTGTGTTCCTTCCAATGATGGTATCTGAGTTTCATATGAATAAGGACATTGTCCTGCCTTCCCTGTGTCTTTGTCCTTCAAAGCCTAAGGCTGGCCATACACGGAACAAACTTCTTTCCTGCAACCACGGATTGTCTTTGTAAACCCTAGAAACAACATAAGAAAGGGCACACCAAACCTAGTGCATTACCAACATAATTTTATTTTAAATCCTAAAAGGCATTCTACTTACAAATGCATGACAAGCATAGACATGTAAAAGGAGGCAGACGAGTCCACCTCCGGTACTAAGCCAGTGGTGTGGGAAGCCCTCGTAGTGTCCAAAGGCTTATGCGTTTCGAAGGTCGAGCCCTCTTCTTCAGAGCCAAAAAATGTATGGATGACTTTGCCTATGTGTACAAAACCCAATGAGGGGAGAGGTCAAAGGTGGGATGAAGATCACGTGAGCAAATAAATACACAATTAATGAGCACAACCACCATAGACCTGGTATATGAATAACACGCCTGCAAATGCCTCATATAGTGTCACAATCATATGTTCATTGTACCTTTTTAATGTAGCCACCAAAATCGGTATGATCTCTCATGTAATATGACTCTCCATTGCCTCATTTGGTTAACGCTGATACGATCTTTTTACCAATTGTGCTTTCCTCTATTGACTGTAAGGGAATATAAGAATGGCGTTCATCTACTGAGCTTTTTAGTACATCTCCTATTCATCTCAACAAATGGCTCTGCTGCTCTCCTCTAGAGCACACACCATGTAGTAGGGCTGGGAAGTTGAAAGTGCGGGTGTATTTGCTTTTCACCAGCACTTCCGGTCGAGTTGACATCATTTTCTGGTTTTCGCTATTACTTCATTTTGGGTCTCTCTGAAGCTAGTGGGTGGACCAGGAGTGATGTTAGTGTGCACAGTCTCTGGTATGTTGCATGTAGCCACCTAGTGGACCTCTGTCAAATTTGCACTCTTGCTTTCTTAAAGCAGAACTCCAGGATCGGCGTGTACACTCCCCTACACAAAACACTAAACAGTTATTACATTGGTGAAATTCCTTACCATTGAAGAGAAAAGTCTAATTGAATTTTCAGGAAGTCAGCTCTGTAATTCAAAAAATGCATCATCTATTCTGCCAAGGAGGAGCTGTTAGGACAGTGATTGCATCATATCGTCTCCTCTTTCTTAAACTATAATCAAACTACACTTCCCATCATGCCTTGGGAATTGTAGTAAATGTGGGCGGGTACACTAGGTCTGTACATGTTAAATGTGAACAAGCCCACTTCATCATAAATCACACCCCTCATTCTGCATGCAGCCAGCCACACTACTCAGTGACACACAGCAGGATAGGTAGGTTACAGCCTTATAAATACAAAGCATGTTTGTGCTCTCCTCCAGCCACAACAGCAGATAAACCTATTGTCCCTACTTGCTTTATGTAATCATTACTGAACTGTAGACCCATGCAGCATATCCGTGCAGCCTCATCAGTGCCCATCACTGCAGGATATCCGTGCAGCCTCATCAGTGCCTGATTGTGCACTCATCGGTGCAGCCTCTTTAGTGCGGCATCAGTGCAGCCTCCTCAGTGTCCAGCAGTGCAGTTTATTAGTGCCCATAAGTGCAGCATACCAGTGCCCATAAGTGATGCCTTATCCGTGCCCATCAGTGCAGCATATCAATGCAGTCTCCTCAGTACCAATCAGTGCTGCCTCATCAGTGCCGCTTTAGTGCAGCTTCCTCAGCGCCCTATCGTTGCAGCCTCCTCAGCGCCCAATCACTGCAACCTCATCAGTGCAGCTTGTGTGCCCATCAGTGCAGCAGGGATTGTTAGGAGAGCGGGCCGAATGACAGACCGATCTCCTCCCGTTGTTACAGATCTTGTAGGTGAAACTACAGGTGGGCGCTCCTAAAGCCCCGCCTCCTGGACCGGCATTGTGATAGACAACACACTGGTCCAAGAGGCGGGACTTTACAGCAGCCGGAGTTTCACCTACAAGATCTATTATAACTGGAGATCATGGGTCTGTGTCATTCGGCCAGCTCTCCTAACGATCCTGATATGATGGTCGGAGCACACTAGATCTCACGGTGATCATGGAGACCTGGCGAATGGTTAAATGAAACGAGATTGCTGGTTTATATTAAGACCAGCCATTCCATCTGGTGAGTTCATTTTGTGAGCTTGGTGGAGGAACGCACTGGGTGTTTAGAGCCACCTACACACTAGGATTTTTTTGGCATGGATTTTGGTCCAAGAATGATGCACATGAAAATGTGTAGATTTATCTATGACATTAGTTCATGGACTATAAGACTTTGTTTACATAGAGTTTACGTGTCTGTCACTTTGAGCACATTTGCACTTTATTTGCACAGGATTGCACATTGTGATATGCACCTTTCTAAATTGTTTAACATATAATAACGTATCAATTGTTTATAAGATTTTTTCACATATAGTTCTTATTTAGATGTTCAGTAAGTTGGGGAAAGTCACAGGAGTCTTTATGTGACCATCACATACCCCATTTATATTGACCTTGGTTATTGAGAAAGCACTAGGAGAATTTCAACACTAAATGGTTTATAGGGCACATAGTTAATTTTTGAGTATTGTTGCGCTGCCTTCCTTGCCTTCACAACATGCGATTTATTTCCAGGGACTAGATCTCTGGATTTTTGGGCTAGCTGCAACTTTTTATGTGATTCATATTTTAGGTAGAGGTGCCCGCCCCCTGAAAAATAACACAACCTAGGGATAGTCCATAGGCGCTGTGTAAAAAAGTTTTTTTGGTATTGAACTGTGGATAAACTGGGCATTGATCCCCATATGAAGATCCCATTGTGGGTCATCCATCAATGTAGTGGTTCGCCCTTCAGTGAGGGGCGCTAATGGTGGTCACTTTGTGTCTAAAAAACTGATTTCCAGGATCCCATTCTTGTGCCTTTTGGAATTTTTGAACCTTTTGAACATTGACATCATAAGGTATTTTATCCCCAGATATATATATGATTACCTAAGTTTTGTGGGTACATATAGTGCCAAGTGTTCCAGAATATTTGTGAGGTGGATTTGGTTTTGAATGTTCAGTATCTCACAGAAGTGAGTGCACCCCTCACATTTTTGTAAATATTTTGTTATATCTTTTCATGTGACAACACTGAAGAAATGACACTTTGCAACAATGTAAAGTAGTGAGTGTACAGCTTGTATAACAGTGTAAATTTGCTGTCCTCTCAAAATACCTCAACACACAGCCATTTATGTCTGATCCGCTGGTAACAAAAGTGAGTACACCCCTAAGTGAAAATTGTGAGATACTACTTGTCACGGGAGTCACTTTGGGTGGGGGGCCTGTAAAACCCAGAATCCCTTGGAGAGGTTGGGAAACCCTTGCTTCAGCCCCCCATGTCCCTCTTATGTCTAAGTCACACTGTGTTTTAATAGTAGGGCCACAGGATGACCCAGAAATTGGACAGCTATTTAATGAACTCTGAGAACGCAAGTAGGATTACAGCAGATGGGACAGTAATATTGATGAACATTATCCCACAAGAAATCGGATACATTAATTCCACTGTATCAGGATGATGGAACATTGTATGGGCCTTGTAGACTGTTGCCATTCCATCTCCATGCCCTGAGTTATCAAAGCATTGCTTAAATGTGGATTCCATGGACTTCAATAGAGGAGATGGTCCATCTGCTAATTAGGTCGTCTTGTATTAGAAGGTGTGCGTTGTTTATGCTTACGATAATGTGTCCCGTGTGCAGTTTGTATTGTTAGGATAAGACGGTCAGGAGGGGAGGGGGTAAAGTCCTCCCATGGTGTGATATAGATAGATAGGTAGATGCTGTGCTGCTTGGCCATTAAATGCAGTCCATGTTCCTACAAGCTAGTTTTGTATACTTTGTACGGACGGCTATAATATCGGATCTCTGACGTTCAGACTGAAGGAAGCGGTATTCTGATGGAAGTGCTCAAGCGGAGTGGGTCAGTTCTGTTACACTACCGTATGTTATGTCCTGCGTGGTACCATTTATGTTTATATGTGGTTTCTTACCTTTTTACAATAAATACAATTTTAATTGATCCAGCAAGTCTTAGTCATATGTAGTAGGAATGGTTAGAGCTCAAATCAGGTTTTTTTTTAATTTTAGCTTTTCACAGTTAGAAATACACAATAGGATTAAAGTTATATTTTTGTGTATTTAGACGTGTACCATGTAACTATACAAATCTGGATTGTTTACTGAACTAATTTTATTTATTTATTTATTTTTTTTGCAGAATGTCTTAATTGTTGAGGTGAGTAGATGATTTAGAACATTTTTCTGCTTTGTTGATATTTCTGTTATTGCAACGTAGAACCTAAGAGTGGGACTGATCCAGCCCGTCTATGCTGCCCACAGTAACCAGTCATTTTTTTTTTTTTTTTTTTTCTGTGAGAATGATGGGATTGGGTGATTGTAGGAGATGTCATGAACCAATGTGAAAAAGGCAGGACTTTGAGAATTATGTACTCGGCTTGATTGCAGTGAGTAATCTAATATAGTCTCTGCTTGTACTTTTTACATCAGTACTTCCTTTTATCACATTACCTTCTTTGTCTACACTATTAATTCAAGCAAGCATCTTTCCTCTGTTTACATTCAGAGCAAAGTGAAAGGTTCTCCTGAAAGCCCACCCCCTGCTTTTGATATTTACCCATGCATCTCTGTCATCCTGTTGCCAAATTGAGCCCTGAATAGAAAGTCTTGTATAATTCAATGTTCGATTGTTGTTGAAGCTCACTCAAGCTAATCACCTTCCCTGTGTCCCTGCAAAACTGATTTGGCCTAGTAATTGGCTGCCCTAAGTACTGCATAGTGGAAAGAAGGGGTGATGGCCACATGAATCTAAATTCCTGGAACTGCTTGGGGTTTTCAATGACTATGTTGAGCAAACTGTGTTATGAGGCCAGCATGGTGAAGGTAAGTATCATTGTGTTGGAAGGTGACCTATCAAGATGACCTGTATATACTGTTAAACCTTTTGCAATTCTCTATTTTAATATACAGTTTATGGATCAACAAAAGTGCAATTAGTAATCAAAATATGCCACAACTCAAGGCACCAGTGGATATTTACTGGCCTCGGAAGACTTCCTCTAGCGATGAAACATGTTGGGCAGAGCATGAGTGATTGATGTCATCACACTTGCTGGCGAACAGCTCTTTGGCTGATACTTTTTGTATTTAGTTTTTCCTCATGTGAGTACGCTTAGGTGCCTTTTTATAATAAAACTTATGACAGTATTGTGCTTTGAGTCCTTTTTTTCTCTCTCCATGGTTCATTTATGATGTTTTCAGGAGTAGTGATCTCTGCCTGAAGGGGTTCATCTGACAGTTACCCTGGATAGTCATCATGTGTTAATGACCTTTGTTGGAGGTCTGGTATCGTTGGTTAAGAGACTGTTTGGTTTTGCAGCACAGGGGTGATCACATATCCAGTCAGCAATTTTCCACCTACAGACGGACTCAATTTTTCTTATGGAGTAATTTCAAATTTTTTCACCAGTAAATACAGTTGTGCTTATGAGTTTACATACCCTGGTAAAATTTATGATATCTTGGCCATTTTTCAGAGAATATGAAAGGTAACACAAAAACTTTTCACTCATGGTTCGTGTTTGGCTGAAGCAATTTATTATCAATCAACTGTGTTCACTCTTTTTAAATCATGACAACAGAAACTACCCAAATGAGCCTGATCAAACGTTTACATACCACAGTTCTTAATACAGTGTATTGCCCCCTTTAACAGCAATGGCAGCTTGAAGTCTTTTGTGGTATTTGTGGTTGAGGCTCTTTTATCTTCTCAGATGGTAAAGCTGCCCATTCCTTTTGGCAAAAAGCCTCAAGTTCCTGGAAATTCTTGGGCTGTCTTGCATGAACTGCATGTTTGAGATCACCCCAGAGTGGCTCAATGATATTGAGGTCAGGAGACTGAGGTGGCCACTCCAGAACCTTCACTTTATTCTGCTGTAGCCATTGACGGGTCGACTTGGCCTTGTGTGTTTGGATCATTCTCATGTTGGAATGTCCAAGTAAGTCCCATACGCAGCTTCCTGGCTGATGATTGTAATATAGTAATAGTAATGGCTGGCTTCTGGCGACTCGACCATGCAGCCCATCTTTCTTCAAGTGCCTCCTTATTGTGCATCTTGAAACAGCCACACCACATGTTTTCAGAGAGTCCTGTATTTTATTTCACCTGAAGTTATTTGTTGGTTTTTCTTTGCATCCCGAACAATTTTCCTGGCAGTTGTGGCTGAAATTTTTAGTTGGTCTACCCGACTATGGTTTGGTTTCAACCGAACCCCTCGTTTTCCACTTCTTGATTAGAATTTGAACACTGCTGATTGGCATTCTGAATTCCTTGGATATCTCTCTCTATACCCTTTTTCCTGTTTTATTCAGTTCAGCTACCTTTTCCTGCAGATCCTTTGACAATTCTTTTGCTTTCCCCATGACTCAGACTCCAGAAATGTCAGTGCAGCACTGGATGGAAGATGCAAGGGTCTGTCAGGAGTCCAGAAACTCATTGACCTTTTATATACACACACACTAATTACAAGCAAACAGATCACAAGTGAGGATGGTTACCTTTTAATAGCCATTCAAACTCTTTTATGCCAACTTGTATGCATGCTATCTGGCCAAAATCACCAGGGTATGTAAACTTTCGATCAGGGTAAATTGGGTAGTTTCTGTTGTCATGATTTAAAAAGCGTAAACACAGTTGATTGATAATACCTTGTTTCAGCCAAACACTAACCATGAGTGAAAAATGTCTGTGTTATCCATATTCTTTGAAAAATAGCAAAGAAATCATAAATTCTGCCAGGCTATGTAAACTTATGAGCAAAACTGTATGTTTTGAGAAATGTATGCATTGAGTTATGGCATATTTTGGTTATCAGTTGCACTTTTATTGAACCATATATATTTAAAAGGGATGCACAACAGGTTTTTATGTATATACATGTCATTGGTTTTTTTTTTTTTTTTTTTTTTTTTTTTTTTTTTTTTTTTTAATCAAGTGAACCTGCCACTTGCCTTGAAAGGGCAAAGTAACAGTTTACGTTAAATGCATTTTTATTGTTTCCTTCCTACATTGCATATGAATCTTTCATCTAAAATGCTTGCAGCCAACAATTGTCACTTTCTGAAGTGTGTTCCTTTCATCACTTTCTGTGCCAAAAATAGTTCTGATTGGTTTTCAGAGTCATAAATACACCCTTCTTGAATGTGTGTTTTTTTGTTTTTTTCTCGAATCGTCTTCCAGGGCAGCATCCGAGAGGCTCCTCCTCCCTAAAACAGGAAACGCATTAGTCCACCATCATAAAAAGATTAGCCTCACCTGTATACCTCAGTTATTTTGTGTTTCCTCCAGACCCAAGAGCTGCAAAACGGTACTACAGTCCCTGTGCTATCTTCAGGGGACGCCTGGATTGAGCCCCCCTTGGCGACCTGAGAGATTTTGGGGGAGGCCAACAGGTGCAGCGCACGGCTTTTTACACTGCCCAAGACTGCAGGCGTGCCGAGGGCTCTCCCCCCAGCTGCTACCGCTTTCATATCCTTGCAGGGGAGACCCGCTCCCCGGTGGCTGACTGCGGGGACTCTCTGACACCGTCTCGCCCGGCTGCGGCCCCCTCCCCTGGGGACTCCCATCGCGTGGGGGGCCTGGCTACCCAAGGGAGCTCTCGAGAGGACGTTCCGGGTGGCTGTGCTGCTCTTCTGTCCATTAGGCCCAGGTTCTCTGACCTAGGTCCAGCGGGTGTACTAAGATGGCGCCAGAATGCCATCCGGTCACATACTTCCTGGCAGCGGCCATCTTGGTGAGGGCAAAATGCCGAACGTGACGCCCCACTTCCAGGGACGTGTCACGGCCGACGGAGTTGGCGTGATTTAAAGAAAAAAGAAAATAGCAGAGACAGGAGTAAACGACTAATGATGGAACATCAAGATCTACATTCTCTATCCTTGCCAAACAGCAGCAGCAGGTATGGGTGAGTCCACCAACCTGCACGGGGTCAGCTGGGGGTGGGGCTTGGAGTTTTTGCAGGAAGCAGATAAAAGCAGACATTGATCTGAGGATGATGGAAGCTGACCATGACGGAAATCTCTCCATCCTGCCCTGCAGATCCTGCTAGTCAGGACAGCTCCAAGGTAAGTCAGAGAACTGTTTGGGTCTCTTCTGCCTTTTACCTGTTCGTTCCCTGTAACGAATCTGTCAGTATGCAGAATTTTCATTCATCCGGGTCCCTTTTGCTTATTTTTAGGCAAAAGCCCCAGAGGAGAAGAGGGGAAAAAGCACGACTAAGTCCTGTGGCTCGTGCAGCCATCGCTTCCCTCCAGAATGGAAGAAACCACTCTGCCAGAAATGTGTGGACAAGTTGGTAGCCAAAGAGTCGCAGAACTATCTTAGAGATGCACTCAGCAGTTTTAAAAAAGAGATAAGAGGCACCATTGCACCTTTGCAAGCAGCCATAAAGAAATCAGAAGGTGGAACCGGTACGGAAAAGAACAGCACACCGTCCACTAGTAAAACAATCCCTCTAGCAGATAGCCTAGCTCGGGTAGCAAACAAGACAGACTTGGCATTTGACGATGCAGGGACACTCAGTGATCCCATGGATAAAAAAAAAAAGAAGCGTTGATCAAAAGATCCTGGGAAGCAGGTGCAGCTAACTTAAATCCAGCCATAGCTTCCACCTGCACGGCTCCCATGCTCCTGATCTGGTTGAACCAGTTACAAGAACTGCTGTAGGGGTATACACCGAGAGAAGCGCTGACTCAGACCATCCCCTTGCTGATCAGAGCTGCTTCCTTTCTCGCTGATGCTTCGGCAGAAACGGTAAGGGTAGCGTCAAGAACCACAGCGCTGGTGAACGCAGCCAGAAGGGCCCTATGGCTGAAGGCTTGGGGGGAGACATCGCCTCCAAAAGCTGGTTATGTGGGATCCCTTTTTCGGGGGATCTGCTATTTGGAGTCAATTCTCGACAAAACAGCGGCTAAGAACAAAGGGTTTCCTCAGTCTAAAAAGAAACCCGGCAAAACCCTGTTTCTCCTACGTTCACTGACAGACGCAGCTCTCCATTGACTTGTGGGTTATATGCCAATCCTATTAGGAGCTAACTAGGCAAAGAAGAAAGCAAGCTGGCTCCCTTATGGGACCTGCGGATAGAATTTTTTTGCTTCCGCCTTTTTTTTTTTTTTTTTTTTTAACATCAAGCAAATTGAAGACTACTATCAAGAAGCCGACTGGGGCATAGAGGGTTCCTGCAAATACCCTGTACTTTCCCCAGTACGGCCATCCGATGCGAGCCAGTCCCAGGATGTTAGTGGGTCCTGCCGCATCGTGCCCGTTCTGTGCGGGTGGCCAGCGGGTGATCCCCACTTGTGCCCAGTGTCCGGATTCGATCTGGTCCAGGGGCCTGTGGCCAGCAGCATTCCTCCCCAGCTGGGGAGAAAGGTCTGCGACCGGGTGGCTACCCGCTGCGCCCTTCAGGAGTGCAAACAGCAAGTATAGCTGGGTGAGTGAGTCCCCCCTGCCCCATAGGGGCGCTGGGAGGGGGCGCAGGGCGATTTGTAATTTTATGCACAGTAGCCGCTGGTTGAGGAGGGTCGCTGGGGCTCTCCTGGGTCCCTTCGCTCCTTCCTCGCCCCTGCCCGCACTCCGCTTGAACTGTGTGTGCAAACCGCCTAGGCCGCCATGCGGCGATCCGCCGCCATTTTGCCGTAGTCGCAGCCATTTTCCCTGTTTTTTTTTTTTTTTTTCAGTACCATGCTTGGCGGCCATTTTGCCGGAGCCTCGTGTTCAGCAGCCCTTGGCCCTCTAGTGGATGTCTTGACGGCTATATTGGAGTGCTTCCAGGCTGTGAAAAACGTGCTGCTGCCGTTTTTCTTACTTTCACTTTGCTGGGACAGGTGCTGGCTGCTGCTGACGGAGCAGGCTCTCTGGCGGTCCACAGGACGTTTTCTGGGCAAAACAGCAAGTATAGCTGGCTTCCTGGGGTGCCAATGGCAGTGGGTGCAGTCCTCCTGGGTTTACCGGGTGTTCTGAGGGGCGGTGGTGTGTTTGACTGTGTGGGGGTGCCGCTAGTGGTTGTTCTCACTGCTGTGGCTCAATCTGTGGGTGTGATGGCAATGTCCCTGCAGGGCCCTCTGAGGAGGATTTAGATGCAGCGCAACCTGCGTCAGTGTCCCTGGTGTCCTTAGAACAGCTGCGGGCGGTGTTTGGAGAATTCTTTCCCGGGGGGGGGCCGAGCAAGGCCCCTGGGGCCCCAAGAAAGCGTCCCCCTCCCCCTTGTTCTTCAGGGGAGGATTCCGAGCGGGAAGGGAATGGCAGCGCACACAGCATTCCTTCACCATGCCTAAGCGTTTCGCTATCCGGTATCCTTTTGAGGATAGTTTTATAAAAAAAAGTGGGCGTCTCCTTTGGTGGACCCCCCGGTGGCGCGACTTAACAAGGCGACGACTATTCCCCTGGAGGGGTCGCCGTCGTCTAAGGATCCTGCCGATAGGCAGACAGAGGCTGTGTCTAAAGCACTTTTCATTTTGGCTGGTTCGGCCTTGCAACCGGCCCTGGCGTCTGCCATGGCGGCGCAATATTTCTCTGAATGCACAGCGGAGCTGCAGAATGGTCTGGACTGTGGCAGAACATGTCTATCGCGGTATAAAATACCTGTGTGATGCGGCTCTAGACCTGCTCCCTATGTTATCAAAAATGTCTGTTTTTGCAGTCATTATTAGACGGGTCCTCTGGTTGTGTTCGTGGTCGGGTGATCACGCCTCCAAAAAAGGTTTAGCGGACCTCCCCTTTCAGGATGGCCGTCTTTTTGGTCCTCAGTTGGACAAAATCATTAAGGATTTCAGGGGGGGGGGGGGGGAGAGTACCTTCCTTCCGGAGCCCAGGCGGTGAGAATTTCGCCGCAAACAAGGACCTGTCTCCTTGGGTCAGAAGAGGTTTTATCGTGCCCCTGGGGCAGCGGGCAAGGGCCCGCGACCCTGCAAGGCTGCTGCAGGGGCCGGTAAGAGGCCCTGGGGGGATGTCTTCTGGGGTTTGCAGACAGACTGCCCGCATTTCCGACCGGTGGGTGCAGGAAGTGGTGTCCTCCGGGTACAGGATAGAGTTCAGCACTCTACCCCCAGACAGGTTCTTCCCATCGAACTTAAAACTCCTGCATCAACGTCGGGAGGCCTTTTTCGGGGGGATTCAGGCACTATCGGAACAGGGGGTGATAGTGCCGGTGCCTCAGTCAGAAAGGTTCCGCGGTTTCTACTCTAACCTCTTTGTGGTCCCCAAAAAAGATGGGGGGTAAGGCCAGTATTGGACCTGAAGGCGCTAAACTTTTAAGTGAAAGCGCGAAAATTCCGGATGGAATCTGTCCGCTCGGTCGTGGCCGCCCTGCATCAGGGGGACTTCCTGGCGTCCCTGGACATCAGGGACGCGTATCTCCATGTTCCCATTTGTCTCCGACACCAGCGCTTTTTGCGATTTGCGGTGGGAGATCTCCATTACCACGGCAGTGGCATATGTGAACCATCAGGGCGGAACGAGAAGTGCGGCCGCGGAAGCAGCTCTCATCCTGCGTTGGGCAGAACTGCACGTTCTGGCAATCTCCGCCATCTACATTCCAGGCGTAGAAAATTGGCAGGCGGACTTCCTAAGTCGCCAGACGCTGGATCAGGGAGAATGGTCTCTCCATCCAGAAGTGTTCAGCCAGATTTGCCACAAGTGGGGCACGCCAGATGTGGACCTCATGGCGTCTCAGTTCAACCACAAGGTAAAGTCCTTTTGTATGCAGGACAAGGGACCCATTGGCAGTGGCCACAGACGCACTCATGGCGCCTTGGAGTCGGTATCGTCTTCTGTACGCCTATCCTCCCATCAAAATGCTCTTGCGCCTGTTGCGCAGGGTGGCAGCGGAGGGAATTCCGATGCTCCTGGTGGCCGCGGACTGGCCTCGGCGTCCGTGGTACGCCGATGTAGTGAGAATGGTGGCAGACGTTCCCTGGCGTCTCCCGCTGCGAGACGATCTGCTGTCTCAGGGACCCATATTGCACCCTGCTTTACACTCGCTGGCTTTGACGGCCTGGCTATTGAATCCCAGGTGCCGAGGGACCGGGGTGTCCACGACTCAGTGGTCGCTACCACGATGAAGGCGCGCAAGTGTACTTGGCGCAAGGTCTATCATAGAACCTGGAACGCCTACATTGCCTGGTGTGAGGCGGGGGTTGGAACCCTCGCTCCTATGTGGTGTCTAGGGTCCGGACTTTTTTACAACAGGGCCTGAATAAAAAATTGGCCTTGAGTACTCTCAAGGGCCAGATATCGGCCTTGGTGATTCTTTTCCAATGACCTCTGGTGTGTCATTCGTTGATTCGTACATTTATACAAGGTGTGCGCTGCGCCATGTGGCTCCTCAGGTACAGTCGCCTTTGGCACCGTGGGATTTGAATCTGGTGCTTTCTGTGCTACAGAAGCCACCATATGAGAAGATCAGGGATATTCCCTTACAATTGTCACAAAAGGTGGCTTTCTTGGTGGCCATTACATCTGCTAGGCGGGTGTCGGAATTGGCAGCATTGTCCTGCAGGTCTCCTTACTTGGTCCTGCATAGGGATAAGGCGATCTTACATCCGCCACCTTCTTTTTTTACCGGAAGTGGTTTCTTCTTTTCATATTAATGAAGATATTGTTCTTCCTTCGTTGTGTCCGCATCCTTCACATCCTAAGGAATTTTAGTTACATTCATTGGATGTCGTGAGGGCTTTTGAGGGTGTATTTGGCGGCTACAGACTCTTTTCGGAGGTCTGACGTGTTGTTTGTTTTGACGGATGGTCCACGAAAAGGTTTGGCGGCCTCGTCGGCTACTGCCTCTCGTTTGATCAGACAGATCGTGACTCATGCATATTCTGTTCGGGGCAAAGTGCCTCCTTTCCCGGTCACGGCTCATTCTACCAGGGCTGTTAGACACCAGGCCTCGGTGTCACAGGTGTGCAAGGCGGCCACTTGGGCCTCAGTGCACACGTTTACTAAGTTTTATAAAGTTAATATGTCCGCATCTTCGGATGTGGCTTTTGGCCGTTAAGTTTTACAGGCGGCAGTGTAGGCGCGTCTGGAGCCTCTTCAGAGGTTCTGTTGGGTACAGTTGTTTTTTGTTTACCCACCCCTCTTATTGACACAGCTTTGGGACATCCCCACAAGTCAATGGAGAGCTGCGTCTGTCAGTGAACGTAGGAGAAAAAGGGATTTTATTAAAACTTACCGTAAAATCCTTTTCTCTGAATTCACTGACACACAGCACCCACCCCTCTGCGTTTTTTTCGGTACGGCTTGTTACAAACTAATGTACTGAGCAGAGTAGGGGGATTATATGGGAAGAGAGGACAGCCCCCTGGGAGGGGCCAGCTTGCTTTCTTCTTTGCCTAGTTAACTCCTAATAGGATTGGCATATAACCCACAAGTCAATGGAGAGCTGCGTTTGTCAGTGAACTCAGAGAAAAGGATTTTACGGTAAGTTTTAATAAAATCCCTTTTTGGTCAGCCAAGGAAATTTGATAGACAAGGGGTGAAGAAACGCTGGCAGCAAGACCGGGGTCAGCAGAGTTGGCAGAAAAATAAAAAGGGGACTTCATCCTCAAGCCCTCAGGTCAGAAGAGTAAATCCCAATGACAATGCACAAGTAGGGGGCAGGCTGGCAAGATTCTCTACAGCATGGGGAAAGATCACAACAAATGGCTTCGTTCTACGCACAATTAATAACAGAAGGTTATGCACTGGTGCTCACCAGACTCCCCCCTACAACATTCCTAATAACCACAATGCCAAAAAAGAAAGATGAAGCGGGTGCCTTTCTGGACTCCATTCAGGAACTTGTAATGCAAAAGGTGGTGTGTTACATTCCCCAAGGGGAAGAGGGGACAGGTGTCTACTCTCACTTGTTCCCCAGGAAGAAACAGTCAGGGAAGCTAAGACTGATCTTGAACCTCAAGAACATCAACAAATATGTAACCTACAAAAAATTCAGAATGGAGTCCATTTACTCTGTCAGAAACATCCTTTCAGAAGGAGTGTTCATGGCCACAATAGATCTCCAGGATGCATACCTGCATGTTCCTAGTGAGGAAAAAATTCACGTCCTGGCTCAAGGCCAAAGGAGAATTGAATAGGGAATTCATTCCGGCAGTGCTAGATTTCCTTCAAGGGGCAGATAAAGGCCTGGCAACTCGCACCCTGAAGGTACAGGTAGCCCTTTCTTGCCTCACAGACTTCAAGTTAGCAGAGGACCCACTGATCAAGAGGTTTCTTCTCTCTCTGAAGAAGTCCAGGCCAGTAAAATTGAGCGGGGCCCCGAAGTGGGACTTGGGCATAGTTCCAAAAGGATTCCTTGCATCACCTTTCGAACCACTGGAGGAGACGGGAGACAAACATCTCACTCTAAAAACTGCACTTTTAGTAGCCCTGGTCTCAGCCAGGAGGGTCAGCGAGATACATGCCTTGTCAATACTAGAACCCTACTGTGAGATCTATCCGGATAAGATAATACTCTCCCCGGATCCCGCTTTTCTGCCCAAAGTACCGTCTAATTTCCATAGATCACAAAGAGTAGTTGTACCGTCTCTGCTGAAATCCTTGGCCAGCAGAGAAAGGGAGGTCTATGACAAACTGGATGTAAGGAAAACACTCATTGCCTACTTGGAAAGAACCAAGGACTGGAGGAAGATCACATCCCTGTTTGTCCTCCACTCAGGTATAAACAGGGGTAAAAGAACATCCAAGAGCACCATAAGCAGGTGGATCAGAATGGCCATTCACATGGCAAATAAAGTACAAGAGCTCAAAGGCCCCGGCGGGAGTCAAGGCACATTCAACTAGAGCATGGGCCATCTCGGCTGCAGAAAAAGCGGGAGCCTCTCCTGAACAGATCTGCAGGTCAGCGACATGGTCGAGCTTTGGTACTTTCGTAAAGCACTACAGCATCGATCGGCTGTCCAGTCAGGATCAGGCCTTCGGGCGCAAGGTGCTACAGTTCTTATCCCCACCCTAGTAAGTATTGCTTGAGATATCCTCTTGCTGCCCTGGAAGACGATTTGAGAAAACAGAGTTAGGTACCTGGTAAACTTTTTCTAAGACTTCTTCCAGGGCAGCGCTAGTTCCCACCCTGGGAATTTTTTCTCAGGTTATATGTAGGGACACTATAGCTTACTGGTAGTCCTTCCGTGCTTGTTTGACTGAGGCATACAGGTGAGGCTAATCTTTTTTATAATGGTAGACTAATGTGTTTCCTGTTTTAGGGAGGAGGAGCCTATCTCTCAGATGCTGCCCTGGAAGACGTCTTAGAAAAAGCGTTTACCGGGTACCTAACTCTGTTTTTCTCAATCGTTCATTGACAGATGCAGCCTCTCATTCTTGACATGTGGGGTTTATGCAGCTTTCACTAGGAGTGGACTAGGCAGAACGAGGATCAACTCAAAGCAAGCACAGCCCCTCCCAGGGGGCAGTCCTCACTCGCATAACCCTCTCCAGCCCTGCTTCAGCAAACCAGTTTCTTATGCCTAGTGCAAGTAGTTGGACCTGGCTCCCTGCTGGGATCTACGGTTCCCCGTTGCTTTTTTTCTTTTATTTTTTCAAGAAAATCTGATAGAAGAATACAATCAAGCAGCCGGCTGGGTGACAGGCTGGATATCCTAGATCCAGGGAGTCTCCCCAGTGCGGCCGGCGGATGCGAGCCGACCCTTAGCTGTACGTGGGGTCGGCCTCGTCGGGCCTCGTTCTGTGCGAGGCGGCCCGCGGGTTAAACGTCCCGCCAGCGCACCTAGGACCGGGCACCCCATGTCACGGGTGCCGCATGGCCGGCAGCTCCCCTTGTTTCGGCAGGGAGGCAGGACTGCCCTGGGTGGCTACCCACTGCGCCCATCCAGAGCAGTGAGTATGATCCCCCCACCCCCCCCCTTTTTTTCTCCCTTTTTAGGGCCTGGCCATTCGCGGTCTCTGTTCCAATGCGCCTCCCCCCAACCGGAGCTGTAGTCCTCTGTCTGCGTAGGTCCCCCTCTGTGGTAGCGGCCGCCATCCTCCTGTACCGGCCGCATGGTTGCACGACCGCCATTTTCCTGTGGCTGGCCGTGTGTTACATGGCCACCATTTTCCCAGAGTCGGCCATGTGTTATACACGGCCACCATTTTTATTGTAGCCGGACGCATGTTTTCAGTAGCAGCCGCCATTTTGCGGTGGCCGATGGCAGCGTTCGGCCTCTATTGCCTATGGCAGCCATTTTGGTGTGGTCCCTGCATGCTGAGGGGCGGCCCTGCTTCTCCTGGGCTTACAGGCCGGAAGCTTTACACATGGGAATCGTGTGCAGAGGGACAGGCAGCTACAGAAGCTGGGGCTTCCCAGCCACGGGTCTCCGGTGGGGACCAGGTAGCGCTTGGACCGGTGGTCCCACTGCACACCTTGACGGCCCTCCTGGAGGGATATTTCTCCCAGGCGATCCGTGACCGGGTGGCGATCAAACGGCCACCTCCTCCTCTGTCCTCTGGTGAGGACTCGGAGCCGGAGGGGGGCTCCACCGTGTCAGGGATTCCCCCTAGAGCTGTCGGAGGTTGAATTCGGGGACCCCTCCGA
The DNA here is from genome assembly GCA_018402905.1 of Glandirana rugosa. Lineage (NCBI taxonomy): Eukaryota > Metazoa > Chordata > Amphibia > Anura > Ranidae > Glandirana > Glandirana rugosa. The sequence goes on along the minus strand of BLSH010291103.1, from coordinate 413,069 downwards.
TGAGAGGAGGGGCCCTCGGGGGCCACTGCGGCTCGTGAACAGGCTCTGGTGGGGTCCTTGGTTTCAGCGGTACGTGAGCCGATGAGGCTGGGCCCGGGGGCGCCGTACGCTTTTGGGTCGCATAAGCAGGCCCGGGCGCCTAAGGCGTTCCCCTATTTGTCGTACTTTGATCAGTTCGTTTACAAGGAGTGGCGGCATCCTCAGGGGTCATTCGCCATGCCAAAACGCTTTTCTGTGCGTTATCCCCTTGAGGATACCTTGCTGCAGCAGTGGAAGTCCCCGACGGTGGATCCGTCGGTGGCCCGACTGAACAAGGCGACCACTATCCCGATGGAGGGCTCTCCATCTTTCAACGACCCGGCCGACAGGAGGACTGAGGCGGTGTCCAAGGCCATATTCCTGGTCGCGGGGTCGGCTATGCGGCGGATGCTGGCGTCTGCGCTGGTGGCACAGGCTCTTACGGAATGGGCGACTATTGTGCACCAGGCTCTGGTGACTCTCCAGGTCCCTCCGGAACCTGTGCAGATGGCAGGCCAGTTGATTCAGGGACTGAAGTATCTCTGTGATGCGGCCCTTGACATGGCCCCCATGCTGTCAAAACTGTCCATGCTCGCAATCGTCATTAGACGGCGGTTATGGCTGCGTTGCTAGTCAGGAGACCAGGCCTCAAGGGCCTTTTTGGGGCTTCCCTCGATGAAATCATCAAGGATTACACTGGGGGGAGAGTACTTTTCTTCTGGAGCCCAGACGGGCAAGGAACCCCCGCGCAGGGCGGGTCCTTCCTTCTCTGCGCAAAAGAGGATTTTTCGTGCACCATGCACCTCAAACAAGGGTTCTCAGCCCACCAAGGCCCCAGCTGGGGGCTAGAAGCGTCTCTGGCAGCGTAAGTCCGAAAAGGCAGAGAAGTCCTCCTCCGCATGATGGGTCGCCTCTTACGGTTCACGGACCGGTGGACCTCGCACATCTTGAATCTCTGGGTGCGCGAGGTGGTTTAGTCCGGGTACAAGATAGTTCCGTACCCAGCCCCCGGACAGGTTCTTCGCCTCTAATCTGAGGCTTCCCCCGGCACGGCTGCAGGCCCTGTTTGGGGCCGTGCATGCCCTGCTCCATCAGGGGGTGATTGTTCTGGCTGTGGAACGTTTCCCCGGTTTTTATCCCAATCCTTTTGTGGTTCCGAAAAAAGACGGGGTCAGGCCTGTCTTGGACCTGAAGGCTCTCAACTTCTTTGTGAGGGCGCGAAAATTCAGAATGGTATCTGTCCGCTCTGTGGTGGCGGCTCTTCGGCAAGGAGATTTCCTGGCCTCCCTGGACATAAAAGACGTGCCCATATGTGTACACCACCAACGCTTCCTGCGCTTTGCGGTGGGGGATCTCCACTACCAGTTTGTGGCCCTCCCGTTCGGGCTGGCCTCAGCCCCTCGGGTCTTCACCAAGCTCTTGGCCCCGGTGCTGGCTCTGCTGAGGCAGAGGGGCATTGCAGTGGTGGCATATCTCGACGATCTGCTCCTTGTAGGAGAGTCCAGACGCCACCCTTGGTTTCCTGCAGGACTTTGGCTGGGTGATCAACCTTCCGAAGTCTGTGCTGGCTCCGTCGCTCCGGTTGGAACACTTGGCCTTGGTCCTGGATACGGAGCGGGCGAAGGGGTTTCTCCCTGCCGCCAAGGTCTTGACACTCCAGGGGGCGGTGCGGGCCCTGCTGTCTCAGCGGAGGTCCTCTATTCAGGTTTTGCATGCGGGTGTTGGGGCTGATGGTCTCCTTCGAGGCGGTGCCCTATGCCCAGAGCACTCCCAGTTTCTGCAGCGGGCAATCCTGCTGCGGTGGGACAGTCTCACCTCCCTGGACAGGGTGATCAGTTTGGATCACCGGACTCAAAGCTCCCCCACCTGGGGGCTACAGGCCCCGACCTTGGAGCAAGGGAAGTCGTTTCTTCCCCTGGACTGGTCACGACAGATGCCAGCCTGCACGCCTGGGGAGGGATCCTGGGGCGGTTGTCGACCCAGGGCTGTTGGTCTCCAGAAGAGTTCGTCTCCCGATCAATGTGCTGGAACTGCGGGCGATCAGGCTTTGCATCTCCCACTGGTTGGGGAGGCTGCACGGGTGTCCTGTTCGGGTCCAGTCAGACAACGCCACAACGGTGGCTTATGTGAACCATCAGGGCGGAACGAGAAGCGCGGCAGAAGTGGCCCACATTCTGCGGTGGGCAGAGCTTCACGTGCCGGCAATCTCCGCTGTTCACATCCTGGGCGTAGAGAACTGGCAGGCGGACTATCTCAGTCACCAGAAGCTGGATCAGGGAGAGTGGTCCCTGCATCCGGAGGTGTTCTGCCAGATTTGTCAGAGGTGGGGCACGCCAGACGTGGATCTCCTGGCGTCCCGACTTAACCGGAAGGTGCAGGCCTTCGGGAGCAGAACAAGGGATCTGCTGGCAGACGCGGTGGATGCCCTCGTGGCTCCGTGGTCTTGGTACTGGCTGCTCTATGCCTTCCCTCCACTCCCGTTACTCCCGCACCTGCTTCGCAGGGTAGAGGTGGAAGGGATCCCAACCATTCTGGTAGCGCCGGATTGGCCTCGGCGTTCTTGGTAAGCTGACATGGTGCGGATGGTGGTCGACGTCCCCTGGCAGCTCCCGCTTCGCGAGAACCTGCTCTCTCAGGGGCCCATCTTGCACCCTGCTTTACCCTCGCTGGCTTTAACGGCCTGGCTATTGAGTCCCAGGTGTTAAAGGATAGGGGACTCTCTGAGTCCGTCATTCCCACTATGCTCGAGACACGTAAGGCCACTTCGCGGAAGATATATCACCGCACTTGGAAGGCCTACGCTGCTTGGTGCGAGGCGGGGGGTTGGAACCCCCGTGCTCTTTTGGGGGCTCGGGAGCTGGCCTTCCTTCAGCAAGGCCTAGGTCACAAGCTGGCATTGAACACAATTAAGGGGCAGATTTCTGCCCTGGCAATTCTTTTTCAGCGTCCCTTGGCGACGCATTCCCTGATTCGTACCTTTGTCCAGGGGGTTAGTCATGTCTCCCCCCAGGTCCGGTCGCCTCTGGCACCGTGGGACCTTAATCTGGTCCTTTCTGTGTTACAGAAGCCGCCTTTCGAAAATATCAGGGAAATCTCCCTGCAGCTGCTTTTGCAGAAAGTGGCCTTTCTGGTGGCAATAACATCCGCTAGGTGGGTGTCTGAGCTGGCGGCTCTGTCCTGTAGGTCCCCGTACTTGGTCCTGCACAGAGACAAGGCGGTCTTGCGCCCCTCTCCCTCCTCCTTACCGAAGGTGGTATCTTCGTTTCACATCAATGAGGACATTGTCCTTTCTTCGCTGTGTCCGCGCCCGTCTCATCCTCAGGAGGTTGCCTTGCACTCCCTGGATGTGGTTAGGGCGTTGCGAGTGCATCTGGCAGCCACGGCCTCGTTTCGGAGGTACGATGCGCTTTTTGTAGTGGAGGATGGTCCGCGCAAGGGACTGGCGGCCTCATCGGCCACCATTTCACCTTGGATACGCCAGACCGTGACCCTTGCGTATGCTGTTCGGGGCCAGGAGCCCCCCTTTCCGGTTACTGCTCACTCTACCAGGGCGATTAGTACTTCCTGGGCTTTCCGACACCAGGCGTCGGTTTCTCAGGTGTGCAAAGCTGCCACTTGGACCTCGGTGCACACTTTTTCTAAGTTTTACAGAGTTGGTTTTGCAGGCTGTGGTGTGAGGCGCATCTGGCACCTTCCCCTTGTTGCCCACCCCTCGTTGTGACACTGCTTTGGGACATCCCCACATGTCAAGAATGAGAGGCTGCGTCTGTCAATGAACGATTGAGAAAATAGGATTTTTTGATTTACCGTAAAATCCTTTTCTCTGAATTCATTGACAGATGCAGCACCCGCCCCTCTTTGTTTGAGCTTGTACGGCTTGCTACGAACTGGTTTGCTGAAGCAGGGCTGGAGGGGGTTATGCGAGTGAGGACTGCCCCCTGGGAGGGGCTGTGCTTGCTTTGAGTTGAACTTCGTTCTGCCTAGTCCACTCCTAGTGAAAGCTGCATAAACCCCACATGTCAAGAATGAGAGGCTGCGTCTGTCAATGAACTCAGAGAAAAGGATTTTACGGTAAGTCAAAAAATCCTTTTTTTTTTTTTTTAAATATAGATTTTAAACAAATTTAAACATGTATATACAACATCACTTTATAATCTTTTACATATTCAAAAAAAAATAATTACATTAGAAGCCAATATAGTTAACTTTTTAAAGTAAAACTCCTGGTGATGATTTTAGAAAAAACGTAAAAGGTTTAGAATCCCTGACACAGATGGGGACGATGCATTTTGATGTGTTACAGTAATCGCAATGTGTTAATGGGTATTTTTGTTGTTATGCAGGATATCATTGATACAGGAAAGACCATGAAGACTTTACTTGCTATGCTGCAAAAGTACAATCCAAAGATGGTCAAAGTAGCCAGGTAACAGTCAAAGTATAATGGGATACTAGAAAAATGAAGGAGACTTCAGTCTGTGAATCTCAACTTATTATAATGCTTTTACTGGTACCACATGCTTTATAACAAGACACTGAAAGATAGCTTAATACTGAAGATGAAAAAACTGCTAGGACTTTAAAGCTACCACACCAAAAAAGACATTAAAGATAAAAGTTCATATTTTTATTGTGCAAAACATTCAAAAAGATTACAATATGAATGTCAAACAAATAAAACAGGAAAGACCGCAAGTTAAAATAATCTCATATATGTGCAAAAAATGTGTTAAACAGATTGCATATCATTAGGCCATTGAGAATTAATTGGAAGTTCATAGGGTTGTATTAAGAAATCCACAACTATTCATATAGACAGTGTTCAATGTCCTTGTGATGCTGCAACCACAATAGCCCAGGGTACTGTAACAGCTTGTTACTTACAGTAAATCACCCTGGTATAGGTGTGGTGCTGTACTCCGTAATCAATGTTATTTTAACACTGCAGCCACAATATCCCAAGGTAAAGGTACATATAAATGTAGTCATGAAATGCTGTCATACGTAACCGCATTTATAAATATTTGAATCTTTTTTTAATGTTTTGCACAATAAAATGTGTATTTTTATCTTTAATTTCTTTTTGGTGTGGTACCTTTTTTAAAGTCCTAATAATAGTTTTTCCATGTTGGGGATTGAGCTATCTTAACCACTTCAGCCCCGGAAGGATTTCACACTTTAGGACCAGAGCACTTTTTGCGATTCGGCGCTGCGTCGCTTTAACTGACAATTGCGCGGTCTTGCGACGTTGTACTCAAACAAAATTTGCGTCCTTTTTTCCCCCACAAATAAAGCTTTCTTTTGGTGGTATTTGATCACCTCTGCGTCATTTCTGATCGCCGCTATAAACAAAAGAAGAGCGACAATTTTGCAAAAAAAAACCCCAAATTTCTTACTTTTTGCTAAAATACAAATCCAAAAAAATATATTAAAAAAATCATTTTTTTCCATCGGTTTTGGCCAAATTATATTCTTCCTCATATTTTTGGGGACAAAAATCACATTCTGCGTTTATTGATTGGTTTGCGCAAAAGTTGCCACGTTTACGGATGATGATAATTAATTTCTGGGGTTTTTATTTTTTACTAGTAATGGTGGCGATCTGCGATTTTTAGCGGTACTGCAATATTGCAGCGGTCATGTCGGACCATTTTGACACTTTTTTGGGACCATTGGCATTTATACAGTGCAGTGGTCAGTGCTATAAAAATGCACTGATTACTGTCCAAATGCCATTGGCAGTGAAGGGATTAACCTGCAGGGGGCTCTGTAAGGGTTAACTGTGTTCCCTGGGCTATTCTGTGTGTGGGCTGCCCTGGCTGGGGAAAGGGGATGATCATGGCTTCCATATACTGCAAGCCTGTGATCATCGCCCTTCCCCCTCTAACAAAATGGAGATTAGTGTTTACATACAGGGACCTCCGTCCTTTCACTGCGGGGGGGGCGGGGGGCATCGCGGGTAGCCGGCGGCTATGGAGTCCACTGCCT
>BLSH010291103.1:386597-407053 GCA_018402905.1 Glandirana rugosa | reverse complement strand
CCCCCCCCCCCCCCCCCCCCCGACACTGTGAGCGCGACTCCGGCGGCGCGCACGCGCTCACAGTCTTAGTTATCGCAGTCGCTGTCATTTGACGGCAGTTTGCGATAACGAGCCATCAGACTGCGGTCTGCAAGTTGTTTAAAGTACAGGGTGGGCCATTTATATGGATACACCTTAATAAAATGGGAATGGTTGGTGATATTAACTTCCTGTTTGTGGCACATTAGTATATGTGAGGGGGGAAACTTTTCAAGATGGGTGGTGACCATGGCGACCATTTTGAAGTTAGCCATTTTGAATCCAACTTTTGTTTTTTCAATAGGAAGAGGGTCATGTGACACATCACTTATTGGGAATTTCACAAGAAAAACAATGGTGTGCTTGGTTTTAACGTAACTTTATTCTTTCATGAGTTATTTACAAGTTTCTGACCACTTATAAAATCTGTTCAATGTGCTGCCCATTGTGTTGGATTTTCAATGCAACCCTCTTCTCCCACTCTTCACACACTGATAGCAACACCGCAGGAGAAATGCTAGCACAGGCTTCCAGTATCCGTCGTTTCAGGTGCTGCACATCTCGTATCTTCACAGCATATGGTGTTTTTATGGTCAGTAAAAACCAATACCGAGTGCGCTGCTCCTTCCAGGAGGTACCGCCATTCCTCCAAAACTGACTTGATGGCCAGCAATTCCCTATCACCGACATCATAGTTCCAGCAAGATGGTGCACCACCACATTATGGGTGTCAGGTCCGAGCATTCCTAGATGAACAGTTTCCTGGAAAGTTGATTGGTCGTCGTGGGCCAGTTGAATGGCCCCCAAGGTCTCCCGATCTGACCCCCTTAGACTTTTATCTTTGGGGTCATCTGAAGGCAATTGTCTATGCTGTGAAGATACAAGATGTGCAGCACCTGAAACTACGGATACTGGAAGCCTGTGCTAGCATTTCTCCTGCGGTGTTGCTATCAGTGTGTGAAGAGTGGGAGAAGAGGGTTGCATTGACAATCCAACACAATGGGCAGCACATTGAACACATTTTATAAGTGGTCAGAAACTTGTAAATAACTCATGAAAGAATAAAGTTACGTTAAAACCAATCACACCATTGTTTTTCTTGTGAAATTCCCAATAAGTTTGATGTGTCACATGACCCTCTTCCTATTGAAAAACAAAAGTTGGATTCAAAATGGCTGACTTCAAAATGGCCGCCATGGTCACCACCCATCTTGAAAAGTTTCCCCCCTCACATATTAACTTCCTTTTGTGGCACATTAGTATATCCCCAACCATTCCCATTTTATTAAGGTGTATCCATTTATCCCTTAATAAAATGGGAATGGTTGGTGATGGCCCATCCTGTATAATGGGAGTCTATAGGACATTTGCAGACTGAAAGCCAGCAATTTTTGGGCTTTGTGTTTATTTGTCCCAGCCCAGCATGTGAATGACCTATTTATAACATACTTTTATACTTTTTTTTTTTTTTTTTTTTTTTTTACAAGGTGGTAAAAGTTGTGTATTTTTAGCTGAGTGTATAAAGTACCCAGTATTTAGCTTGTGCAAATGTATTAAATGTCATCCTGTGCCATACACTTGGCTATACATTAAACCAATTATTTAGTATGGGGGGGGGGTGTTGTGTTTTATGGTATACTGTATGTACATCATGTGGTTCCGGACTTTTAGTAGTTTTAATGTGATGCATAAAGAGGTATTTACAAGATATGTACAGAGGGACAGTATAGTGTTCATCTGTGGAAAAAAATGACTAATCGCCGATTTCTGTGATACTCTGCTCCTAACAGTCACATGTAGTCCTTTGCCAATTTAGGCTTGGTCTAAGATGTGTGCTTCTATGAATTGAAAATGTTGTGCATTTCCTGAATCATTTTCTGCAAAAGTGTGCAAAAAATGTTGCAGGCAGATTTCCAGCCCTGGCTTCCAGACACCTAGTAAAAATATGCTGGCAAGGATAATTTGTAAATTTCCCCAATACGTAAAAATGTAGATTATGTAGCATAATCCCCAGTCAATGGAGTAGCAAAATTGGTAATTTCCTGATAATTGTATATAGGCAAATGTCTGTCAGTCTGAAATGTGGAAGAAGAACAAGGGTAACACTGACAAAGTCGTGGCTTGGCTTGATGCATGTTAAATGCTTTCCTTTTGTGGACCATAAACAAATCTGGTATTTTTTTAATTTATTTTTTAATCAAGATCTAGATACATTTTAGTGATGGGCAGTGCATCTTCAAGCAAACGTTTCCTTAAAAACTCATGGAGGCTGCCATTGTCAATCCCTTTAAGATGTTGGCTATATGGCTAGTACAGTGACCAATTGGGCTCAATAGGGTTTCAATCACTGACCTACAACAAGCATGCATGCTTATTCCAGATAAGTGATACCAAGTTTTGAAACAAGAGGGTAGACCTAACTGCCAGAAAAGTAGAAGTAGAAATATCATTCTCCATATCTCTCTACAGATTTCCTTTCAGCCATTTCCGTGACAAAAAATACATGATTCTTTCCCTTGTTAAGAGACACAGATTTTGATTAAATATCAGTTACTACCAGTAAGTTATGCTGTCCATTTCCAGGAGTAGGAAGCTAGGTACAAGAAAACTGAACAGGCAGCTAGAACAGCTCTCTTTGGGTGGCTTAACCTTCCAATGGTCAGAAAATTTCCATATGGTATCTAGCACCAAGGAGAAAGGACCGGCTTCCTTCAGCCTTGTGACTTTTTCTCTTATAAAGCAACTGGCTGGTGGACAGTTTGGATTTTGATCATTGCAGTTCTTGCCGGCCCAGCCAAAATGCGTATGTTTTTACTGATTTGAATCAAGTCTGATCGTGCAAGCCCTGTCCTCCCCTGGACAGTGGAGGCCTTGTTGCTTTTGCACTGGGACAAATAATTTTATTTTCTTATTTTGTTTTAAATTTTTCCCCTTTCTGGTCACATTCTGAGTTGCGGTTGCCGAGTGCTATGCAGTCGATTTTGCTTACTGCAGAAGTGTAGCCATCTCCACAGTACTGCCCAGACCCTGCATAACTGGAGCCCTCTCTCATTAGGGGTGTTGAAAATAATCGATGCATCCCGATGCGGCCTTGCACAATTCGGCATTGATTCAGAGAACGGGCCACATCGATTGCATGGATGATGTCATCCCGGCTCCCCGTGCCTCTCGAGACACCCCTGCCCGCTCACTCTGTTGAAACAAATTACTAGTCCCTCTCTTTCATGCATTTCTTTTCAGGGGCAACTCAAGTCGCCCTGCACAGCACAACTTTAGCGCGGCTTGCAAGCGACTTCTGTACTATAAGTCAATGCAAGTCGCTTGAAGTCTCCTCCGAAGTAGTGCAGGAACCTTTTTGTAAGTCGGAGCGACTTAAGTCGCTCCTATTAAAACGGTTCCATTCCACTGCATGGTGCTCGACTTGTCAGGCTGACAAGTCACCCCTGTGTGAAACGGAAGCCTCTACCTTATCTCCGAGCGATGGTCAGTCATGCGCCTCCTGCCTGCTGTTCTCCTCCTCCCGGCCACACATGACTGACCAGCGCTGACAGATCAGAGATGGGGTAGAGGCTTCGGTTTACATTTAAGTGGAAGTCCACCCTGCTGTCACTGTAGCTGGAAGTGCTCTGGAGTCCCATCATCATTATACAGTACAGGCAACCACACAGTCTGTTTCCACTAGTGCGACTTTGGACACAAGTCTCATGACAAGTCACAGCCCATTTCAATGGCACCCATTCCTGTCTATGCGACTTTGAAAAAGGTACCTGCACTACCTTGATGCAACGTTTGATGCAACTTTGATCCAGAGAGTGTAAAGTTGAATCTAAGCTGCACTCAAATATGCATCAGTCGCACTCTAAGGCCCCTTTCAGACTTGTACGACTTGTCCTGCAACTTGGGACTGCAAAGTCGTACCCCCTGATTTCCAATGAGTACCATTCATATCTGTGCGACTTCAAGTCGCAGCAACTTTAACCACTTCCTTACAGGACACTTACACCCCCTTCCTTACCAGACCAGCTTTCAGCACTCTCGCACTTTAAATGACAATTAGTCATGCTACACTGTACCCAAACAAAATTTTTATCATTTTTTTCTCACAAATAGAGCTTTCTTTTGGTGGTATATAATCAATGCTGGGTTTTTTTTTTTTTTTTTCAATATAAGCGAAAAAAAGTAGCAAAAATTTTGAAAAAAAAAACACTTTTTATTTTTTAGTTTAGTTTGAAAAATTAGTGGATATTATTTATTCTCTGTGAAAGTTAGTCTACAAGCTATGGTGCAAATCATTGAAAATTGATCACACCTGATGTACTGACCACCTATCTCATTTCTTGAGACCTTAACAAGCCAGGAAAGTACAAATACCCCCCAAATGACCCCTTTTTGGAAAGTAGACATTCCAAGGTATTTAGTAAGGGGCATGGTGAGTTTTTTGAAGTTGTATTTTTTTCCCACAATTCTTTGCAAAATGAAGAATTTTTATTTTTTTTTTACACAAAATTGTTAAACAAGTTATTTCTCACACTCACATACTTGCAATGACACCCCAAAATACATTCTGCTACTCCTCCTGAGTATGGCGATACCCCATGTGTGAGGCTTTTACACAGCCTGGCCACATACATAGGCCTAACATTGAAGTAGCACCTTTAGGCGTTCTACAAGCATAAATTACACATCTCATTTCTCAACCACCTATTACATTTTTGAAGGCCCTGAAGCAACAGGACAATGGAATTTTCCACAAAATGACCCCATTTTGGAAAGTTAACACCCCAACGTATAATCTATGAGGCATAATGAGTCTTTTGAACATGTCATTTTTTTCCCAGAAGTTTTTAGAAAATGTGGAAAAAAATGAAAACGCATTATTATTTTTTTTTACACATAGCAAAAATGACACCACAAGACACATTCTGCTACTCCTCCTGAGTATGATGATACCACATGTGTGAGACTTTTACACAGCCTGGCCACATACAGAGGCCCAACATTGAAGCAGCACCTTTAGGTGTTCTACGAGCATAAATTACACATCTCATTTCTCAACCACCTATTACACTTTTGAAGGCCCTGGAGCACCAGGACAATGGAATTGCCCACAAAATGACCCCATTTTGGAAAGCAAACACCCAAAGGTATATTCTATGAGGCATTATGAGTCTTTTGTATGGTTAAGTCTTTGAAAATCATGGAAAGAAGATAAAAACTCTATTATTTTTTACACAAAGTGGTCAATTTATAAGATATTTCTAACACATAGCATGTACATAGCAAAAATTACACCCCAAAATACATTCTTCTGTTCGTCCCGAGTATGGTGATACCACATGTGTGAGACTTTTACACAGCCTGGCCACATAGAGAGGTCCAACATGCAGGGAGCACCATCATGCGTTCCAGGAGCATAAATTACACATAAAATTTCCTAATGACCTATTACACTTTTGAAGGTCCTGGAGCACCAAGACAGGGGAATTACCCACAAAATGACCCCATTTTGAAAAGCAAACACCCCAATGTATATTCCATGAGGCATTATGAGTCTTTTGTACGGTTCATTTTTTTTCCACAAGTCTTCGGAAAACGTGGAAGGAAAATGAAAACTTTTTTACACAAAGTTGTCAATTTATATGATATTTCTAACACATAGCATGTACATAGCAAAAATTACCCCCCAAAACATATTGTACTACTCGTCCCGAGTATGGCGATACCACATGTGTGAGACTTTTACACAGCCCGGCCACATAGAGAGGTCCAACATTGAAGTAGTACCTTAAGGCGTTCTAGGAGCAACACATCTAATTTCATTCCTACCTAATCACACTTTTGAAGGTCCTGGAGCACCAGGACAGTGGAATTACCCACAAAATCACCCCATTTTGGAAAGCAAACACGCCAATGTATATTTTATGAGGCATGGGCTGCAGATCGGTACTCGGGTACTCTGATGGATTAGTAAAAGGTACTCGGTTACTCTGATGGGCTGGTAAAAGGTACTCGGGTACTCTGATGGGCTGGTAAAAAGTTCTTGGGTACTCAGATGGGCTGGTGACAGGTACTCGGGTACTCAGATGGGCTAGTGACACGTACTAGGGTACTCAGATGGGCTAGTGACAGGTACTCGGGTACTCTGATGGGTTGGTGAAAAGTACTCGGGTACTCTCATGGGATGGTGACAGGTACTCGGGTACTGTGATGGGCTGGTGACAGGTACTTGAGTACTCTGATGGGCTGGTGACAGGTACTCGGGTACTCAGATGGGTTGATGACAGGTACTCGGGCACTGTGATGGGCTGGTGACAGGTACTTGGGTACTGTGATGGGCTGGTGACAGGTACTTGGGTACTTAGATGGGTTGGTGACAGGTACTCGGGTACTCTAATGGGCTGATGACAGGTACTTGAGTACTCTGATGGGCTGGTGACAGGTACTCGGGTACTCAGATGGGTTGATGACAGGTACTCTGGTACTGTGATGGGCTGGTGATAGGTAATCGGGTACTGTGATGGGCTGGTGACAGGTACTCGGGTACTGTGATGGGCTGGTGACAGGTACTCGGGTACTGTGATGGGCTGGTGACAGGTACTTGGGTACTCAGATGGGCTGGTGACAGGTACTCGGGTACTTTGATGGGTTGATGACAGGTACTCGGGTACTCAGATGGGTTGATGACAGGTACTGTGATGGTCTGGTGACGGGTACGCGGGTACTCTAATGGACAGGTACTCGGGTACTCTGATGGGCAGGTGACAGGTACGCAGATGGGCAGGTGACAGGTACTCGGGTACTCTGATGGAAAGGTACTCGGGTACTCTGATGGGCAGGTGACAGGTACTCGGGTACTCTGATGGGCAGGTGACAGGTACTCGGGTACTCTGATGGGCAGGTGACAGGTACTCGGGTACTCTGATGGGCAGGTGACAGGTACTCTGATGGACAGGTACTCGGGTACTCAGATGGGTTGATGACAGGTACTCAGGTACTCTGATGGGCAGGTGACAGGTACTCGGGTACTTTGTTGGGCAGGTGACAGGTACTCTGATGGGCTGTGACAGGTACTTTGATGGGGTGGTGACAGGTACTCTTTATTGGAAAGGGGGGCAATCAGTGTGCTTGGTGCTGACAGTAAGCGGTAACGAGCTGTTACCGCTATCTCCTCCTCACACATGATCGGTGTGTGAAGAGGAGAACTCAGTAACCGCTTGTTACCGCGGATTCTCGTCATTCTGTGACTGGCTGTGATTGGACACAGCCGGTCACTTGGTAAAGAGCCAATATTATTGGCTCTTTACCGTGATCGGGGTTGGGCTTTGTCCGAGGGACAAGCCCGCACCCCAATCGCCGCGCTGCTCGCCCCCGTGGGCGAGCACGACGCTCTGTGTATGTTGTCGGAAGTGACCGGCTGTGATAGGACACAGCCGGTCACGTGGTAAAGAGCCAATTTTATTGGCTCTTTACCCCGATCACGGAAGGCCGGAGTCCCGATGGACACGGCCGATCACCGCAGGGGCCCGCAAAGCGGCAAAGACAAGTGGACGTCATGTGACGTCCACTTAGAATGGGGAGTGCACCTTGCCGATGTATAATTACTATATGCCGGTAAGGAAGTTGTTAAAGTAGTCCCTTCACTACTTTGGTCTGACTTTGATGCAATTTGGGGTCCGTAGAGTTCAAGATTACACAGGCATTGCTTCAAGTCGCAAGAAAATCACAGCAAAATCGCTCAACTTTCAGGTCGCACAAGCGTGAAAGGAGCCTAAATAGCGTAACTTTGGGTTCGCAATAGTGGAAACATGACTTGTCATGTGACTGTGTCCAAACTCGCATGACAAGTCACAGCCCATTGATTTCAATGGCACCCATTCCCATCTATGCGACTTTGAAAATCAGCAACTTTGAAAAGTTACCTGCACTACTCTGTCATTTGATTAAAGCTGCACTCAAAGTCGCACTCTAAATTGTGCAACTTTGGGGTTGCAATAGTGGAGACGTACACTAAGTCCCCTTTCACTTGTGCGACTTGAAAGCCCTGCGATTTTACCGTGATTTTGCTGCAATTTTTGCCACAATTTTGATGCGACTTGAAGCAATGCCTGTGTAATCCTGAGGTCTATAGACCACAAGTCACATCAAAGTCGGAGCAAAGCAGTGCAGGAACTACTTTGACGTCGCACAGATATGAACGGTACTCATTGGAAATCATGGGGTACGACTTTTCATGCGCTTTGCAGTCCCAAGTTGAAGGACAAGTGACACAAGTGTGAAAGGGGCCTAAGGCTCAGTTTTCACTAGTATGACTTGTCATGCGACTTTGGACACAGTCGCATGACAAGTCACAGCCCATTGAATTTAATGGTACCCGTTCCCATCTATATGACTTTGAAAATCAGCGATTTTGAAAAGGTACCTGCACTACTTTGATGGGACTTTGATCCAGAGAGTGTAAAGTTGCACTCTAGCCTTAGACTATATTTCCACTAGTGTGACTCCAAAGTTGCGCGATTTATAGAGAGCAGTTTTGATCCAACTTTACACTCTGGATCAAAGTTGCATTAAAGTAGTGCAGGTACCTTTTCAAAGTCACTGATTTTCAAAGTCGCATAGATGGGAATGTTTGCCATTGAAATCATTGGGCTTTGACTTGTCATGCAACTTTGTGTCCAAAGTCGCACTAGTGGAAACGTAGCCTTAACCCCTTCCACACCGCGCGCAGTATATTTACTGTGGCAGTGTGGACGTGTCCGGCGAATCGCCATAAATGGCGATTTCTGAAGTGGCCGCTAGGGGGCACACACGCTCGCGTGCCTGCCGTACTTCGGAGGAGTGTGCCCGCGGCTCGGGCGGACCCGATGTCCGCCAACGAGTCATGATGAGCGGCCACAGCAAAAGAACGGGAAACTGCCAATGTAAACACGGCAGTTCCCCGCTCTGTCAGTGGGAGCATAAGAGATCTACTGATCCCTGTCACTGGGATCAGTTAGATTTCTTATGCCCATAACAGCCCAGCCCCCTCACAGAACACACCTAGGGACACACGGTTAACCCCTTCACTACCCCCTTCACTGCCAATGACATTTATGCAGTAATCAGTGGACATTTTAAATTTCTGATCGCTGTATAAATCTCATTGGTCCCAAAAAAGTGTCAAAATGGTCCGACATGTCCGCGGCAATATCACAGTACCGCAAAAAATCTCAGATCGCCTCCATTACTCAAAAAAAAAAACAGTAAAAACCCCAGAAATGAATTCTCATCATCCGTAAACGCAGCAACTTTTGCGCAAACCAATCAATACATGCTGGTTGCGTGTTTTTTTTTTTTTTTTAACCAAAAATGAAGAATATAAATCTGCCAAATCTGATGGAAAAAAAATGTTTTTTATATATATATATATATTTTTGGATTTGTATTTTAGCAAAAAGTAAGAAATTTTTTTTTTTTTTTCAAATTTATCGCTCTTTTTTTTTGTTTATAGCGGCGATCAGAAATGACGCAGAGGTGATCAAATACCACCAAAAGAAAGCTCCATTTATGGGAAAAGGACGCAAATTTAGTTTGGGTACAACGTCGCACGACCGCGCAATTGTCAGTTAAAGCGACGCAGTGCCAAATCATAAAAAGTGCTCTGGTCCTAAAGGGGGAAATCCTTCTGGGCTGAAGTGGTTAAACTACTCAGTACATGTGAGTAAGGCTTAAAGCCTTACTCACATGTAATGAGCAATAGAAATGGATCTGTACACAGTGCCCATCACAGCCATGCAGAAATAACCACATGGTTCTACACTGTAGAAAATCTGCAGCATGTTGCATTGTAATCCATCATATAGTTTCTAACAGTGTGCGTTCTGTGTTGCTGGAACCATGAAGAGAGCAGAACATACTTCCAAAGCCTGTCCTACCTCCCCCTCTCTCTCAGGGGATCATATTCTCTGAAGGATAGAAATGACGGGGGCGGGGCTGGGCAGGTCTTGACATTCCTGTCTAAGTATGAGGGACAACCTTATCAGGAAGTAAAAAGACAGTGTAGAAAATTCATATAACAGGAAATAGTTGTCCCTGAAGAACAGGAAGAAGCTGAGAAAGCTTTCGCTTAGTCATTTAATCGAAGGCAGACAATCAGCTAGCCAGAAAATGAATAATATCAAAGATAAAGATAATTATCCATCAAAAGGGTTATTAATTAGCCCGAATACTACATACTCTGCTTTATCACATATGGAAATGGGCTTCCCGGATGCTCCTTCCCATTGTCCCACGGTTGCTTTGCTTAAAAAGCTATAGGGAAGCTTTAAGGGAAGAATGGGAGTGAGGTGCTTGACTGACACACCAGTATGGCGGAATAGTTCTTATGGAGAACTAGGAAAACTGGATGGATACTTGCAGTGGGAGATAGCGAGGATTAAATATATGTCCCAAATTATTAACAAATTCAGGCTCAAATCCTATACCCAGTTGAGAGAAGAGTTTCCACTATTGGATCACTTTCATTTTCAATATATTAAATTACGGCACGCCATTAGATGCCAAAAAAAAAACATTCACATTTACAACCTACGGGGATGCCAATTATGGAGTCTATATATGTTGAAGAGGAAAAAAAGGGCATTATGCTATCCATTTATGAAACTGAGAACAGCCGCGATCCTCTAGACCGTGGCTGTTCTCAGATCATTAACAGTTTATGAAAGTGAGATGATCAGCAGAGAACACATTCTTCACTGATCATCGCAGCAGACAGCGAATCTGCCACTGACTGCCACAGAAACGGCCAGTATAAGGCCTAATACACACGGACGTTTCTTAAAAAAGAAACAAAACGTCGGGCCCGACGTCAAGGAAAAAAAATCGGCGTTGGTGAGCGTCGGCGTCAATAGGCGTTTTTTTTAAAAAAAATCATCCCTCTGCTATTTTTCTGCCAAAAAACGCCGGTACGGTAGTGAGCGTTTTGTGGCTTCGGCGGCAAAAAACGCCAAAACGTTACAGCCTCAGAACGTGCTGGCCATGGGTTCTAGTTTCAGCTAACGCCGACGCCATCTACAGCTCAAAAACGTCGGCGTTTTTATGGGGCCATTGACTAACATGGAGAGCTGCAAAAAATGGCAGAAAATGCCGGCGTCAAAAACGACGTCCATGTGTATGAGGCCTTAGAAGGTGCGATCTCAGCACCTCACTGGCGTTCTGTGGCAGAATTCTCTCTCTCAGATTCTCAAGCTCAGGGGTTGAGAATCTGGGAGAGAAGTGAGAAGCTGGTCGATGATTCTGGAGGAAGAAGGAAGTGTATTCCTTCTTTCACCTTCCCAGTGCCAGAATAGTGAAAAGCGCATCTTCCCCACCAATTTATACACCTCAAAAGAAGCAGATTAGGAATGTATAGTGTGTGTGTAGATAGATAGCTATATATAATTTACAGTATCTCACAAAAGGGAGTACTCCCCTCACATTTTTGTAAATATTTTATACATTTTCATGTGACAACACTGAAGAAATTACACTTTGCTACAATGTAAAGTAGTAAGTGTACAGCTTGTATAACTGTAAATTTACTGTCCCCTCAAAATAACTCCACACACAGCCCTTAATGTCTAAACCGCTGGTAACAAAAGTGAGTACACCCCTAAGTGAAAATGTCCAAATTGGGCCCGATTAGCCATTTTCCCTCCCCGGTGTCATATGACTCAGTAGTGTTAAAAGGTTACAGGTGTGAATGGGGAGCAGGTGTGTTAAATTTGTTATCGCCCTCACTCTCTCATACTGGTCACTGGAAGTTCCACATGGCACCCCATGGAAAATAACACTCCGAGGATCTGAAAAAAATAATTGTTCTACATAAAGATGGCCTAGGCTATAAGAAGATTGCCAAGACCCTGAAACTGAGCTGCAGCATGGTGGCCAAGACCATACTGCGGTTTAACAGGACAGGTTTCACTCAGAACAGGCCACTCCATGGTCGACCAAAGAAGTTGGGTGTATGTGTTCAGCGTCATATCCAGAGGTTGTCTTTGAGGAATAGACGTATGAGTTATGCCAACATTGCTGCAGAGGTTGTAGGGGTGGGGGGGGGGTCAGTGTGTCAGTACTCAGACCATACGCCACACACTGCATCAAATTGGCCTACATGGCTGTCGTCCCAGAAGGAAACCTCTTCTAAAGATGATGCACAAAGCCCGCAAACAGTTTGCTGAAGACAAGCAGACTAAGGACATGGATTACTGGAACCATGTCCTGTGGGCTGATGACGTCAAGATAAACTTATTTGGCTCAGATGGTGGCAAGTGTGTGTGGCGGCAACCAGGTGAGGAGTACAAAGACAAGTGTGTCTTGCCTACAGTCAAGCGTGGTGGGAGTATCATGGTCTGGGGCTGCAGAGTGCTGCCGGCACTGAAGAGCTACAGTTCATTGAGGGAACCATGAATGCCAACATGTACTGTGACATACTGAAGCAGAGCATGATCCCTTCCCTTCGGACATTGGGCCACAGGGCAGTATTTTAACATAACGACCCCAAACACACCTCCAAGATGACCACTGCCTTGCTAAAGAAGCTGAGGGTAAAGCTGACCAAGCATGTCTCCAGACCTAAACCCTATTGAGCATCTGTGGGGCATCCTCAAACGGAAGGTGGAGGAGCGCAAGGTCTCTAACATCCACCAGCTCCGTGATGTGGTCATGGAGTGGAAGAGGACTGCAGTGGCAACCTGTGAAGCTCTGGTGGACTCCATGCCCAAGAGGGTTAAGGCAGAGCTGGAAAATAATGGTGGCCACACACAAATTTACACTATATATATATATATATATATATATATAGCTCCCCCATAGTGTAGGTGCTTTACTTTTGTAGATTTTTGGTAGGTGAGGAAGCTAGGTGTAGGTGCAGGCCTGAATGATTTGATCTGGGCTGGGAGTGGCTCAGGATAGGGGCTGGAGACGGATGGAAGGGACACCCCTTGGAGATTCCTCCCCTTGAGCTGGGGATGGATGTGGAGGTGTCACTTCCTGATGTATGACCAGGAGCTCTGACCAATCCACAGGCTGGATTGGCAGGGGGCAGGCCTACTTAAATACAGCAATCTGACAGCAGGTGTCAGGAGAGTGTTTGGGTGGAAGAGATGAGGATGTAGCTGGAGCTGCGGATCAGGCCTTGCCCGGGAGGGGAACCTCCAGGGTGAACCTGAGGCCTGGGGCTAGGGTGCAGCTGGGAGTGGGAGTTGGCTCCTGGGTGGCACAAAGAAGCAGGAGAGCAGCTGAGTTCTACATGGAAAGAGACTCTTTAGGATCCACCATATAGTCGGTGAGTGGCGGCCCCTGGGAGTTGGGTGAGAAGGCTGAGAGTCTGGAAAGAGAGCATGCAGTCTGTAGAGGCCGGGAGGAGTCAACCAAGTGGAAGGAGAGCCATTAGACTGCAGGACAACCCGGATGGGTCTGGAAGATGGATGGGCTGGGAGTTGTAGTTCATCTAAGGCCCAGCTAGCACCAATGTACTTGGCTACACCAGAGATGGTCCATGGTTTCCCGGATGGAAATCTGCGACTCTTACCCACAACAGGTGGTCCTGAGGCCTTGCTAGCGGCTGAAGCAGGCCTCACCAAGTGCTAGCTATTGTGAAGAAGTGTCATGGAGGTCTGATAAATTTCCTTTCGGACCAGGGAGAGAACAGTGTAACGGTCAGCAAGTGAGTGCTGGAGAGAGGAAAGGAGAAATGTAAAGACCAGCAAGTAGTGTGCTGGAGGAGAAGACTTGTATATACTGGAGATGTTTATAGAAGGTCCCATGTTCAATTACTGAGCATCCCAGTCATCCCTAATCCCTATCCAAGTTCAACCCCTAAATAAATCAACAAAACAAAGTGCTGGCCTGTTCAGTGACTCCGGGTGTGTGGAATTCGTGTGATTGAGGGCAGCGGGCAGGTGGACCACAACTATCAGCCACTCTTGAGGGAGCACATGGCTACATATAAGCTGTACACTCACTACTTTACATTGTAGTAAAGTGTCATTTCTTCAGTGTTGTCACATGAAAAGATATAATAAAATATTTACAAAAATGTGAGGGGTGTAGTCACTTTTGTGAGATTGTGTGTGTGTGTGTAGCGCACCCATAGTGATAGGTGGGTTTTTTGTTAGGAAAGACAAAATGTATTCAAGCCTGACTAAAAGTGCAGGCCAGAGTGTTTTGATCTGGGCAGGGGAGAGGCCCAGGGAGAGCTGGAGTTTGCAGGAAGGAACACCCCTCGGATACTCCTCCCCTTTGCTTCCAGAAGGCTCTGGAAAAAGGGGATGGGAGAGGAGGTGTCACTTTCTGAAGTATGTTAAGGAGCCCTGACCAATCCCCAACCTGGGTTGGCAGGGGGCAGGCCTCCTTAAATACTGTGATCGGCCCAGCGGGGGGGGAGGGGGAGTGTATCGCGTGGAGATGCAGCAGGTGCTGTGGAGAGGCCTCATCCGGGAGCCCCCCAGTCTGGGGGCGTGACCTTGAGGCCTGGAGGCTCGGGTGCAGCCAGGAGTGGAGTTGGTTCCTGGAGTAGCACAAGGGAGCGGGAGAGCAGCAGAAGGGCTACACTAAAGACTTTAAAGGATCCACCAGTGTTGGTGAGTGACAGACCCTGGGAGCTGGACTAGAAGGCTGGAGCAGGCTGGGAGAAGATGGTGGACAGTCTGTGGAGGTCAGAAGAGCCAGTCAGGGGAAGGAGCATTACTGGACAGCAAGGTAGGCCAGAGCGGTCTGGAAGAGGATGGGCTAGAAGTAGTGGTATATCTATACCCAGGTAGCACCAAGGTACTTTGCTACACTTTGAGGGCCCGTGGCTTCACTACCGGGAGCCCATGGACCTTGTCTGTAATGGGTGGTTTGGAGGTCCTGCTAGCAGTAGAGCAGGCCTCACCATTATTGCGATTGTCCAATTTTGGTGATCCTGTGCAAATTGTAGCCTCAGTTTCCTGTTCTTAGCTGACAGGAGGGGTACCCAATGTGGTCTTCTGCTGCTGTAGCCCATCTGCTTCAAGGTTCAGTGTGTTTTGCAGTCAGAGATGGTATTTTGCATTTCTTTGTTACAACAAGTGGTCATTTGAGTTACTGTTGACTCTATCATCTTGAACCATCTGCTCATTCTTCTCTGACCTCTGATGCCGACAAGGCATTTTCTTCCACCCAACTTCCGCTCACTGGATATTTTTTCTTTATCAGACCATTCTCTGTGAACCCGAGAGATGGTTGTGTGTAAAATTCCAGAAGACCAGTTTTTTAAATACTCAGCCCAGCTTGTCTGGCACCAACAACCATGCCATGTTAAAAGTCACTTAAATCCCCTTTCTTCCTCATTCTGATGCCCGTTTGAACTCCAGCAAGTCCTCTTCACCATGTCTAGATGCCTAAATGCATTCAGTTGCTGCCATGTGATTGGCTGATTAACAATTTATATGTGTGTGTGTGTATATATATCACTTTTTTCGATCGCTGCTTTTAATGATTCTGTTCTATTACAGTCATACAGGGATTTCCCAATTATAAAACATATTTTATTTTAATTTATGAACAACTATTTTTATTCGTATACTTTAGTATAATGACTTCTTAATAATTATAAATGTATTTTTCATTTAGATGAATGGTGCATAGCTGCATGACATACTATACACCATTCACATTAATAGTCACATGTATGATCTTTAAATATTGATAGAAAACATGTTTTTTATTAATTGGGATAATGTATATTGTGTAGGGGGAATGTAACTTTATTTTTTTATTAATATGAGGTGTGTAATGTGTGGTGCTTTGTGTTTAACTGTACTATTTTGAACTTCCTATTACTGTAATCCCGCTGTATTGCGCAAGATTACAGTCACAGGAGCCAATCTGAGGAGTTCACGGCGTTTGGAGATCGCTTCAATACTCATTGTGAGAAGCGATCTCCAAAGCTTCATAAACAGGCACTCAGAGGAGAGCGATCTCCTCTGAGAATGCCTGAGAAGTCAGGAGCGGTATTTTACCGATCCTTGATAAACGGACACCAATATCTAGAATGTACGCACACTTGTTAACGCATATACAAGCCTCAGACGTATTTCCGTGTAGGAAGGAATGGGAAAGGGACATTGGCCCTATCGATGGTGAACAATGGGAGCAGATACTGAGTGCTGTCCCGCTGGTTTCGGTGTCTGCCAGTCAAAAACTGACAGAGGGTAGTGGAGACCATTAATAAGGTATACAAAGTTCAACTGACAATGGATCCCATAATATGTATACTGAGTGGCCTGGACTAAGAATTTTAATACGCCTCATGTTTACTGCACTGACTAGACTACTTTACTTATAAGAAAACTTATAGCAAGGTACTGGCTAGCTGTCCAGGTACCAAAAATTTCACAGTGGATTAAGGCAGTTAATGATATTCTTATCAGAGAAAAAAAACACATACATCCATAGGAAAACGCCAGGTAAATTTGAAAAAATCTGGCAAAACTGGCTGGACACACCAGGGGTCACTCTCCCACAACTCCTTAACCACTTGCCGACCGTGTAATGCAATTACACGGCCGCAAGGTGGATCCATTGTTCTGGGAGGGCGTACTAAAACGTCTTCCGAGAATCGCACGCCCCCTGGCCCGTTAAATGCCGGCACAATCGCATGTAAACAAGCCGGCGGATATCCGGCTTGTCTCCCATCTCCGCACTGATCGGTGCAGTGTGACAGGAGAGGGGGGAGAGATGAGATGCAGCGGTGCTGTGGGCAGGAGCGTAAGTGCCCACAGCACCGCTATTTGCCAGTCTGGGACCCCCCATCCAGCTTCACCCATGCAGCTTCATCTATGCTCCTACATCCATGCTCATCCATGCATCCGTGCTCACTCACCCATCCGTCACCCATGCATCCGTGCCCACCCATCCGTCACCCATGCATCCGTGCCCACCCATCCGTCACCCATGCATCCGTGCCCACCCATCCGTCATCCATGCTCACTCATCCGTCACCCATGCATCCGTGCTCACTCATCCGTCACCCATGCATCCTTGCTCACACATCCGTCACACATGCATCCTTGCTCACGCATCCGTGCTCACCAATCCAATCGTGCTCACCCATGCAGCCTCATCCTTGCTTACCCATCCAGCCTCATCCGTGCTCCCCCATGCATCCGTGCTCACCCATGCATCCTTGCTCACCCATGCATCCGTGCTCCGCCATCCATCTGTGCTCATGCATGCATGCTCACCCATGCATCTGTGCTCCGCCATCCAGCCATGCTCACCCATGCATCCGTGCTCACCAATCCAGTTGTGCTCACCCATCCAGCCTCATCCGTGCTCACCCATCCAGCCTCATCCGTGTTCACCCATGCATCTATGTTCCGCCATCCATCCGTGCTCACCCATCCATCCGTGCTCAGCCATGCATCCATGCTCATCCATGCATGCGTGCTCAGCCATCCATCCGTGCTCAGTCATCCCCATCCACGGCTTATCCACCCCCATTCGTGCTCATTTATGCCTCATCCATACCACATCAGTTCTCATCCATGCCACTACAGTACCCATCCGTGCCACTACAGCGCCCATCAGTGCCACCAGTGCCTCATAATAATGTAATGGGTAGTCAAATTAGATTTGAAATGATACCCCTAGAACGCTTGATGGTGCACCCTGCATGTTGGGCTTCTGTATGTGGCCAGGCTGTGTAAAAGTGTCACACATGTGGTATTGCCATACTTGGGATGAGTAGCAGAATATATTTTAGGGTGAAATTTTTGCTAGGTACATGCTGTGTGTTAGAAATATTGTATAAATGGACAACCTTGTGTAAAAAAAAAAATGTGTTTTCATTTTCTTTCCACATTTTCCAAAAACTTGTGGAAAAAATGAACCGTTCAAAAGACTCATTATGCCTCATAGAATATATGTTGGGGTGTTTACTTTCCAAAATGGGGTCATATTTTTGGTGTTTCCATTGCCCTGGTGCTCCAGGACCTTCAAAAATGCAAGAGGTAATCAAGGCTGTCCTGGACAGTGTAAATCATTTTTATTTATTAAAATCGCGGTCAGTAATCGTGATGCATCGTGTATCGTCGATTGGATAATCAAATCGTGAGACCAGTGAAGATGCGCACCCCTATCTCTCATGATCCTCATGGTACTGCTTGCGCACAAGCTATGGATCACTAACTTTTTCGAAGTAACGCAGCTGCATTTTAGTTTTGTATTTAGCCTGTCTACGGCCTTTCGGGACTTCACCAAGGTGCTTGCCCCAATCCTGTCGCTGATGTGCTCTCAAGAAATTCACATTAGTTGATATCTGGGCAACCTTTAAGGATCGCTCCTCCCCAGCCCTGGCGGACACTGTGTGCGACTTATGATACAGTAACTTCAGAGCTTTGGGTGGATTCTCAACCTACAGAAGTCTGCATTGGATCTGACCCACTGCTTGGAGTACTGGGGCTTAGTTTTGGACACAGCCCAAGCCTGGGTCTTCACCCTCTAAGCTTATGGCTGGACCTTCCAAAAAGCATCCTGTGGTCTAATTTTGCATGAGGGTACTGGGCCTCATAATGGCTTCATTTAAGGCATTGATGTTTGCCCGGTTTTACTACAGGCCTATGCAGATAAATGTGCTGACTGCGTAGGACAAGTCCTCTCTGGACAGCCCCATGCGTCTATGTCCTAAGGCCCAGAAATCACTAATCTGGTGGACCAGTCCTGTGCTGGAATAGAGGAAGTTCTTTCTCCCACTTAACCTGGATGTTTTTAATGATTGATGCCAGCCTGTCGGGCTGGAAAGGGGTCCTAGGAATGGAAATGGTCCGCTGTCTCTGTCCTCTTTGGGTAGATTGATACTACTGTCAATCAAATCCAGTGATGTGGGGCCGAGTCCTGCTGTCTGTCAATGGACACAGCTGTGGGACTTGGAATTGTGCCCGTATGGATGCCCCATGGAAAGCAGCTCTCTGTGGGGGCATCCGATGAAGGGGAGAAGCCAAGATCGCCGATGGGGCACCCCAGAAGAAGAGGCTCGGCAGCTCTGTGCAAAATCCTTGCACACAGCAGGTAAGTATAACATGTTTGTTCACAATTTTTTTTAAATAAAAATCTTTACAACCCCTTTTAAAAGTCGCTCTGGACTTCCAAGGCCATAGTCGATCAAAGAGTGTTAGCCAGTCGCACTCTCAGATCGTTTCTTGGGCCGAACCAGCGGAAACAGTAAGCCCAAGAAATATCAGCAGGAGGGGAGGGGGCACCCCCCAACCGCTTCAGAAACCGGGCCCGAGTGGCTCGTGGCCCGCAAAAAAAAAAAAAAGGTACTAAGGTTTTGGCTAATATCTTCGGCCACGATGCCGGTAAACCACTCACAGACCGCAACATATTGCGGTCAGCAAGTGGTTAATGAACACACCAGAACGGAAACATGTAAGGGGGGCCAAAATGTAATGTACCATGTTCTTGGATGTTTTTCTTTATGTGCAAGACTTTTCTCAAAGTCTGTTTTTCTTCCTGTCAGTTAAATGAGAAATGTTTTCCATTTAGAGACAGCGGGTGGCAAGGCCACTTAAGCTGGCCATAGTCAGATTGAATCTCCTGAATTTCCTCACCTGGTTGCCGCCACACGCACTTGACATCATCTGAACCAAATAAGTTTATCTTGGTCTCATCAAACCACAGGTTCCAGTAATCCGTGTCCTTAGTCTGCTTGTCTTCAGCAAACTGTTTGCAGGCTTTCTTGTGCATTATATTTAGAAGAGGCTTCCTTCTGGGACAACAGCCACGTAGACCAATTTGATGCAGTGTGCGGCGTATGGTCTGAAAACTGATAGGCTGACCCCCCACTCCTTCAACCTCTGCAACGATGCTGGCAGCACTCATACGTCTGTTTACCAAAGACAACATCTGGATATATTGCTGAGCACGTGCACTCAACTTCTTTGGTTGACCATGGCGAGGCCTGTTGTGAGTGGAACCTGTCTTGTTAAACCGCTGTATGGTCTTGGCCACCTTGCTGCAGCTCAGTTTCAGGATCTTGGCAATCTTCTTATATCCTAGGCCATCTTTATGTAGAGCAACAATTCTTTTTTTCAGATCCTCAGAGAGTTCTTTGCCATGAGGTGCCATGTTGAACTTCCAGGGACCAGTGTGAGAGAGTGAGAGCGATAACACCAAATTTAACACACCTGCTCCCCATTCACACCTGAGACCTTGTAACACTGAGTCACATGACATTGGGAAGGGAAAATGGCTAATTAGACTTTTTTTCTTAACAACGAGATGTATTTCTACCGGATCCTATATTCTTCTAACGGTTCTAGGACTTTGACTCGACGTCGTTCCACCGGTTCTGGTATGTCGCCAAATTGTTCTGTCCAAGGTGAGTGTTGTCCGGAGCGGTACCAGTTGGTTTCTTCAACTCACGTGCACGAGTCGTTATATAGGTCTACAACAGAAAC
>BLSH010291103.1:348655-366965 GCA_018402905.1 Glandirana rugosa | reverse complement strand
TCTACTGTGCCGTTATGTGATGAATGTTGGCCACCCAATGTATCAGTAATTACTAATTTCTCCTTCTATTACAATTTGATATTATTGCTGCTGTAGCCCATGTGCACAAGTGTGTTAGAGTATTGATGATAAAATAAAGTAATGATAACAATAATGATAATAATAATAATAGCAATGATGTTAAAATAAAAATAATAGCAAATAATGTTAAAATAAATCACTGTAAATCACAGTATTTGCCAGCTTTTTAATCTCCGTTGTTGCTGCTGTAGCCCATATGTAAACTTAATGCTCAATTGCAAACCACTATGACATTAATAACATGCTTTACAGTTGCTGTTTTTTCAAAGTGCTTATTATAGTGCTCACAGGTGCTCCTTATAGTGCATACATATTTGCATACAAGATTTTAAATGGACTGTATAATTGAACGGTTTTAGACCAAAGGAAACTCATAGCACACATTGCACCGGCACTTTTCATATATAGAGATACAAGCCAGATATTGGCCCTGGCGATTCTTTTCCAGAGACCTTTGGCTTCGCACTCATTGATTCGTACCTTTGTACAAGGTGTGCGACATGTGGCGCCTTGGGTGAAGGCCCTGATGGCCCCGTAGGATCTGAATTTGGTGCTTTGTGTACTTCAGAAACCGCCCTATGAAAATATCAGGGAGATTTCCTTACAACTGCTGTTGCAGAAGTTGGCTTTTTTGGTAGCCATCACTTATGCCAGACGGGTGTCTGAGTTGGCAGCACTATCGTGCAAGTCTCCCTACCTGG
The DNA here is from genome assembly GCA_018402905.1 of Glandirana rugosa. Lineage (NCBI taxonomy): Eukaryota > Metazoa > Chordata > Amphibia > Anura > Ranidae > Glandirana > Glandirana rugosa. The sequence goes on along the minus strand of BLSH010291103.1, from coordinate 366,183 downwards.
TCCTGCACAAGGACAAGACGGTCTTGCGACCCTCTCCTTCTTTCCTTCCGAAGGTGGTTTCTTCTTTTCATATTAACGAAGATATTATTCTTCCTTCATTGTGCCCACGTCCATCGCACCCAAAAGAATTTGAGTTCTGTGCCTTGGACATAGTAAGGGCCTTACGAGTGTATTTAGCTGCTACAGCTTCTTTTTGGAAGTTTGATACTCTATTTGTACTGACAGAGGGTCCGCGCAAAGGTATGGCGGCCTCATTAGCTACTTTCTTCTGTTGGATTAGACAGACCGTGACCCATGCATATTCTGTTCGGGGCAAGGTTCCCCCTTTTCCAGTCACGGCCCATTCTACCCGGGCTGTTAGCACTTCCTGGGCTTTCAGACACCAGGCCTTGGTGTCACAGGTGTGCAAGACGGCCACTTGGGCCTCGGTACACACTTTCACTAAGTTTTATAAGATTGATGTGTTAGCATCTTCGGATGCTGCCTTTGGCCGCAAAGTTTTTCAGGCGGCAGTGTAGGCGCGTCTGGCGCCTCCTTAGAGGTTCTGTTGGGTACAGTTGTTATCGTTTACCCACCCCTCTTTGACACAGCTTTGGGACATCCCCACATGTCTTGAAGAGCTGCGTTTGTCAGTGAACGTAGGAGAATAAGGGATTTTATTAAAACTTAAAATCCTTTTCTCCGAGTTCACTGACAGACACAGCACCCACCCCTCTGTGCTCTGTTTCGGTACGGCTTGTATACGAACTGCTGAGCTAGGCTATGTGGAGGGTTTGTGTAGGAAGAGAGGACGGCCCCATGGGAGGGGCCAGCTGTTCTTTTCCCTGCCTAGTTAACGCCTAGTGGGACAAGCATGAACCCACATGTCATGAAGAGCTGCGTCTGTCAGTGAACTCGGAGAAAAGGATTTTATGGTAAATTTTAATAAAATCCCTTTTTTGCCCCACTATAATATATCTATACATCTCCATGGTTGGGGAACACACCCTAAACCTGAATATCTAAAGTTGGTGCTGCTATAGAGACCTAAATATACATAAATAGAACCACAGAGAATAGCGCACACTTACAAAAATACAAGAGGAGTAACTTAAATCTTACTAGGCTATTTATAAGCACCTAATCTTAATGAGTAAATATGGGGATTTGGTCAGTGGCCGCCTCCCCCCCCCCCCCAAAACTAAGTCCCCCTTAAAAAAAAAAACGGGATTATTTGACTTACCGTAAAATCCCTTTCTCTGAGTTCGTCGACAGGCGCATCAATTCTTAGGACAGATAACCCCACACCCAGCTGCTGCCAGCTCGGTTCGTAACAAGCAGTGCAACATCCAGAGGGGTGGGTGCTGTGCCTGTCGACGAACTCAGAGAAAGGGATTTTACGGTAATTCAAAAAAATCCTGTTTTCTCTTTCGTTCGTCAAACAGGCACAGCGATTCTTAGGACTAAGTGGGATGTCCAAAAGCAGTGCCAAAAATGAGGGGTGGGTAACAGAACTACACCCAACCGAACCCTCAGTAAGGAACCACACGTGTCTCACACGTCCGCCTGCAAAACCTTGCGGCCAAACGCATCATCCGAGGATGCTAAAAACATGAACTTCGAGAAGGTGTGCACAGAGGTCCAAGCAGCTGCCTTGCACACTTGAGACACAGGCGCCTGATGTCGGAAAGCCCAGGAAGTGCTAATCGCCCTGGTAGAATGAGCCGTAACCGGAAAGGGAGGCTCCAGACTAATCCAACATGAGATTGTGGCCGATGAGGCCGCCAAACCTTTGCGTGGACCATCCACCACGACAAAGCGAGCATCCGACCTCCGAAAGGAGGCCGTAGTCGCCAGATACATCCGTAGGGCCGGAACAACATCCAGGGAGTGCAAAGCAACCTCCTTAGGACAATGTCCTCATTGATGTGCAAAGATGACACCACCTTCGGCAAAAAAAGGAGACGGGCGCAAGACCGCCTTATCCTTATGTAGGACCAGATAAGGAGACCTACAAGACAGAGCCGCCAACTCACACACCCGCCGAGCGGATGTGATAGCCACTAGAAAAGCCACTTACTGCGAAAGCAAATACAGAGAGATTTCCCCGATATTTTCAAAGGGCGGCTTCTGAAGTACCGAGAGGACCAAATTGAAGTCCCATGGCGCCAAAGGCGACCGTACCTGGGGGGGCGACATGTCGAACCCGCTGCATGAAAGTACGTATCAATGAATGCATCGCCAAAGGAAGCTGAAAAATAGATTGCCAGAGCAGAAACCTGACCCTTGATAGTGCTCAACGCCAGTTTCTGGTCGAGGCCCTTCTGTAGGAAGGCCAGAACTCGAGACACCGAGAAAGAACGAGGGTTCCACCCCCCCGGCTTTGCACCAGGCAATGTAAGCCTTCCAGGTGCGGTGGTAAATCTTACTTGAGGTGGCCTTACGTGCCTTCAACATGGTAGGAATCACCGAGTCCGAAACCCCTCGATCCCTCAACACCTGGGATTCAATAGCCAGAGAGGGTAAAGCAGGGTGCAAGATGGGCCCCTGGGACAGAAGGTCCTCGCGAAGTGGGAGCCGCCAGGGAACGTCCACCACCATCCGTACTACGTCTGCATACCAAGGACGCCTTGGCCAATCTGGAGCTACCGGAGCGGTCGGTATACCCTCCGCTTCTATTTTGCGCGGAAGCATTTTGAGAGGAGGAAAGGCATAGATGAGTCGATCCCACGGAGCTACAAGAGCATCCACCGCGTCCGCTAAGGGGTCCCTTGTCCTGCTCACGAAGGTCTGCACCTTTGGGATGCCAACAAGTCTATGTCTGGAACACCCCATCCAAGACAAATCTGATGAAACACATCCAGGTGCAGGGACCATTCTCCCTGGTCCAGGTGCTGACGACTGAGATAGTCCGCCTGCCAATTTTCTATGCCCGGTATGTGGACGGCAGAAATTGTCAGAACATGGCTTTCTGCCCACCGCAGGATGGGAGCTACCTCTGAGGCCACCGCCGAGCTTCTTGTCCCACCCTGGTGATTCACATATGCCACGGCCGTTGCATTGTCCAACTGAACCCAGACAGGGCATCCGTGTAGTCTCGACGTCCAATGGGAGAGGCAGCACCAAATCGCCCGCAATTCCAGGACGTTGATTGGGAGACAAGACTCCTCTTGAGACCACCATTCCTGGGCCGAGAGCAGCCCCAGGACTCTGCCCCAACCTGTCAGGCTGGCGTCCGTCGTGATCACTGTCCAGTGAAGGGGGAGAAAGGACTTCCCCGACCGAAGAGCCGGGGCCCGCAGCCACCAGAGCAGCGAAGCCCTCACCTGGTGATCCAATCTGATCACCCGATCCAGTGAAGACGGGGACCTGTCCCATCTCAGGAGAATTTCCCGTTGCAAAACGCGGGTGTGACACTGAGCATAAGGGACTGCCTCGAACAAGGCCACCATGAGGCCCAAGACCCACGACCCATATGCAAAAACGGATTGAGGCCCATTTCTGGGACAGTAGGGACCGAACCGCTGACTGAAGCGTCTGCCGCTTGGTTGGCGGAAGGAAGACCTTCGCATGGGCTGTATCCAGGACCAGCCCCAGATACTCCAGGCGGTGAGACGGATTCAGAACCGACTTCGGGAGGTTGATCACCCACCCGAACTCCTGCAGAGTGGGCTGGGTGAACGTCACATTGTCCCTGAGCGCTGGAGCCGACTCCGCACGCAGGAAAAGGTCGTCCAGGTACGCCATCCCCGCAATGCCCCCCTGCCTCAGCAGAGCCAGAACCGGGGCCAGTAGTTTGGCCTGGCCTCGGTGCCTCGAGTCTTCACCAAACGGGAGAGCCACAAACTGGTAGTGCTCTTCCCTGACCGCAAAGCGCAGGAATCGCTGGTGCTGGGCGCAGATAGGGACATGCAGGTACACATCTTTGATGTCGAGAGCGGCCAGGAAATCGCCCTGGTGCAGGGCCGCTACCACCAAGCGGACCGACTCTATGCGAAACCTGCGAACCTGCACAAACCTGTTGAGGTCCTTCAGGTCCAGGATGGGACGAACCCCGTCCTCCTTCGGAACCACGAAAAGGTTGGAATAAAACCCTTGGGAACTTTCCGCCCGTGGAATGGAAACAATTACCCCTTGACCCAGCAGGTCCTATACAGCCCCGAACAGGGCCCGCAGGCAGCTGCAGGTTGGAGACGAAGAACCTGTCTGGGGGGCGGGAACGAAATTCTATGCTGTACCCCGAGGAGACCACCTCGAGGACCCAGCGGTCCGAAATGCGGGAGGACCACCTGTCTGCGAACCCCAGGAGATGTCCCCCCACCCGAACGCTGGGTGGGGGCAACCCTTCATGCCGAGGAGACCTTGTCCTCTGGCTTGGTGCGCTTACGCGGCCAGGGATGCTTCTGTCCACCCACGGGGGCCTTGGTGGGCTGTGAACCCTTGCCCGAGGAGCGGAAGGGACGAAAAGGCCAGAAAGGAAGGGCCCTGCCGGCGACGGGGGTCGGAACTCCTAGACTCCAGTAGAAAGGTGCTCTTCCCTCCCGTGAGATTTTTGATCATCTCGTCCAAGGAGTCACCAAAGAGCCGCCCCCCCTGGAAAAGCAAGTCCGCCAGGGTCATCTTAGAACTCTGGTCCGCGGACCAGCACTTCAGCCAAAGCCACCGCCTGGCCACCACAGACGCCTTGGATATCAGGGGGGCTGCGTCCAGAGCATTATCGCACAGATACTGAGCCCCCTGGACCATCCGGTCTGCAAGATCCACACACTCAGGAGAAGCCTGCGTCTTGCACAACTCCATGTGTAGCAGCTTCGCCCACTCAGTGAGCGTTTGCGACACCAGCGCAGAAGCCACAATGGGCCGCATGACAGACCCCGTTAGAACAAACAGGGATCTGACGCAAGCCTTGGCCTTCCTGTCAGCCAGGTCCTTAAAGGACGGTGTGCCCTCCACCGGGATGGTGGTCGCCTTACTCAGGCGGGACACGGAGGGATCAACCACATGAGGTGATGCCCACTTCTGCAATAATTTATCCTCAAAGGGATAACGCACAGCGAAACACTTCGGAATGGGGAGGGAGCTCTGAGGCTGAGCCCAGTCCTTATAGACAAATTTATCCAGAAAATCCACATACGGAAAGACCTTAGCCGCAGGGCCTGGTCTATGTGACCCGAAGGGGACGGGCACCTTCCGAGAGGGTCCCGCTACTTCCAGTTGCAGGGTCTCACGCACTGAGGTTATCAGAGCGTCTACAAGAGCCTTCTCGTGTGCAGCAGCGGACGCCTCAGACTCGTCCTCGCTATAAGAAGCATCTGGGAACTCGTCGTCCGACAGTTCAAGGGGGGGTCGCCGCAACGGAGGAGCCCCCCTCAGGGTCCGAGTCCTCCCCCAAGGAAGGGGGGGCAAGGGGCGCTTTTTGGCATCCCTGAGGTTAAACAGCGACTCTACCCGGGAGACAAATGTCTCCAGGACCGTGAACATGGCGTCTACAAGGGACGGGGCCCCTGAAGTGCTGGCTGCAGGCACCGAGAGGTCCGGTGGGGAAGCACCCGCATCGGCTGCAATTCTGTCACCCACCCTGGCAGTGCCAAGAGAATGAGGCCTATTGCCAGGAGACCACTGAACCCCCCACCCCACAGCTGCACAAGGCTTGTCACAGGGGCACCCCAGGGGGGACTCACCACCCGACCCGGTGCTGCCTGCTGCTGCTGTCCGCCGCTGTCACTGCCTTCACCACGTTCCTGCTGCCCACACTGCCGCTCCAGTGAGATCCGCGCCAAGCTGGGGGGTGAACCGGTGCCAGAAACGGCCAGGACCGCCCCTCAGCAACACACAGGCCTTCCACATGTAGAAACCACAGGAAAATGGCCACCCACGCACACTAGAGGCCGAAACCCCATGTAACAGCGCCGCGGCTGCAGGGGGGAGGCGGAGGGGGACCAGATAGGACCCATTACCCAAAACACCCTGGAAGCCCTGGGGAGGGGAAGGGGGGTGCGACAGCGGGGTATCGGAGGGGTGGGGGAGGGGGCACGAGCGAGGAAGAGGGGGGGAAGACCACCCACTATGCTACACCCCGGAGGGGGGACCCGCCAGCTCCCCCTGGCGAAGGAGAGGGGGGACGTACTTACCCCATCTAGTCGGGCGGTGCGGGGGATCCCACCCGAGACAGCTTACACGCTCCCGGCTAGGCCATAGGGAGCCATCAGCCCTGGACGCACTGCGTGCGATGGCAGGGCATTTAACCTGCAGAGCCACCATGTCCGCCGCGGTCTGTCGCGGTCGACCCAGCGCGAAGCATCCGGTCTAACCCGTGATGGCCGGCTGGGGAGACTACCTGGATCCAAGAATCAGCCTGTCACCCAGCATGGCTGTTTGATTGTAGTCTTCATCTGTGAGTCACCACAGATCCCAACAGGGAGCCTAGGTCTAACTCCTTGCACTAGGCAGAAAAAACTGAGCTAGCAGCAGCTGGGTGTGGGGTTATCTGTCAGTGGGGACTGCCCCTTGGGAGGGGCTGTGCCTGTTGCAGTTCTTTTGCTGTTAGAACTGCCTGTTCTGCCTGGTAAACTCCTGAAGAGGGCAGTATAACCCACTTAGTCCTAAGAATCGCTGTGCCTGTCGACGAACGAAAGAGAAAAGTTTGTTTAAATGAATATAGTGTACTGTGTTCGGGCGCCAGACACAGTTCACTATGGGAAGCGTGACGTCGTTGCAATCACGATTGCAGGCGTCGTGCTTCAATGGCAGGGTTTATTCCTGCCTTGAGGCGCTTTGCTCTGTGCCTCAAGCCTCCTATTGGCTCCTGGTACTGTCAATCAATCACCGCCGTTCAATAGACAGCGGTGACTGATCTCGGAGGAGCCTCGGCATCACTTCCGGCCATGGAGTCTGGAGAGAGACTCCAGGTTCAAGCAAGTGCTGCCTCTGCATATAAATAGCTCGCTGGCCGCATGCCGATCTCTGCACACTCCTGCCTGCCTATTAGATGGGGTAAGTGCGGGACTTGTCCTGACTTCTGGGGGGCGCCGCAAACCCCTATCTGGTGACTGTATACACTATCTGGGACCGTATATACCCCTATCTGGGACCCTGTATATGCAATATTCTGCCTGGAGCTTCCTATGACATGTACTATGTGCAATATTCTGCATGGAGCCTTCTATATGTACTATGTACAATATTTTGCATGGAGCTGCCTGTGACATGTACTATGTGCAATATTCTGCATGGAGCTTCCTATGGGATTTACTATGTGCAATATTCTGCATGGAGCTTCCTAAGACATGTACTGTGTGCAATACTCTGCATGGAGCTTCCTATGACATATCCTATGTACAATACTCTGCATAGAGCGTCCTATGATATGTGCAATATTCTGCATGGAGCTTCCTAAGACATGTCCTATGTACAATACTCTGCATGGAGCATCCTATGATATGTACAATATTCTGCATGGAGCTTCCTATGTGCAATATTCTGCATGGAGCTTCCTATGGGATTTACTATGTGCAATATTCTACATGGAGCTTCCTAAGACATGTGCTATGTGCAATATTCTGCATGGAGCTTCCTATGACATGTACTATGTGCAATACTCTGCATGGAGCATGAACCACCGCAAACCCCTATCTGGTGACTGTATACACTATCTGGGACCGGATATACCCCTACCTGGAGACTGTATACACTATCTGGGACCCTGTATACCCCTATCTGATGACTGTATACACTATCTGGGACCCTGTATACTGCTATCTGGGGCTCTGTATACTGCTATATGGTGATTCTGTATACCCCTATATGGTGACTCTATATACTGCTATCTGGGGCCCTGCATACCCCTATGTGGAGCCCTGTATACTGCTTTTATGGGGATTCTGTATACCCCTATTTGGTGCTATGTATACTGCTATATGGTGACTCTGCACACCGCTATATGGTGACTCTGCATGTGTATACTGCTATCCGGTGACTCTCTATACCACTATCTGGTGATGCTGGGCTGTATACTCCTGACTCAAGGGGTGGGGCTTATGAGAAGCAGGAGAGGTCAAAAAGAAGGCGTGGCCTGACCCCCCCCCATCCTAAAATTTCACCAGCCGCCACTGGATTTGGTCACATCACGTGGTCATACCATGCTTAATTAAACCCACCACTGCATCAAAGTACCCTGTTTTCAGTGGGTTCTACACTATTCATGAAAAAGAAAGCTAAATCCCACTTCTCTTAACCACTTCAGCCCCAGCCACTTTAGCGGTACTGTGATATTGTAGCGGACATGTCGGACCATTTTGACACTTTTTTGGGACCATTGGCATTTATACAGTGATCAGTGCTATGAAAATGCACTGATTACTGTGTAAATGCCATTGGCAGTGAAGGGGTTAACCTGCAGGGGGCGCTCTAAGGGTTAACGGTGTTCCCTCTGTGTGTTCTAACTGTATGGGGGCTGGGCTGGCAGGGGGAGGGGAGTGATCACAGCTTCCATATACAGGAAGCCTGTGATCACATCCCTCCCCCCCCCCCCCTCTGTCAGAATGAAGATCTGTGTTTACATATACTCCGCTCTCTCTCACTGCGGGGGGAGCAATCGTGGGCAGCCAGCGGAGATGGAGTCCGCCCTACCCGTTCCCTGCCCCCCCCCCCCCCCACTCGAGAACATTTAGGCTGCATTCACACGTGAGCGTCGCGTCTTAGAGCTTTTTTCCTGCGTTTTGACACGTGACTGGCTCATTTTTGCGTGTTTGTATGCAGCGTTTTTGGGCTTTGGCGTTTTTGTATTAGCCAATAGAGAATACTACTATCTATTGCATCATTTGTTGCCAGGTAGTTCAGCTTTTTTTAGCTGTTATTTCAGCTGAAAATCGCGCAACAAAACGTGCAAAAACGCCCAAATCGCGCGTTTCCATTCATTTCTATGGGAATACAAACGCCCAAATATTGGAATACAAACGCCCAAATCTGCCCGATTCGCGTGTCCAAAATACCTCCGGAACTTGTTTGAGCTTCAGGCGTTTTTGAGTGGAGATGTGAACCATCTCCATGGAGAATCATTTGATTTTTAACCGCCTCCAGCGTTTTGTAGCTTCAGGCTTCAAGCATATTCAAGTTACAAAATGCTCAGGTGTGATGAATGGGCCCTGACTGCTGCACTGTGGAAGTGTAGCATGAATCGCCATTTATAAATGGTGATTCGCACGCGCGCTCCCTCAGTGTGGCCGTGATCGCTTACTACACAGGAAGAACAGGGAACCGCCGATGTAAACATGGCGGTTCCCCGTTCTGTCAGGCGGCATGACAGTGGTCTACTGATCCCTGTAATCGGGATCAGTTGGATCTGTCATGCCACTGCCAGCCCAGCCCCCATACAGTGGGAACACAGTTAACCCCTTGATCGCTCCCTACGGGTTAACCCCTTCCCTGCCAATGACATTTATACAGTAATCAATGGCTATTTTTAGATCTGATCGCTGTATAAATGTCATTGGTCCCAAAAAAGTGTCCGACGTTGTCCACCGCATTCCTGATAAAAAAATAAAAAATCAGACCGCCGCCATTACTGGTATAAAAAAAAAAATTGTAAAATTGCCGTAGATCAATTCTCATAGTTTGTAAATGTGGCAACGTTTGCGCAAACCAATCAATAAACTCAGATTTTTTTTCTATATAATTTAATTTTTATTCATATTTTATGCAAAGCAGTATATACATTCCATCTTTATAAAATTTCTCAATACATAATTATTACATCACATCCATGACCTAATTTCCTCCTCCCCCACTCGTCCTAATAAAAGAAATAAAACCACAAAAAGGGCCCCCCCCCCAAAGTAACATCCGATCAGTAAAATCTGCTTTTGTCCTTATTCCTAGTTCCCAATTGGGTCAGATGATTCCGACTCATGCGATGGGGTGATTTGTGTGGAGAGGGCGGAAAGGGGAAAAAAAAAAAAAAAAAAACATCCCCCGTTACCTTTTTATACCATTGTGCGCCTCAATTCTGTGCTCAAATTTAGGAAGAGGAAAGAGAGAAAAAAACCCCAACCCCCGTTACCTTTTGCAAAATTGTTCCCATGTGTTTGTGCCTCAATTCTGTGCTCAAATTTGAAAAAGAAAAAAAAAAAATATATATATATATATATATAATACCTAACTTCCCGTGTGTCAACATCTTAAATCTGTGCACCAATTTGTTTAATTTTTAATGTGATCTGCCTCCAGCATATTGCCCATGCTTCATTTCCCTCCCTCTCCAGCCCGCATAACAAGAAAGTGACAAATAAAAAAAAAAGGGGCGGGAGGGGTATATGTTTAATTTCCCCCCTCCTTATATAAACCTCAAGTGTGCAGTGCCTCATGCGTAATTTCCTACCATCACCTCACTGCATCACGCACAAAAAAAAAAAAAAAGATTTTATAAATTTTAATGTGTACCAAAATTCCCACACACACACACACACATACATATATATATATATATATATATATGTGAATTTTGGTACACCTTAAATATATACATCTCCATTCCATGCGCCAAACACCAATCCATTTATCAGTGTACTCCCCCTTAATCTGGGAGGAGGGGGAAAAAAAGATTTATGGGGCGGGGGGGAAACGAGGGGAGAAGGAGAAGAAAAAATAAAAAGGGACCACTTCACTCCCAGCCCCTCTCCACCAAGCTCCGCATAGACACCTTCCCTGGGGGTCACATCGCGCTTGTCTACTTTATTTGCTTCTTTCTATATAATCTCAGAATGATATTGTGTCCAATCCGCCCACACCTTTTTAAATCTCTCCTGTTGGCCTCTCATTCCATGTACCCACCTCTCTGCCTCTTTTATTTTCTATTTCTTTCTTCCAATCTAACAAGGTAGGGCAATCCTTTTGTTTTGCTGCATTTAACAGATGAGGGGTTATACTCTTCTTATAAGATTTAACCGAGGTAGGTGTTCCATGGAACAAAAAATGTATGGGAGAGAAATCCAGTGGTTCAGGGATTAACTTTTTAACCCATGGTGCGATTAATTCCCAAAAAGGTTTAATCCCTGGGCACTCCCACCATAGGTGCATATACGTTCCCCTCTGTCCACAGCTTCTCCAGCACCTATTGTTTGTATTTGGATATATCTTTGCAGGCTTTACTGGTGTCAGGTACCATCTCACTAAGAATTTATATGACATTTCCTGGATATTTGTGCTCATTGAGGTTGCATGCACACACCCAAAATGTGATATTCATTCTCCTTTCCCATTCTCTCACGTAGTACAGGGTTGAGTTTCTTTGGGTGTTGAGAACCATTTTATACATTTGAGACAATAGGTTTCTGAGGCCTGGGCCACTAGTACATAAAGATTCAAATGCAGTGAGTGTGTTCGAAGGCCTCACTCGCATTTTCATTTTATTCAGGAAATCCTTCATCTGATAGTATCTCCATCTCCCCATAGATATATTTCCAAACCGATTGTCAGCTCCTCAAATGTGACCAGCTCCCCTCCTGGGGCAAACTTTGCCCAAGTATTGCCCCCGTCTCTTCCCCACTGACCCAAGTAACCCACCTCATCTCCTGGAGGAAACCACGGAAATCCCTCCAAAGGAGCTAGGGGGGGACGTCCGTGGTGCAAACTCTTGTTTCATTTAATCTATCCCATATCTTTAGGGTATTCTATGTCATTGGGGATGTCCACTCTGAGAGACCTCTGTCTGTATCTGGGATCCATGGTGCCCCCTTCAAGTTTCTTCCCGCCACTGACTTTTAGAGGGGAACCCATGCTTTAGTCTTTGAGGCATGGCACCAGTTTATGATTCGCACTAGTGACATGGCTTTATAGTAAAGCGCAATATCCGGGAGCCCTACCCCCCCCCCCCTTCTCATTTACTTCTACGCAGCACCTCATAGGCTATTCTGGGATGTTTATCGTTCCAAATAAAGGATAGGAATGCCTTCCTTATACCTTCAAAAATGTTTGTGGCAATTTAATAGGTATTGTGTATAATAAATAGATCATTTTAGGGAATATCGTCATTTTGAGAGCTCTTATTCTCCTGAGCCACGTCAGGCACTTACCCTTCCACCTCTGTAACTCTTGTTGTTTTTATCAGCATTGAGTTATAATTTAGCTCATATAGTGTTTTTGAATCTGGTGTTATATATATCCCCAGATACGGTATTGAATCTGAATGCCAGATAAATGGAAATTTGTGGCGCAGTGGGTACGCATTCCACTTGACCGCACAAAGGAACGGTTCCGTTGTCATAGCGAATAGGGGGAAAGGGGGCATCCCTGCCTAGTCCCATTACGTATCTCAAAATACGCCGACATTATCCCACCTACCTTGACCCCGGCTTTAGGACATGTATATAATGCCGTGATCCATCCCATCATGTGAGCCTCCAGGCCCATCCCCTTCAAGACCTCAGACATAAAGACCCAATCTTCCCTGTCAAATGCCTTTTCAGCGTCCATTGACAGAAATACTTTCTGCGTTTTATCTGGTCCATACTGGGACCACTGTAGGACATGTAATGCTCTTATTGTATCATCTCTTGTTTCACGTCCCCTTATGAAGCCCGTTTGATCCATATGTATCAGAGCGGATATATGTTCTTGTAGCCATGCGGCTAATGCTTTTGCCAGGAGTTTAACGTCTGAGTTAAGGAGGGAGATGGGCCTGTAGCTGGAGCAGCATCGAGGGCCTTTCCCTGGCTTGGGGAGCACATTCACGTAGGCTACCAACGCCTCCGGCGGCAGAAGGCCAGAGGCACCCACCACATTTAAATAATTACATAAAGGCGTTACTAAGTAGGATGTGGATTTCCTATACTAGATGTTTGAGAAGCCATCAGGACCTGGACTTAGGTAATGTTTATATTGCTGCCTTTAAATTCTTCGTAATAAGCCGTTCCAACTCTTCTCCAACCTTGGTTGGGAAAGAGGGAACTGCCGAATTCTTCAAATATGCTTTTATCTCCTCGATCCACCCTCCCCTATCCCCCTGCGGGGAGTTTGCTGAGCTATTATATAAAGCCGTATAATATTTGCAAAGTTCTGCTGCTATAGCCTTGGTCTCCACTACCTGTTTATTATGGACCTGCAGACTGTGGATATGCCCTGCATCTTGCTGTTTTTTTCAATTGCTTAGGTAACATGCGTCTGCTTTTATTTCCTTGCTCGTACATACAATGAGCAAAATATCTATATTTATCTTTGATTTTCCGATCCAGGCATCCGGTGAGGCTCAACCGTAGCATCTCCAACTGCCGGGCATCGTCCGACGTTAATCCTTTTTTATGTTTAATTTCTAGCTTATGTATTTTATCTAATAGTTCTTCTATCTCGGTTTGCTTTTCTTGCCTTGTGCAATCAATTCACCTCTGATCACAGCCTTATGGGCTTCCCCTACACTATTTAATTAAAAGTAGTTCCAGTTTCTTGTTTAGATCCTCCACTACCTGTTGGTTGTCTAACAGGACTTCATTTAATCTCCACGTCCATTCCCTCTTGACCCCATCAACTGGATATAATGTCAGAGTGACTGGAGCGTGATCTGAAATTGTGATTGATTCAATTGTGGAGGAGCAAACGTAGCTCACATATACTCTTAATAATTTAAACCACAAAAAGCAGCGCCACCATCTAAATATATTAAATATGAATCTTTGATATTACCATGTGAAGTATGAGAATGTTACTTAACCATAAGTCACATACTTAAGCATGTTAAAAACCAAATTAATCAATTAATGTTCATAACTCATATAGTCCATAAAATTAAATAAAGTGCTCCGTGCTCAATCAAGTGCTAAAGAATGAATCGTGGTGCTCAGTGCCAGTCCCCCGTGGTGACCCCACTCACCAGAAAGAATGGACCCCCAGCTTTTCAGTCTGGGGATCGAAAAGAGCCTTGCCCTGGTAAAGGTCAGAAGTGGGTGTGGGTGATGGTGATGAGGCCCCCGTTCTATTCGCAGCTGTGTGTCAAAGGATCCATTTGTCCTCGGATGGTTTAGTGAAAAAAGAAAAGAATGGCTTCCATAGTGAAATACCGTAAAAAATTTTATGTAAGCGCAAACACAAAAATGCACTTACAAGAAGTCAGCTGTGATCTCGCACAGATAAAATCTCCCACATGTAGGCATCGAAATGGCGTTGTTTACAACGTACGGCGTGCGTTCCACCACCGGCAGGATGTGACGTCAACAAATGTGGAGAGTCGGAAATGACGTCAATGCGTTTCGCTTTCAGTCAAGCGTCATCACGGACAGTTTCCTGTGCGTACCACTCCTCTATTTGATGTCTGTGAAAACACCACCCCCACCTATTCCGCCAATGGAGACGCTTTCACAACCCCATAAGCCAATTCTATGAAAACAACCCTCACCGCATTCGAGACGTGCACACATCTCCACCCTGTGGTGGATTACAAAATTGCCGCCAAATATCAATAACACCACACATGTAAATAAGAACTAAAAAACGAGAGACCAGACTCCTTGAACACATAAGAATGTTATAAAATATGTAAAAAACAAACAAACCCAGATTAAATCTAATAGTGAAAAAAACTTATAGATATAAATGATATTAAAATAATGTTAAACAATCCCTTTAATTATTAAAAATATGTATTTTCCCTTTATGAAAAAATTAATTAAAAATATGAATAAAAATGTATAGATTATATCCCAAAAGAGAAATTACCCATATATACAACCCCCCCCCCCCCCCCACTGAGTAACGCCTCAAAGTATTCTAGAAATGCATGGAAAGACCCACCATGACATTTAGATGTGGCTAGGTGAACCAGTCCATCTTAAAAAATCCCACAAGTCCTTTAGAGCTCCCAAATGAATTTCTGCCAAACTGAGGGGAATAAATTCATTACCAATTAGATAAAAAGCAATTTATATCCAGATCGATATTAAGGCCCAGTGGATCCATAGTGCCCAATCTCTGGATCCACTGGGTCTTGTTCGGGGGAGATAGCCCTCACGAGGGTGGTCCCTCGCCAGTGCCTCTCAACCCTGTCTATCCCACAAAAAGAGAGCTGACTGGGGTCCCTATCATGAACCAGTCTAAAATGATTCGAAAGGCTATGATACCTATAGCCTTTTTTAATATTGTTGACATGCTCTCCCAGTCTCACTCTTAATTTCCGAGTGGTGCGTCCCACGTATTGAAGACCACAGGTGCATGTCAACAGATATGTGACATGGCTGGTGTCACATGTAATGAACTTCCTGATTTTATAGGATCTTCCCTCTGTGGTGGACGCAAAAGAAATGGTTTTCCGTTGCCGGGTAGCTCACATAGTATTGGTCCACCACCATCAAATCAAGGCGCAAATACATGTTATGCGTTTTCGAATAATAGCTATAATCTTTATTTTTGCTATTTAAAACTCGCCAACTATCCACCAGATGTAGGGAGCACAGCTTTTGTTTTGTATGCTTTAAGGCTTTGAAATCTCCCCCCAGCACCATGATGCCCTCTCTGTACTCTTCTAGTTTTCTCAGTATTTTAGATATAAAACTAGTTGTTCCATTGTTGGGGGCATATATTGTTGCAAGCGTATAGCATTGTCCATTAATTGTGCCTTTTAAAAATATAAAGCGCCCTTCACTGTCTACTTGTGTTGATTTATATATAAAGGGACATGTCCTCCTAATTGCAATTGAGACCCCTCTAGCCCTCGGCTCCGGAGAGGAGGCATGAAACCATTGGTCAAAGTAGTAGAGCGGCATCTTAGGGGTGGAACCTGCCACGAAGTGCGTCTCCTGCAAAAATGCCACATCTGTGGACAGGCGGCACAGTTCGTGCCAGAGCCTCCCCCTTTTATATTGAGAACTTAAGCCTCTTACATTATAGGACACAATTTTCACTTTACTCATTTTTGTATTTTAGGCCCCTTTTGCTTATGCCCGCTTGACGTTGGAGAGAACGATTGAGAAAAAAAAACAAAGCATCATCCCTTCTCTGTTTACCCATCCATCCATATCCCATACATCCCTATTGAGTACCTCTACCCTTTGGGGTACACGATCTAAAGGGGTAGTTGATCCCCAGGTCAATCCCTGACCTACCCCAAGAACCACCCCCCTGCCCTGTGGCATTCTATATAGTCCTATATCCTGGACCATCCTATTGGAGGAGAAGTAGATAACACTACCGCAAGACATGGGTCCCCTTCCTCCCCTAGGCATTTCCATTCTTGACAGCATTTTTTACACTTATGGCTTGGACGGGTGGGGGGAAACACGGGGGGGGGGGATAAAAAATTAGGGGACCCCCTGCACCCACCTCCCTCCCCCTAGTCCAATTTCTTCCTGTCGTTATTTTTTTGGCGGCTCCTATATCCAGTTCTCCTGGAGATTTGGTGCCACTGCTCTGGTTTTTATAAATGAGTATTAGTACTATTCAATCTCCAGTCCGTAAAGTCTACATGTGGTAATTCCAAGGTTTCCAGCATATTCTGTAGGTCTTCCTTAGTTCGCAAGGTTGCCCTTTTACCCTTTCGGGATCCCGTTAAGCGGAACGGGAACCCCCATCTGTATTCCACATTGGCAGAACGCATAGCCTCCAAGAGAGGTTTTACAGTCCGCCGTTGCATGAGGGTACATTTTGATAAATCAGGGAATAATAAGATGTTCATCCCTTCCCAGATAATACTGCTTTTGCTCTGTGTAGCTCTCATAATAGATTCCTTTGTCTTATACCTATGTAATCTACAGATCACGTCTCTTGGCCTTTCTTCTTTAGGGGATACATAGGAAGGGGCACGTGCTCTGTCTATTTCAATAGAGCTGGGGACAGCTTCTCCCAATATATGGCCAAATATCAAATACTTTCTTAATCTTAAACAGATTTACCCGCGCCTTGGAATAGAGGTATTAATTAGTGAAAAGAGCAGCTGGTATGACAATATAACCTTGTAATGTTACATTTAAACTGATTGGAATAAGAAAGTACCGCGCTCATTCAGCAGCTATCATACCTATAGAGATGAAGAGATCTCTTGTATGTGCATTCAATCTCTCTGGGGTAAAGAGTCAACTCAGAGATGATTTTGCTGCGTTAATAAATCATAGCGCTTTAACAGACTATAGTCCTGTCCTTTAGACCATACACTGTGTGCAGAATTATTAGGCAAATGAGTATTTTGACCACATCATCCTCTTTATGCATGTTGTCTTACTCCAAGCTGTATAGGCTCGAAAGCCTACTACCTCCTGTCCTGATATCAGACAATTTCGCGATACTAAATAATTGCGTCGTTTTAGTAGAGACTCAACTGAGAAATGGGGTCTCTCTAACTTACGTGTATGTTCTCTAGAGAAGTAGAGATATCCATACTATCGACGACTTACTCGCGCCATGAAAGAATAAGGTTAGTCAAATTTACATTGTAATGTTCCAATATAACAGTATGGTCGACGAGAAAAGTGATTAATTATGGAGATAAGGTTCCGCGCCCATTTAGACAAATTCTAATTCTTTCATAAACTATAAACCGGTATATAACCCTCTTCGACAGGGGTCGAGATAACTTT
>BLSH010291103.1:281101-310615 GCA_018402905.1 Glandirana rugosa | reverse complement strand
GGGAAACCATAACCACCCTATTTTTATTTCAGACAGATTAACAATCATAAATCAAACTTTCACTTTTTAATACTTGGTTGCAAAAGCTTTGCAGTCAATTACAGCCTGAAGTCTGGAACGCATAGACATCACCAGACGTTGGGTTTCATCCCTGGTGATGCTCTGCCAGGCATCTACTGCAACTGTCTTCAGTTCCTGCTTGTTCTTGGGGCATTTTCCCTTCAGTTTTGTCTTCAGCAAGTGAAATGCATGCTCAATCGGATTCAGGTCAGGTGATTGACTTGGCCATTCCATAACATTCCACTTCTTTCCCTTAAACTCTTTGGTTGCTTTTGCAGTATGCTTTGGGTCCATGCTTTGACCATCTGAACTGTGAAGCGCCGTCCAATGAGTTCTGAAGCATTTGGCTGAATATGAGCAGATAATATTGCCCGAAACACTTCAGAATTCATCCTGCTGTTCTTGTCAGCAGTCACATCATCAATAAATACAAGAGAACCAGTTCCATTGGCAGCCATACATGCCCACGCCATGACACTACCACCACCATGCTTCACTGGTGAGGTGGTATGCTTTGGATCATGAGCAGTTCCTTTCCTTCTCCATACTCTTCTCTTCCCATCACTCTGGTACAAGTTGATCTTGGTCTCATTTGTCCATAGGATGTTGTTCCAGAACTGTGAAGGCTTTTTTAGATGTTTGGCAAACTCTAATCTGGCCTTCCTGTTTTTGAGGCTTACCAATGGTTTACATCTTGTGGTGTACCCTCTGTATTCACTTTGGTAAAGTCTTCTCTTGATTGTTGACTTTGACACACGTACACCTACCTCCTGGAGAGTGTTCTTGATCTGGCCAACTGTTGTGAAGGGTGTTTTCTTCACCAGGGAAAGAATTCTTCGGTCACCCACCATAGTTGTTTTCCGTGGTCTTCCGGGCCTTTTGGTGTTGCTGAGCGTTCTCTCTTTTTAAGGATGTTCCAAACAGTTGATTTGGCCACACCTAATGTTTTTGCTATCTCTCTGATGGGTTTGTTTTGTTTTTTTCAGCCTAATGATGGCTTGCTTCACTGATAGTGACAGCTCTTTGGATCTCATATTGAGAGTTGACAGCAAGAGTCCACATGCAAATAGCACACTTGAAATGAACGCTGGACCTTTTATCTGCTCCTTGTAAATGGGATAATGAGGGAATAACACACCTGGCCATGGAACAGCTTAGCAGCCAATTGTCCCAATACCTTTGGTCCCTTAAAAAATGGGAGGCACATATACAAAAACTGTTGTAATTCCAACACCGTTCACCTGATTTGGGTGTAAATACCCTCAAATTAAAGCTGAAAGTCTGCAGCACATCTTGTTCATTTTATCATAGTGGTGGTGTATAGAGCCAAAAAGATTAGAATTGTGTCGGTGTCCCAATATTTATGGACCTGACTGTTTACAGGTCTTTTCTGTCAGCTGCTTCCATTGGGGTTTTTTTCACAGGGTGTGTTACATCAGCACAGATTAATTTTGGTTCATTTTAATAGTTGTTGGCCAGGAGTCCCACTATGGGGATCCCTACGAGTTATGTAGCCAAGAACAGGGGACAGCACCTCGGTAAAGACATGATGTGCAGTAAGTAGCCAAGCGCAAGGAAGGAGCAAAAAAAAACAAAAAACAGAAACTTGTATCATACTTACTGTAATTTTCTGTTCCTGGTGCCTATCCATGGCAGCATACCTGTGACAGACTCCACCTTGGCTCCTCAGGAACAGTGAATATTATCAAAGAAAAGGATTAGTGCATTCCCAGCATTCTACATAATATATAGCATACCGATGGAGGGATTGTATGCTGCCATGGATAGGCACAAGAAAAAGAAAATTACGGTAAGTATGATACAAATTTTCTGTTAGTAAGAGATTTATTTGAAAAAGGATTTAAAGTGGGCAAATACCGGCCTGATAGCCTGTCTGCCAGTTTCTACAGATGAGAGAGCTGCCAGGTTTACTCTATAGCGTCTCAAACGCATGTCGGAATGACCATGATGCTACCCTTTAGATCAGTGGTTCTCAACCTGCCTAGGGCCGTGACCCCTTGATAAAATCTCTCAAGTTATGGGGACCCCTAACAGTAAAATTATCGTTACTCTATTACTGTAATTTTGCAACTGTTGTGAATAAAAATATTTCACACAAATAAAGCTTTCTTTTAGGGATATTTGCACACCACTATTTTTTTTATTGTCTATTCTATGAATAAAAAAAAGACAGAACATTTTGAAAAAAAACATTTTTTTTTACTTTCCCGCTGTGTACAATGACAGGGGAGTAGGCGGGCGGGGAATGTGTCTGAAACCCTGGAACAAGCAGTAACCTATGGGTACATCTCAGTTTCTGTATGTGCTACCTGTGGCGGGGTCAATGTACTGCCATTGATGCATTATTGACCTACGGCCATAAATTAACCCCCTTTGTGCTGCATTAGTGGCACCAGTGTCATTATTAATTAACCCCTTCATGCACCAGCATGAAAGGGTTAATCAACACTGACACTGGTGCCACTAATGCAGCACAAAGGGGTTAATTAACGGCCACAGGTCATTAATGCATCAATGGCAGTACATTAACCCCTTTCCTGCTGCATATTACAAATACCATTTGTGATTAATCAACCCATCCTCAGCCCCCACCCATTGAAAGTGTTCATAACTCCTTTGCAGATGGCACTATGTTTACTTGTGTAATCTGCGATGCACTCCTTGGTTCGCTCCTCCTTCAGTTCACAGCTCCACTTCCATCCAGCCTCTTGCTGACGTCACGCCGTTCGGGACTAGGAAGGGCCTGTCCAACGTAGGCTTAGTCCATCTGACAGGGAGGTGAAGGGTAGGGCTAATCGCAGGCTTGTGCCATGTGCAGGAACCCACTCGGCACATGCTGCAGCCATTAGCTCTGTAGCGCGGGCGATGTGTACAGTTTGTGTACATGCCAGCCCGGTTTTAGAAGGAAAATTCCAGCACTTCTCCTGCCCCCCTCCCCCTCCAGTAAATGGTGCCGCCCAGTGCATTCTCTACTTCCTTGTACCAGCCCTGCTTGCTGGCCGAGACGGACCTGACATTACTGTATATACAGAGTCTGGTCTGTCCAGATTGCAACAGCGTTTGTGACCCCCTGGAAATCGGCAATCGACCCCCCCCCCCAGGGGGTCGCGACCCACGGGTTGAGAAGCGCTGCTTTAGATTGTTTTGATGGATACGTCTGCTCTGGTTGTCCAAGAAGCAGAAAACAACCGTGCGCCATATATAGCCTCATTGAAGAGGGGGTTCTAGACCCCTAGCCCTGTATACCTTCTTAATCAATTTGATTACGAAACTATTCTAGTAGAGCAGGGATCTGCAAGCTATGGCTCCCCAGCTGCCACAGGAACCCCATGTCCCATGAGCCATGAGGTATTGTAAAGCTCTGATATTCACAGACATGACTAGGCATGATGGATACTGAAGTTCTGGACTAGCTGGAGGGCCGCATTCCGGAGATCTCCTCTGTTCCAGATGCTGCTTCTTTGCTCCTGTTTTATTTTTTTTTTAGAGTATTACAAATAAGTTAGATGAAAGTCTGAGTTGTGGCTTGAAGATAGTGACTTAGTACAGAAGTAATATTGTCTTTGAGAAGAATGTCGAAATTGAATCTGAAAAGATTGTCAGGGCCCAAGGCTCCGATAGTAGAGGAAGAGGAGAACTTAGGGATGAATCCATGTACCGTTTTTAGGTTCCACTCTATCTGAGTACAAAAATTATTGTTGCCTTCTGATCCCAGAGCCTGAAGCTCTGATACTCCCCAGCCTGATACCATAGTCACAAAGAAGAATCATTTCGAAGTGAGATTCCACAAGGATGCTGAATCAGATGGGGCAAAAGGCTGTTTGGATAAGGGCTCCAGAGCGATAGAGATCCCAAGTGGGAAAGATTTGTGGGTGGGCTTATCTTCTTGACTGCCTTGAATAATTTGATTATCAAAGGATCTTCAGCCCATCTCTTGTTGTCACAGCAGAGATTGCCACCAGCTATACCTTTAAATTGCTTAATCCTAATCTTAAATCAAGGTCTGCTTGCAGGAAGTTGGGAGGAACAGAGTACATCAGGATTGAAGTTTTGCCATTGGCGAAAGATCTAAACTTATTCCAAACCTTGTCATATGCATGGTTCGTTGAAGGCTTCTGTGCTTTGAGCAGAGTTGAAACAACTCTGGAGGAACATCCTAATGATTAAAGCCTCTGTGTTTTAACATTCTAGTGTGAAGGTTCAATCTGTGAGGATTCTGATGGGTGTGATGCCTTGAGCCAGAAGAAAGGGTATCAGAGGAATATTTAACGGAGACGGGACACTAAGATATATTGCCTAGGGAATCATGGGTCTCCCTGCAAATATGGCAGGACTGTTATCACTGTTATTGTTTGATATTGCAAGTCTTGAGAGAATTTGAGGTAGGGGGTCTAAATTAGATTGCATGCCCAAGGACTTGACAGGGCATCTATTGTTTCTGCCCAAGGGTGAGGTAGATGTGAAATAAACCTCTGCAGCTTGGTATTGCGTGCTGTAGCAAAAGGATGCAGTTCAGAAAAGGCCCAAAATCAAACTGAATAACTTCAGTTGTAGGGACCATTCCTTGGGATCCAAGAATCCTTGGGATAGGTGATCGGCCTCTGTGTTTAAGTGGGCTGGAAGATAGACTACTCTTAGGTCCTTCAGATTTCCCTCTGACCAAATGAAGATGGGTTCCTCTTCCCTCAGTAAGTAACTGTTGTTGATTCCGCCTTGGTGATGTATGTATGATATTGCGGCTCTATTGTCTATCCGTAAGAACTGATTTGTCCGTGATTTGAGAGAGCAATACTGTCAATGTGAGATAAGCCATCTGGATTTCCAGGATATTTGCAATGATGTCTGCCGCAATGAACGCCCATCTCTTTTGAACCAACATCTGGTTGCAATGTGTGTCCTAACCTATTGCATTGGCGTCTGTGGCAACTATGGTCCAGAAGACATGCCTTAAGGGATGTGGCTTTACAAGCATCTCCCTCTTTGTCCACTAGTGCAGACCCCTCTGCATCAAACTTGTTTGATATATGGACTGGGATAGACGGTTTGCTCTATTGCTTCAGGAATTCTAGATAAAGGTGCCTGAGGTATCCATGTGAGCATCTGGATCAAGAATCCCTTAACTCCTTCTTTACCACACTCAATGCTAACAACAGAGGCATGGTTTTGACCCCTGAGAGTAGTCACACTCACATAAATTTTTTTAGATTTGGATATTGATATTAGTCAAGGTCTATTTTCCACTATGACCTTTTTTAAACCTACAGATAGGAATGTGTTTATCCCTACTGATAGTTGCCATCACAGACCATGGCTTAGATCGATACCAAAGAGTCAATTTATTAGATTGAGGCGGAATTGCTCTGACGTAGCTAAATTTAAGGAACAAGCTCAGGTTTTAAAAAACAAATTCTTGGAGAAAGGGTATACCAACTACGACCTTGACAGGGAGATACAAGCGACCACTAATATAGAAAGATCCGAACTATTAAAGGATAAACAAAGAGTTGTGAAGCATGATGCCAAATGGTCTTTCTTGACTGGATATAGCATGCAACATAAACAAATTAAAAGAGTCATTTCCAAACATTGGGATGTTCTTCGGAACGATCAGGTACTTGGCTCTCTATTACCGGATAAACCGGAAGTTACCTACAGAGGCGTATCCTCACTCAGACATAAGATTGCATCCAATGTGGTAGACCCTCCTCAAAGATCATCTTTTTTCCAGGACCTTAAGGGGTACTTTAAATGTCAAAAATGCCGGGTATGTAAACTCAACAAATGCAAAAATAGAAGAATTCCCAGCTTTATGTCCACTGTTACGGGTCAAAGCTTTGACGTGAAATCATTTAGCACATGCGAGACCAGGAATGTGGTATACTTATTGACCTGTCCCTGCAACAGACAATACGTGGGGAGGACCACCAGAGCTTTTAGTGTCCGGGTCAATGAGCATATCACTAATATAATAAAAGGGAAAACAAATCATAGTGTTCCCAAACATTACTTGCGTTATCATGATCGCAATCCGGAAGGCACCCTGTTTCAGATTATAGACAAATATGTTCCCCATGGAGAGGGGGGTGGCTGAAAAGAGGTGTTTCCCAACTCGAAACGTCCTGGATCTATTCTCTAAGGCTGGGTTCACACTGCAGCGGTGCGGAGCGGCGCGACTTCGCTGACAGCTCACATCTAGGCGAATTGTCAGGCGACTTGAGTCGCCTGACAATTCGCCTCAATGCTGTGCAAATGGGACCGTTCTAATAGGAGCGAATCGCTTCGCTCCGCATTAGAAAAATGGTCCCTGCACTATTTTTAGGGCGATCTCAGGCGGCTTGCATTGACTTCTATGATAGAAGTCTCCTAGCAAGCCGCTTTGAGATCGCCTCAGGCGCCGCTCCGCCTCACTACAGTGTGAACCCAGCCTTAAGAGTTATTATCCCCACGGGATAAATATAGACTGGGATATCAATTCTTTTATAAGTAAAGCCTGAACACTGCTACGACTTAGGAATTTAATATAATATTTTCAGGGATGAATTACTGCCTAGATTAATTTATCCGGACGTTTTGGATATTTTTATTGAGCCTATACATTACTGTGGTTCTTATTCCCAAATGGTCTTTTGGTATCGGTCTAATTTATTGATATGTTTTATTACTTATAAATTATATGTTTTTATTACGTATTAATGTATCATGTTTTAATGATTTCATATATTTCTGTACACGCTTAATTCGGGATTTTTTAGATTATTTTATAATGTTTTAATATTAGTACATTTATTGATATTTATGTCCGTATTTAAATATGGGTCATTTTTTGCACAATATTTGGTGCATAATATAGCACTTATGCACTTCTTATACTTGTTTAATCTCAATTGATGTGCGATCATCCTTTATAGGTGATGCACATTTTTTCATATAAAAAATTAATTTATTTTCTCTACAGAAATTCGTTATTCACTCTTCATGGACAGCACATTTTTTATTTTATAATAATGTTTACATCCTAAAATAATTTTTATACGTCCCGGGTCTTTAGCACCATACACATGCACTTAATTGTTTTCTCTAGTTTTAATTTATTACATCGTTTCATCCTTTGGGGATTTTGGTGTTACAAGCACTATATATTATGTACTTCACAGGCACTAATGCACTTTTGCTTTGGAATGTCATTCCGGTTACATACATCCTCTGCTGACACCTTCTACCAACGAGGAAATGTGTGAGACACACCATTCATTATGCAGGTCATGCAGTCACATCCGGATGGCATCGTCCCTCATTCACTTCCGGTTTCGGGTTACCATTGCCGCAACCCAGCCAGTTACTTATTATTTATTGATATTTATATATTATTTATTCACATACCACATAATACACATACTTTCCTTGGTAATATTCTACATTAAGATAACGACACATTATCCACCATGCAGGTCATGCAGCTATTTCCGGGTGGTGATGTCCCTTGATCACTTCCGTTTCCGGTTCGTCATTTCCGCTATTCCACAATCACACTTTTGTCCTCTTATATTTTTAGCAATTTTTGTTTATATATTCCCCCATACCATATATTTATATGTATCCGTTGCTATTAATACAATTTTTATAGTAATATATGCGATTGACCAGTAATGGTGTGAGTCACAGTATCACTTCCGGGGGATGTTGTTTCTTTGATCACTTCCGTTTCCGGGTCTAATTGCCGCAGTGTAATTACAATGAATCCATATATTTATTAAACATTTTTGTTACTACAAGTTCATACATTTTTATATATGGTTTAATGATTTATATCTACTATACACTCTACTTTGGGATTACTTTCTATTTTTTACACTTAGTCAAACGTGTGCAGTAATGAGAATGAGGCTTGATACTCACGCCGATTGACGCCATTTTGTAAGCAAAATTTGACATCCGGTTTTTAGCCCCGCAGGGGGCGTGTTTTTGTTCTTATGTGATTTATTATAAATAAGGGTAGTGACAGGGGGGGGGGGGGGTTATACCCCAGATGACGGCTGTTGGAGCCGAAACGCGTCAGCTTTCCTGACCCTTCCGGTCACGTTTTTATTGAGAGCTCTGTTTTGTCTAACATATTGTGAGTATTACTCAATTTTTTTGCGCAATAAATACTTTATTATACAGTATTATGCTATTGCGTTTTTTCCTTTTCCATCTATTGCGATTTGGTGTAATATACCATTTGGGAGAATCTACTTGGAGAAGTTCGAACCATCCACCCTGACAAAGATCTTCCTCTTTGTTCCTTGGACCATATGGATTGATGACATCATTTTCAGCACATCTTGGTCGACCATTCGGGTCCCATATACCTTCCGATTGGATTGTGTGGACAACTAAAGACCATCCCTGGCGTTATCACCCAGATACTCGCGCATAGCCTATGTGCTTCTGGTAAGCATACATCTACACCATTTATTGGATTTTTCAGAATACCCTTGGGCTTGAATACTTCTACATAGTTATCATTTCAGAATTATTTATGATATAACTGTTTATGGAAAATACTTATTGCACCACTATTGTTTCTTCAGTGGAACTGTCATTTTTTTCTTTTTTAACATCTAATTTTTGTATATTTATAATTTGGGCGCTGCAGTTATTGTGTGGACTAAGATTGCATAAAAACCCGGGCGCTTTCCTTGCAAAATTGTAGACTCCACTGAGACAGTTGAGTTAGTTGGTTTATTGCCTCTGATAATCCCTGCTGTTCTGTATTAACCTCTGGGGGAGGGAACCTGAAATCCAGCAATAATCAAGCGCTAAGGATTATCCAAGGACACAGTGAGGCTTCATCATTGGAAAAAATGGTCACATTTATTTTCATAAGTAACAGTTAAAAACAATGGAAACGATAAGATCATCAATTACCAAAAAGCCTGATGTAAAAAAAAAAAAAAAATCCAAATGTGGGTTAAAAAAAATGGTAGAAGTTAAATTGGGGTTGGTGATTGGTGAGATGCAACTCTTTGCTATATGAACTACTGCTGCGTGTACCTCCGATGGACTGTCTGGCATTGCAGAATCTTGTTCTGACAGTGGATAAACTTATCCTAGGCAATTGAGAGGAATTTTTCTTCTTCTTCTTCAATAATGTTTCTGATATCCAGAGCAAAGAAGGAAACCTGCTTCTTTAGAAATGGGAAATACATCTTTGACTTCGCAGATGTAGTGTCAGCTTCCTCTCAGCCAATAGCTGGCTTTACAACCTGGACATAGGGCTGAACTAGGGAAAAGTTTAAGTATCCTCAGATGGCCCACTATCAGCCAGATGTCTAGGAGAGATACTTGCTGCATGGTGAGAGGATTCTCTTGAGGATGGGCCAAAAGAGTTAACTTCTCTGGAGGAGGTTAAGCCAATTGCTGCAATAGAACTGCTTTTCGTTCCACTATGCAACCCTTGCCCATCTTTTTGAGTGGTCAGCTACCTGTTAACCCTCTGACTCTCTGTCTGCTGCATAGACTCAAACAGCTTTGCAGACCAATTTGGCTGGTAATGGGATGACCCCGCATGCTCGGCCTTTAGGTATTTGAGAGTTGGTGAATGAAGAACTGTGTCTTTTCACGGATAAACCCTCACCACTTGCATGGTATCCTGATCTGGTTAGGGTCTTCATAGGTTTCTTTATGTGACCTTGATGTCCACTTGGACTTCTTCTGGCGTACAAGGCCAAAATACATAAATGTACCAGAATAAGTGTTTTTTTTTTACTCACCTGGATAACAGTCCCTACCTTAAGTGTTGGAGAGGGTCTTGTTCGGGTGTTGTACTGCTTATCTTAGGCAGCAGATAGAAAAAGCAGCTAGAGAAAGATAAAGGAGTTAGTGACTGATATTTCAGCTGGAGCCAGGAAGCTGTATTCCTGAGAGAAAAAAAAAGAAATTATATTAACCGTTCGGAAAAACCAGGGTCCCCTCCAGGAGCTCCCCGCATAGGTAGCCTCCTAAAAAATGATTTTGACAAACAAGGGCAAAAAAATGTAAAATTTGCCCTTATTCAAGATGGCCACCATGACCTCAGGCTGGACCGCGCATATGTGGCCGGCGACACTAGGATCTATGCGGCCCACTAAGCCAGCTCCTGACATCCATGCATGCGCAGAGTGGGCAGGAAGACGCTGAGGGACTCTGAAAAGCCAGTGCAAGGTGTGCGCCGCCCACTATAGCAATCAGAAATGAAGGTACAATATCACATGGAGGGGAAGGTGGTGGGGGGGAGGAAGAAAGCGAAAGAGAGGAACACAAGGAAAGTGAGAGAATGGATGACCGGAGAGAGAAATTTAAGTATAAGGCTAAGTGAAAAATAGATATAGCTGCTTTCTCTGCTGCAGGCTTGAGCAGATGCCAGTATATAAATGTAGATAGATGCCCTTAGTTAAGAGACAACTGCTGTCCCAAAAAACCCACAGAAGGGACTCCCTATCTTACTAGCGCATTTAGCTGTGGAAGAATAGGGACTGCATCTGGGCAAGGCCTGAACCCAGCTGGAAGCTGCCAACTGCATCGGTAAGGATGCTCGACCCCCGTTCACGGACCATGCGGTATGAGGGGAAAAAAAAAAGGAGACCGCAGGCAGTGCAGTAATCCTTTTCTTTGGTGGTATTTGATCCCCGTTGCGTCATTATTTCTGATTACCGCTATAAACAAAAGTAGTGACAATTTTGCAAAAAAAAATATTTTACATTTTGCTAAAATACAAATCCAAGAAAAAAAATTAATATAAAAAACACACATTTATTTTCAGCAGTTTTGGACGATTTATACTCTTCCTCATTTTTGGTAAAAAAAAATAAAAATTTGCAAATCGGCGTTTGATTGGTTTGCGTAAGTCGCCGCGTTTATGGATGATGAGAATACATTTCTGAGGTTTTTATTTTTTTTTTTAATTAGAAATGACGGTGATCTGCGATTTTTAGCGGTACTGCGATATTGCAGCAGACATGTCGGACCATTTTGACACTTTTTTGGGACCATTGGCATTTATACAGCAATCAGTGCTATAAAAATGCACTGATTACTGTGTAAATGCCATTGGCAGTGAAGGAGTTAATATGGAGGGGGCGCTCTAAGGGTTAACTGTGTTCCCTGGGCGTGTTCTAACTGTATGTGGGCTGGGGGAGGGGAGTGATCACAGGTTCCATATACAGGAAGCCTGTGATCACAGCCCTTCCCCCTCTAACAGAACAGATATCCGTGTTTGCTTACATGGACCTCCATTCTTTCACTGCTAAGGGGCCATTGCGGGTAGCCAGCGGCGATCAAGTCCACCCTACCCGCTCCCTGGCCCCCCCCCCGGAACACCATGAGCATGCCCACAGTGTGGAATATCACAGCCGCCGTCATATGCGATATCCAACCACTTTGTCGCCGTCAGACGCCGGTCGGCAAATGGTTAAATAAGCAGTGACCCATAGGATACTTAGCCAAGCATTTATTCAAATGAAGATTGTAAAAATAGGATTTTTTGACTTACCGTAAATCCTTTTCTCTGAGTTCATTGACAGACACAGTCTCGTATTCTTGACATATGGGTTTATGCACCTTTCACTAGGAGTGGACTAGGCAGAACGTAGTTCAGCTAAAAGCATACACAGCCCCTCCCAGGGGGCTGTCCTCACTAAGCATAACCCCTCCTGCCCTGCAACTCAGTTCGTAACAAGCAGTACAAACTCAACAAAAGAGGGGTGGGTGCTGCATCCGTCAATGAACTCAGAAAAGGATTTTACGGCAAGTCAAAAAATCCTATTTTCTCATTCGTTAATTGATGGACACAGCCTCTTATTCTTGACATGTGGGGGTGTCCCAACGAGGGGTGGGCAACAACAGTACCCAACAGAAGAGTTCTCCGGGAGGTGCCAGACGAGCCTCACACCACCGCCTGCAAAACTTTGCGGCCAAAAGCACCATCCGCGGATGCTGCAACATCAACTCTGTAAAACTTTGAAAAAAGTGCACCGAGGACCAAGTGGCCGCCTTGCACACCTGAGGTCAGAAAACCCAGGAAGTACTATCGCCCTGGTAGAGTGAACTGTGACCGGAAAGGGAGGCTCCTGGCCCCGAACAGCATATACACGGGTCACCATCTGTCGTATCCAACCGGAAATAGTGGCCGACCAGGCCCCATCCCCTTCCGAAAAGAGGCTGTGGCCACCAGATACACCCGCAGAGCCCTAACCACATCCAGGGAATGCAAAAGCAACCTCCTTAGGATGAGACAGGCATGGACACAACAAAAGGACAAAGTCCTCATTGGTGTGAAAAGAAGAAAACACCTTCGGTAAGAAGGACGGAGAAGGGTGCAAAACCGCCTTGTCCCTATGTAGGACCACGTACGGAGACCTACAGGACAGAGCCGCCAGCTCAGACACCCGCCTAGCGGATGTAATAGCCACCAGGAAAGCCACTTTCAGCGAAGGCAGCTGCAGGGAAATGTCCTTGATATTTATGACAGGCGGCTTCAGAAGCACTGAGAGGACCCGATTAAGGTCCCAAGGCGCCAAAGGGAGCGACATGACGAACCCTCTGGACAAAGGTACGAATCAATGAATGCATTGCCAAAGGATGCTGAAAGAATCGCCAGGGCAGAAATCTGTCCCTTAAAACGTACTCAATGCCAACTTGTGCTCTAGGCCTTGCTAAAGGAAGGCCAGCACCGAGCCACTGAGAAAGAACAGGGGTTCCACTCCCCCCTCCCCCCCACCTCGCACCAGGCAATGTAAGCCTTCCAGGTGCGGTGATAAATCTTACGCAAAGTACCTTACAGGCCTTGAGCATAGTGGGGATCACTGAAGCAGAGAGTCCCCTATCCTTTAACACCTGGGATTCAATAGCCAGGCCGTTAAAGCCAGCGAGGATAAAGCAGGGTGCGAGATGGGGCCCTGGGAAGCAGATCGACGCAAAGCAGGAGACGCCAGGGAGCATTCACCACCACCGCACCATGTCGGTGTACCCGGGCCTCCGGGGCCATGAGAATGGCCAGTATTTCCTCTGCTTCTATCCCGCGCATAGGCGCGGGAGCAGCATGAGAAGGGAAAAAGCATAGGTGAACCGAAGACGGGTCCAGAGAGCCACAAGAGCACCTGCCACATCAGCCAATGGTCCCCCAAGCTCACGAAGGTCTGTACCTTCCGAGTCCACCGGGGTGCCAGCCGAACCATGACTGGCGTCCCCTACAGCAGACAGACCTGCCGGAACACAGCCGGATTCAGGGACCATCCCCCCTGAACCAACCGCACACGACCAGGGCACTCACTAGCCAACTCTCTACGCCAGAAATGTAAAAGGCGGAGATCACCAGCACATGAAGTTCTGCCCACCGCAGAACGAAAGCCACCGTCGAAGCAGCAGCTAAGCGTTTTGTCCCGCCTTGCTGCTCCATATGCCACGGCCGTGGCAATATCTGACTGAGCTCAGACAGGACAAAATTATAGCCTCCCCGACCAGCAGGAGAGGCAACGCTAGATGGCCCGAAGATCAGGAAATGTATCTGGACACGAGACTGCTCCCGGAACCAGCGACCCTAGGTCGCCAACACCCCCAGGACTTCAGCCAGGCAGCCTGGCGTCCGTAGTAACCACGGTCCAAAAACGGAAGAAAACTACTTCCCCAAATGCAGGGCCGGGGCCTGCAACCACTATAGTCAACCATCAGTAACCACTGATCAACCGAACCAGGGATGAGGGGGACTTGACCCACTGCAGAGGAACACCGTTCGCTGCCGAGCAGAAGTTTGACACTGCGCAAACGGGACCGCCGCCAGGGAGGAAAGCCAAAAACCCAGAAACCACCTGCAAGGGTCAGAGGGAACCACTTTCGGGACAGCGGGGACCGATCCACCAACTAAAGTGTCTGCGCTTGGTCATAGGAAGGAAAAGACCTCCATCTGGACTGAATCTCGGATCAGACCCAGAGCCTCCAAACAGTGTGACTAAGCTGACACCGATTTCAGGAGCAGTAGCCCAGCCAGACTCCCACGGCATGCGCCTGGCGATTGCCACCTCGGCCCTCAGCCGACTCCGCCCGCCAGGGCAGGTCGGCCAGATCCACTGTGATGCCCCTCAGCCCCACCGAGCCAGAACCGGGGCCACCAAACCGGTGACCCAAGGCGCAGAAACCAGGTAAAACAGGGAGAGCCATGCCATGTAGTGACGCTCCAATACCGGCAAGGCGCAGGAAACTCCAGCGTAGGTGATAAGCAGGGTGATACGCGGATGCGCCACTGCCCTGTCAAGATAAACCAAGAAGCGACCCTGGTGCACCACCATCATGGTGGCCAAACGTACACGTACCAGATGGTGGCGTGGCACTGAGCAATACCGCCCAGGCCCCGTTCTCCTCAGACCATAGGCAGGACGTAGCAAATCATGGTACACCCTGAGGATGGGACAAGGGTATCCACCCCTTGATGAAGCTGTTTCCTAGCCAGGCCGGCAGCCTGCCTGGGAGGACGGGAACGAAATCCCATTTTGTACCCAAAATCCCCCAGCGGACCGAAATTCAGAAAAGTCATCGACCGCAGGCCAAACTGTGGATAGGGGCAACCCTTCACTCTGAGAAGGGCTCGTCTCCTGGCCGGTCGCACCTATGCTGCCAGGGACACTTCCGCCCACCTGCAGGATCCCTGATGGGCAGAGAGCCCCAGCCCAATGGCGGAAGGAATGGAGGAAGAGACCTCTACTAGGCCGCCAAGGAGTGACCAGTGCAACGGGGCTCCCTACCTCCTGGCTCTAACGTAGCTCCAAGAGCTGCCAAGTTGAGAAGGAAAAACTGCCAGGGCCTGCCTGACCAACAGGACCCTAGCGAAGCAGACATCTAAGCCCTGAAGGAGCCGGCCAGCGCACCCCCACTATGCAGGAGGAAGCCCCGCATAAGCAGCTTTGCGGTGCAAAAGCTTAGCCTGTTCCGAGAGCGTTTACAACACCCGAATGGAGCAAATACTGGCCGAAAGCTGGCCCTGCCAGAACCACCCAGATCGGGCAGCAGACTCGGCGCTCCTGTCAGCCGGGCCTAAGGACGGCGTGCCACTAAAGGACGGTAATCAGCGTCTGCATAGTTTTCAACATACAGTGCAAACTTGCAACAGGTGGTACCTGGGAATCAAACCCACAGAGTCAACTGTGAAAGGTAGATGAGCGAAACCCCTACCTGCCCAGCTGAGCCCCCGCGATCGTGATCACCACGATCAGGCGGAACAAAGTGGTTACCACCACGGGTTGCCATACAGAAAGAAAGGGGGGCTGAGACCACTCCCTGCAGCTGCACTCCAAGTAGGACACCTGGGGAACACACAGCCACACAGCTGGGCTAAGCGGCTCGACAGGGACGGCCCACCCCAAACCTGAACTTGTGGCCCCCGACAATGGGAGAAGGGGGCCACTGCCGGGCGGACTGGAGCCGGCCCGCCTGATACGCGGGCCAGGCTACCCCACAATAAGTAACCTGACCGAGAGCACAGGACAACCACCACCGGTCATCCACTGATGGTCAATGCGCTGACTGGTGCCTTCACGTGCGCTGCAGTAGCCACGGCACACCCCTCCATACTAACCGGGGAGCACCGGGACACACCATCGACATTCCCAAGGGGGGGCCCCCTGACCTACGTGGGCCCCCATCAGGGTCAGACTCATCCCAGAGGCAGGAGGGGGGGGGTACGGCCCACCATACGCCCAGGTCCCTGCCAGGGAAACCCAGGACTGCCTTGCAGTCCCCTAAGCGCCAGAGGTCAAGTGGGACGGCACCTGCATCTGCTGCCAATGTAACCCACCCTGGTAACATGGCCAGCAAACTGGGGCCTGTAGTACCATGAGACCAGGCACCCCCCACCAAGACTGCGCAGAACTCCCACAGGAAGGTGACCGGGGGGGTACTTACCACCTGCCTGCTCTGCATATGATGCCTTTTCCCTGTGTGCTGCTGCTGCCAAGGCAGGCCTGTGCACACCAAACCTTTCCCATGTCATGCAGGGACAGGGCTGTGACCAGTAACAGCTACTGTGTGGGGGGTAAACCAGGGCCAGAAGGCCAGGGAACCGCCCCCCCCCACACAGGCTGTACTGAAATACATGGGCCACCACAAGATGGCCGCCATGCACACTAAAGGCCAAAACACACGGCCGGCCACAACAAAATGGTGGTCGCGATTAGCAATAGAGGCCGAACATTCAGCCGACTACAGGAAAATTGGGGCCGGACCACCGCAAAATGGCGCCGGCTGCAGCTACCGACCATGCAGCCAGCCCTCCCCAAGGTAAGGGGCGCCACTAAGGGCCCCCGCGTCCCAGGGGACCCCCGGAGGGGATGAGAGGAAAAGAGCAGCGGCCATGCAGCACGGGGGGGGGGGAGAGAGCGGAAAAGGGGGAGCCATGCATTCTTCATCAGAAGTCTTGATAACAAAAGAAAAAAAATGGGGAACCACAGATCCCAGAAGAGAGCCAGGTCCTACTCCTTGCACTAGGCAGAAAAAAAACGAGTTACTGAGCAGGGCAGGAGGGGTTATGCTGAGTGAGGACAGTCCCCTGGGAGGGGCTGTGTCTGCTTTTAGCTGAACTACGTTCTGCCTAGTCCACTCCTAGTGAAAGGTGCATAAACCCACGTCAAGAATAAGAGGCTGCGTCCATCAATGAACGAATAAGAAATTGGCTTTTTTGAGTAAAGTACTGGATCAAAAGTAATGATAAAAACCATAAAACAGCCATGGATGGATTGAGTCTCTTCCTACACCGCCACAAGAGCGTTCACTCACATCATCCAGACTGTGCGCCATCGTGCTGCAGGTTTCCTCCCGCTGAGCTGACCAATCCATCCCTGGCTGTTCTCCCCAATCTCACACCATCCACCTCCATCCGTGACCCAGCACTGCAGTTTGGGATCCCCTGCAGAGTGCATCTTGTCCATCACACCGCAGCACTGACGAGGCGCCCTCCTTGCTGCTTCTGCATTCTCCCTGGTTTGGCGGTTAACCTCTCATGACCAACAGCCAGCCACGGTACAGTGCGATTACACCTATACTTGTACTTCTCACTTTTAAAGCTTTATTATGGCTGTTATCATTACTTTTGATCCAGTACTTTACTCATAAAAGGTTTTACAATCTTCATTTGAATAAACGCTTGGCTAAGTATCCTATGGGTCACAGCTTATTATTTAAAACATTGGAGCCCAGACTTCAGAGTGCTTTATTCTATTTGAAAACTTTCTGACTGAGTATAGGGCAGATGCCCCCTTTGGCAATGGTAAACAATTTGAATAGAAACTTGGAGCATTTCCCTTTTCAGGACAATGGCAATATACCCTTGAGAGAGGATCTGAGCCAGGCTAGTGGGTTTGCCAATCTTTGTGGGAATACTGGCAAGTTGATTACATGAATCGGTGTGGAGGCAGAGACTGAAGCCAGAGGCTTCAAGCTGGAATTTCAATGTTCTGGACCCATATACCTGAAATATCCAGGGGCCACCAGATGTCCTCTTCCACCTTCACATGTGGGCTGCCCTCCATTAGAAGGCGGCCTTTTTTAAAATTTTACATAGATGCCTGACTGGCAGCTGGCTTAGTGCTGCTGAGAGCCCAAACCAGTTGTTCTGGCCCCCTCTACAGCCTGCAGGGGACAGATGCAGCATTGAACTGATGCTGCAGCCATGTGGTTTTTTTTTTCACTATCCCACACTTCTTTAAGGATCTCAGGTCTTCATTTTGATATCATTTAGTTATACTGGCAGCTACAGGCGAATTTGGACACTGATAAGCAAAAAATGCTGTTTGCCAACCCGATGTAACCCTACTTACTCCAGTTATTTTTTTAAAAAAACAGTCCTTAAGAGTTGTTCATATGTGGGACCCTAAACGCAAAGAAACAGTAGTTAGGGTGAGTACAAAAATCCTGTTTTCATTAAGGAACACCGGACTTATAGTCAGTTCACACCACATGCGTTCCAGTGCGTTTTTTTTATGTATCAAAAACACATGGAAAGTAGGTTATATGGTTTTCAATGGCATAGTTCACACCGGTGCAGTCAGTTTCAGTGCGTTCCAGTAATTAAAGTAAAACAGGTTGCATTTTTTCTGCACTGAACTGGAACGCATATAAAAAAAAACGCACCTGAACTGGCTCTTAAGGTTAAGAAAAGGAGGGGGGGCGGGAGCAGTGGACTGCATCAAAAACATGCATGCAGTAAAGAACCTGGACTGCGTTTATATGGTGTGAACTGGCCCTTAAAGGAGTTCTAAAGGCAGAAGGTTTTTTTTTATCAATGCATTAAGATAAAAAAAAAAAAACCTGTGTGTACCAGCACCCCCTGATTACTTACCTGAGCCCCATATCTCTCCAGCAATGTCCACAAATGTCTAAGCCATCCAGGACACTCCTCCTAATTGGCTAAGACATAGCAGCGGCACCATTGGCTCCCGCGGCTGTCAAAGTAAGTCAGCCAATCAGGGGAGAGGGGCGGGTCTCCATGGACACACGACGCACTGGTTCGGCTCGGGTGCCCCCATAGAAAGTTGTTGACAATGGGGGCACTCGCTGGGAGCAGCAAAGAGGGACCCGAGAAGAGGAGGATCCGGGCTGTGCTGTGCAAAACCAACTGCACAGAGGAGGTAAATATAACAGGTTTGTCATAAAAAAAAAACAAAAAAAAAAACTTTACAATCACTTCCCCCCCTTCCTGCCCAGACCAATTCTCAGTGTGGTCGTATTTTGAATGACAATTGCGTGGTCATGCAACGCTGTACCCAAACAAAATTATCATTTGTTTCCCACAAATAGAGCTTTCTTTTGCTGGCATTTGATCACCTCTGTGGTTTTCATTTTTTGTACTACAAATAAAAATAGACTGAAAACTTTGAAAGAAAAAGGGTTTCTGTTTCTGTTACAAAACTTTGTAAAATAAGTTTTCTCCTTAACTTATATACAGCACGGATAGATGGCACTGTTAGGCAGCACTGGCAGGTATCACTGATGGGTACAGAGTGCTAGCTCTAATGGGCAGCGATTGCCATCATCCCTGGTGGGCTCTAGTAGACTTTCCTGGTGGTCATCCTTGCTGCCATGGGTGGCCATCCTGGGGGGGGGGGGCCCCGCACTGATCATCACTGCAGACCCCCCCATCATCAGGAGAGCAGCCTATCAGCTCTCCTCTATTTGCGTCTGTCAGCGTGAGTAGAGGTAAACCCAATACACTGCTTTTCCTGTTTACACCATGATCAGCTGATTGGACACAGCTGATCGTGTGGTAAAGAACCTCCATCAGAGGCTCTTTACCAAGATCGGAGAGACGGTGTGTCAGAGTGACACCACACCACTGATCGCTACACGCTGGCTTGTTATCCTGAATCATGTCATAATACGTCCAGTCAGGATAATGGAACCACTTCCCAGCCATCAATCTGCTACAGGCCAGGCAGGAAGTGGTTAAGTATTCTCATACACAAGGGAATGTCCAAAAGACATCCAACTGAGGGGTGGGAAACAGTAAATAAAAAAATCAAAACAGGCACACATGACAGAAGAGCTGTCTGAATCTGGCATCAGATGAGGCTTGAAAATCCACCTACTAAAACTTGGAGAACATATAAACAGAGGATCGAGTGGCAGCCCTGCAAATCTGGTGAGCTGCTGTCTGATGCATAAAAGACCAAGAAGCACTCCCTGATCTTAGTAGATAGCGCTTTAATAGGAAAAGGTGTAATTGTATCCTTAAGGCCATAAGCCTAAATAACTAGTAAACCTTCCGAGAGTTAGACATCCTAGCTTTTAATAATGTGGCAAATGCTGAATTGGAGAAACTCTTCTCTCAAGACCTAGGCTTCAACAGCTGTGCTGTTAAAACTAGTGGCCTTGAAGCAGGGTGGTAAACCTGTACAGGCAATCTGGAAGGGCCACACTGTGCCAGCTGGGTGCTAGAAAGGGTCACTGGAATGAGGGCAGCACATTCTCCTAGCAGCAAAAAGGGATGCTGGTTCAAACCCCAACCACAACACTACGTGCCTGGAGTTTGCATGTTCTCCCTGTGCCTGCATGCGTTTCATAGAAACATAGAAAAGTGATGTCAGAAAAAGACTAAGTAGTCCATCGAGTCTGCCCCTTTTTATTTAAAAAGGGTACTCCGGTTTCCTCCCACACTCCAAAGACATACTGGTAGGTTAAACACTTAACGTGAATTGCCGTGTATATATACGGCGTATATAAGTGGAGGTATCGAGGCTGCAGGCTATATCCTGGTAGTTTTGTTAAAGCGGGTGGTCGGCTATCTGGCGATAATGACCGATCCGGCTCATGAGCTGCTCGCCTGTTATCCCAGGAGGCAACAACCTCCCCTCCCACCACTCTTCTCCGGCATCCCGTCCCACCGGGAGACCGGAGCTACGATCTAGTGCATCCGCCGGCTAGGAGACCTGAAGGAAGCTGGAATCGGCTCCGATCGGGTCTCCTTCGTCAAATTCTGGAAGGGACGTTACAATGTCATTTCTGGTTTACTCGGCGTTCACGGACGCCGGTTTTAAAAAAAAATGACAGTATTCAGAATCACCGTTTTTGGCGATCTGAATACTGTGAAGTGTAAAGATAGTAATATGTGGTGACATGTACTATCACAAGAGAGGTTTACATTCCTTGTGATAGCAAGAAAAGGTCAGATTTTTTTTTTCTCTTCTTTAACTACTTCCCAACCGCGCGCCGTGTTTCCACGGCGGCAGTCGGGATGCGGAGCTCGAATCGCCGTAAATAGACGGCGATCTGCATTCAGCCACTAGGGGGCACCCGCCGCACTCCTGAGGAGTGTGCCCGCGGCTCGGGCGGACCCAATGTCCTCCGGCGAGCCGCAATGAGCGGCTACAGGGAAAGAGTGGGGAACCGCCGATGTAAACACGGCGGTTCCCCGCTCTGTTAGTAGGGGCATGGGTGATCTACTGATCCCTGTCACTGGGATCAGTTAGATCTCTCATGCCCATGTTAGCCCAAACCCCCCACAGTAAGATCACACCCAGGGAACAGTTAACCCCTAGCTTCCCCCCCCCCCCAGGTTAACCCCTTCACTGCCAATGACATTTATACAGTAATCAGTGGACATTTAAAATTTCTGATCGCTGAATGTCATTGGTCCCAAAAGTGTCAAAAATGTCCGGCATGTCCACCGCAATATCGCAGTACCGCTAAAAATCGCAGATCGCCGCCATTACTAGTAAAAAATAAAAACCCCAGAAATTAATTCTCACCATCCGTAAACGCGGCCACTTTTGCGCAAACCAATCAAACGCTGATTGCGATTTTTTTTATCACAAATATGAGGAATTATATAAAATCGACCAAAAACAGTGAAAAAAAAATTATATATTTTTTTGGATTAGAATTTTAGCAAAAAGTAAGAAATTTGGGTCTTTTTGCAAAATGGTCGCTCTTCTTTTGTTTATAGCGGCGATAAGAAATGACGCAGAGGCGATCAAATACCACCAAAAGAAAGCTCTATTTGTGGAAAAAAAGGACGCAAATTTTGTTTGGGTACAACGTCGCACGACCGCGCAATTGTCAGTTAAAGCGATGCAGCGCCGAATCGCAAAAAGTGCTCTGGTCCTAAAGCTGCAAAACCTTCCGGTTGGTAAGTGGTTAAAGGAACAGTACTAAAAAAAAAAAAAAAATTTTTAAGAGCGTCACTGCGAGCTTGCGCAGCAAAAAAATAAATAAATAAATAAAAAACGTATGTCTCGCCCACATATGAAAACGGTGTTCAAACCACACGTAAGGTAGCGCCATGATCGCCAGAGTGTGAGCAATAACTCTAGCAAGACCTCCTCTGCACCTCTAACCTGGTAACCAGTAAAAATTTTAAAGCGTCGCCTATGGAAATTTTTAAGTACCAGAGTGTCGCCATTCCGCAATTTTCAACCATAACATGCATGGTATCAATTTACTCGGCGTAACATCCGCTTTCACAATATACAAAAAAAAAAAATAATATGGGCTAACTTTACTGTTGTCTTGTTTAACTCAAAATTGAAATTTTTCCCCCAAAAAAAATTGCACTTGAAAGTTCGCTGCGCAAATACCGTGTGACAAAAAGTATTGCAACTATTGCAATTTTATTCTCTAGGGTGTTTGAAAAAAGGGATTTTATTATAACTTACCGTAAAATCCTTTTCTCTGAGTTCCCCGACAGACGCAGCTCTTCTTAAATGACACGTGGGTTTTATGTCGTCCTATCAGGAGTGACTAGGCAAAACAGATGCAAAAGCATCAGGGATAGGCTGGCCCCTCCCATGGGGGCCGTCCTCACCTGAGCCTATAAAACCCCCTGCTGGCCAATAGCATTCAGTTTGTCACAAGCAGCGCAACAAAAAAACCAGAGGGGTGGGAGCTGCGTCTTTCAGTGAACTCAGAGAAACGGATTTTACGGCAAGTTATAATAAAATCCCTTTTTCTCTTACGTTCACTGACAGACGCAGCTCTTCTTAAATGACACGTCGGGACGTCCCAAAGCAGTGCCAAAAAACTAGAGGGGTGGGCAAACAACAACTGTACCCAACAGAACCCTCTCAGGGAGCGCCAGACGCACTCACACAACTGCTCGCAAAACTTTGCGATCAAAAGCAGCATCCGCAGATGCAGACACATCAACTTTATAAAACTTAGTAAACGTGTGCACTGAGGCCCAAGTGGCCGCTTTGCACACCTGAGACACCGAAGCCTGGTGCCTGAACGCCCAGGAGGTGCTGACCAACCTGGTGGAATGAGCCGTGACCGGAAAAGGGGGAACCTTGCCCCGAAGCTCATACGCATGGGTCACGGTCTGTCTAATCCAACGGGAAATGGTAGCCGACAAGGCTGCCGAATCCTTTTTGGAGCCCCCGGGTAACACAAACAACGAGTCAGACTTCCAAAAAGAAGCTGTAGCACTCAAATAAAACCGCAGGGCCCCCACCACATCCAAAGAGTGTAACTCAAATTCCTTAGGATGTTTTGGGTGAGGACATAATGAAGGAAGGATAATATCCTCATTCAAATGAAAAGAAGAGACCACCTTCGGAAGGAAAGGAGGTGGAAGTCGCAACACCGCCTTGTCATTATGAAGAATCAAGTACGGGGACTTGCAGGACAAGGCAGCCAATTCAGACACCCGCCGTGCAGATGTGACAGCCACTAAGAAGGCAACCTTCTGCGACAAAAGGGAAAAAGGAATGTCCCTAATCTCATACGGTGGTTTCTGTAAAACAGAGAGCACCAGATTTAAATCCCACGGCGCCAAAGGCGGCCGAAACTGGGGAGCCACATGACGTACACCCTGTACAAATGTGCGGATCAGCGAATGGGAAGCCAAAGGTCTCTGAAAAAGGACCGCTAAGACCGAAATCTGGCCCTTGAGCGTACTCCATGCCAGGCTCTTGTCCAGTCCCTGTTTCAGAAAAGTCAGCACCCTGGACACCAAATAAGAGGGAGGGTTCCAACCCCCCCGCTTCGCACCATGCAATATAGGCTTTCCAGGTCCTGTGATAAATTTTGCGCGAAGTTCACTTACGTGCCTTAAGCATAGTAGGGATTACAGAGTCAGCGACTCCCCGATCCCTCAATACCTGGGCCTCAATAGCCAAGCCATCAAAGCCAGTGAGGGTAAAGCAGGGTGCAAGATGGGACCTTGGGACAGCAGGTCTTCGCGAAGCGGAAGCCACCATCCAAACCAGATCGGCGTACCAAGTGCGCCGAGGCCAATCGGGAGCGACCAGGATCGTCGGAATACCCTCCGCAGCTATCCTGTGCAGAACCCGAGGCAACAGCTTCAGGGGAGGGAAGAGGTATATTAACCGATACCGACCCCAAGGAGCCACCAGCGCGTCCGTGGTGACCGCCAACGGATCTCTTGTTCTGCACACGAAGGTCTCGACCGTGTGATTGAACCTGGACGCCATGAGGTCTACCTCTGGTGTGCCCCACTTGCAGCAAATCTGGCGAAACACCTCCGGATGCAGGGACCATTCCCCCTGGCCCAGTGTCTGGCGACTGAGAAAGTCCGCCTGCCAGTTCCCACTCCCGGAATGTAAATTGCGGAGAGCGCTGGAACGTGTTGTTCCGCCCAGCGGAGAATTAGAGCAGCCTCTGCAGCTGCCGCGGAACTTCTTGTCCCTCCTTGATGGTTCACATATGCCACAGCTGTGGCATTGTCCGACTGAACCCGGACAGGGAGGCCATGCAGCCTCGTCGACCATCGGGACAAGCAAAGCCTGATCGCTCTCAGTTCCAACACATTTATCGGAAGTCGAGCTTCCTGAGCTGACCAACGGCCCTGAGCAGACAACTGACCCAACACCCCTCCCCAGC
Organism: Glandirana rugosa; assembly: GCA_018402905.1. NCBI lineage: Eukaryota > Metazoa > Chordata > Amphibia > Anura > Ranidae > Glandirana > Glandirana rugosa. Next base: position 286,198 of record BLSH010291103.1, on the reverse strand, counting down.
CCATCAGGCTGGCATCCGTCGTTATTATCGACCAGTTGAGTAAAGGATTTCCCCAGAGTCAGTGCTGGAGCCTAGAGCCACCAAGTCAGTGATCCCCTGGTCTGGTGGTCCAAACGGATCAATCTGTCCAGGGATAAGGAAGATTTGTCCCACTGTGACAGAATCGCCTTCTGCAGGAGTGTGACTCTGGGCATAAGGTATCGCCTCGAAGGACGAAACCATGAGCCCCAACACCTGCATGCAGAACCTTAGGGAGGACCTCTGGCGTGACAGTAGGGTCCGAACCGCCGCTTGCAGCCCCAATAGCTTGTTGGGAGGCAAGAACACCTTCACCTGCACCGTGTCTAGAATCAGACCAAGGTACTCCAGACGACATGAGGGGGCTAGCGAGGACTTTTGCAGGTTGATGAGCCAACCGAAGTCCCTTAGTGTAGAGGCCGTGATTCTCACGTCCTCCTCTAAGGACACTGCCGACTCCGCCCTCAAGAGCAGGTCGTCGAGGTACGCTACCACTGCGATACCTCTGTCTTAGCAGTGCTAGGACCGGTGCCAACACCTTGGTGAACACCCTGGGAGCCGAGGCCAGACCGAAAGGTAGGGCCACAAACTGGTAGTGCAGGCCTCCCACTGTGAAGTGCAGAAAACGCTGGTGTTTTTGGCAGATAAGTGCAGATAGGCGTCCCTGATGTCCAGGGATGCCAAGAATTCCCCTTGATGCAGGGCGGCAACGACCGAGCGAACGGACTCCATCTTCAACTTCTGTGCTTTGACAAAGCAGTTCAGAGCTTTGAGGTCCAGAATCGGCCTGACCCTGCCCTTTTTGGGCACCACAAAGAGGTTTGAGTAAAAACCGCAGAACCTCTCCTCCAGTGGAACTGGCACCACGACGCCCATGTCCGCAAGGGACTGGACCGCGCCTAACAGCTCCTCCAGACGCCCCTGCGGGAGTCTCAGGTTTGAGGGAAAGAACCTGTCTGGGGGCAGAGCTTTGAACTCTATCCGGTGGACACCATATCCAGGACCCACCGATCGGAGATGCGAGCTGTCCAGCAGTCCGCAAACTCCAATAACCGGCCCCCACCCGAGAGATGGGCGGGGGGCAACCCATCACGCTGAGGAGGGCTTATCCTCCGCTTTACCGGGTTTCCGTTGCCAGGTTCTCTTACCAGACCCAGCTGGGGCCTTACTGGACTTGGAACCCGCCCCGGCTGTGCCGGAGGCACGAAAAAACTTTCTGCCCAGAAAAAGAGGGGCCCTGTCGTCGGCGGGAAGTCCCGCCGTTTGGGTTCCGGAAGACTCTTACCCCCCCCCCCCATGAAATCCTTAATGATTTCGTCAAGCTGCAGTCCAAACGACCCCCCTGGAAGGGAAGGTCCGTGAGGCGCTTAGACGCCTGATCACCCGACCAAGACCTCAGCCACAACACCCGTCTGATGATTACTGCAAAGGCGGAAATTTTGGACAGCATGGGGATGATGTCCAGCAGGGAGTCGCACAGATAATGGAGGCCTTCCACCACGTGTTGCACCTTATGCAACTCATTCCTCGCACAATTGCAACGCAAATTTGTGCTCACCAAGGAGAGGCACTCAAAAAGACTGTGCTGTCATTGCTGAGGCCAGAGCTGGCCGCATAGCAAAACCTGCTACCTGAAAGGATAGCTTTAGACACCATTTCCGTGCGATGATCCGCCGCGTCCTTAAAGGAGGGCGAACCCTCCACAGGAAGGGTTGTAGCCTTATTCAGACGGGCCACCGGTGGGTCCGCCGAAGGGGAAGCCCACCGCTTAAGGAAAGCATTCTCAAAGGGATAGCACACCGCAAAACGCTTAGGCAAGGTGAAGGAATTTTTGGGGGAACCCCATTCCTTAAAAACAGCCCGCTCAAAAAATTGATCATAGGGAAAAGCCCTAGGGGACTTAGGAGGCCTCCTAGACCCACAGACATAAGTGGAAGTGACTGATCAATTCGCAGGGCCTGGCGAATGTCAGCAATTAGCGCCGCCACAATTGCCCTGTCGCGCGCCACTGAGGTCCCCTGGTACTCTTCAGTATCTGAGGACCAATTCGCCTTCAGAGTTATACGGGGGTCCCCGTGACAACTGAAGCGACTTCATGATCTGAATCCTCGCCTGAGGAGACATGGGGGGGCCAAGCGCTTAGCGGGGGGGGCTCCGGGGCCAGAGCAGCAACCACCTTAGGAATGAATTCCACAAAAAGAGCCTGCAAAAGGTCCAAAGTGACCGCAGGGGCTTGTGCAGAGCGCTGCTCTGCCGGCTCAAATTCAGAGTGCCCTGCAGGGTCCATAGTCACAGCGGCGCTGTCCCCAGACATAGGCCTGAATGGGACGCACCCCCACCTGAAACCAACCAGGGAGCCTGGGAGGACAAGCCCACTTATACCAACACCCCAAGGAGCCAGCCAAACCTGCTGCTTCTAGCCCTGTAGCCTGTCAACGCTGTGAGAGAAAAAAGCGCGCCTGGGGACTGTACCACATGTGCAGTTGCCGCTTCTCTGAGGAGAAAGCGCACACAGTTACACAGGGCGCAATACTACAAACCGCCACCGGGGAGAAAATGGCGCCCGTGCAGCACAAGCCAACAGCCGCAAAATGGCGGCGGACCTTCAGAACGTAACTTGACCGTTTACCGCTAAACAGCAATCCGAACGAATGTTCCCCAGCGGGAACACCGGTACAGGCCCAGGGCCCCTTGTATCACAAGCGAGACGCCGCACGAACGCGGCAGGCCGGGGGGGGGGGGGGCAACCCAATTACTAGGTGCACCCCTGACGGAAAAGCTACCGCTAAATTTTAATTGCCCCGGATGCCGCTCCCCACGCCCTAAGGCGGGGGAGGGGTCCACTCACCAGTCCGACGGGCATTGCGGGTAGCCACCCGAAGCAGACTTTCCCCCCTTGTCCCGAGAAGGATTGCTGCTGGCCAAGGCCACTGGAAAGGCAAAAGCCAGACTCTGGGCACAAGTGGCAACAGCCACAGGCCGCCTGCACGGAACGGGCCCTGAGCGACGTAGCCCTGTCATTTCAGGGTAGCTCGCCAGTAGGTGGCCGGGCAGGGCAAAGCTTTGGATTCGTGATATCCGCTCTATGCCAAAGCCGGCTACTTGATAGAAGTCTTCATTTTCTCCTTAGAGAAAATTTACATGCAGAAAACGCAGGTCCCAGAGGGAACCGAGTCAACTCCTTTTGCACTAGGCAAACAAAACTGGATGCTATTGGCCAGCAGGGGGTTTTATAGGCTCAGGTGAGGACGGCCCCCATGGGAGGGGCCAGCCTATCCCTGATGCTTTTGCATCTGTTTTGCCTAGTCACTCCTGATAGGACGACATAAAACCCATGTGTCAATTAAGAAGAGCTGCGTCTGTCAGTGATCGTAAGAGTAAAAAATGTTTTTTTGTATTTTTTTTTATTTTAGCAAAAAGTAAGAAATTTGGGTTTTTTGCAAAATTGTCACTCTTCTTTTGTTTATAGCGGCGATCAGAAATGACGCAGCGATGATCAAATACCACCAAAAGAAAGCTCTGTTTGTGGGGAAAAAAAAAAGGACGCAAATTTTGTTTGGGTGCAACGTTGCACGACCGCGCAAATGTCAGTTAAAGCGACGCAGCGCCGAATCGCAAAAAGGGCTCTGGTCCTAAAGTGGGAAATCCTTCCGGGGCTGCAGTGGTTAACTTGTAACCAACAAATGTAAAAAATGGCTCCGGTGGGTAAGTAGTTAATTAGATCCTATCTAAATTCGCCCTAGTATGCGTAAGTATGAATGCAAATTAGGGACCTTAGATTGTAAGCTCCTTGAGGGTAGGGACTGATGTGAATGTACAAGGTATATGTAAAGCACTGCATAAACGGATGGCGCTATACAAGTACCATAAATAAATGTTCTCCATTTTGATACTTCCAAACAAAGCCACAATCTACTGCTTCCATCTGAGAATCTCTGGACCTGAACACAAACCTGTCCAGTTTGGTTTTATTTGAACCTTGAAGCCAGAAGGTCCGCATCTGACATTTCCCACCTGTTAGGGTTCTGGAACAATTGTGGTGTAATAGGGTCCTATACAGCAGAAGTATTCTGCCTGCCAATTGTCCACAGCTGGAATGTAGAGTTCTGCCCACATCCTTTTCTACCTCTTTTGTCCCAGTCTTCCCTGATCGCTCATATACACCAATGCTGTAGCACTGGCTCCTGATTGGGATGGGCCGTGGGTAGACAGGGTGTCAAGTGTTGAGTCCCTGACACCAATGGGTGTCTCAGACTCCTTAGGCCTTCAGACTGGAATATTTTGTGGGTATTATCCAAGAGAGTAGGTCTGTGAGCAGCTTTATGTTCTGGCCCAAAGTGTAAGTCTATTGAAAACAATAAGTTACATGGGCATAAGTTAGAAGCCAAGGCTCCTGCTCAGGTTTTCAGCTACAGTCTGGCTGGCAGAATTTATAAGGGCAGATCTGACGGACATCTTCACTGAATCATTTGATGTATCTGCAATAGAGTTTACTGCCTTATACAGACAAGACTTTTATTAGTTGTTCCCTAAAGCCTGGTACACACTTTTTTTTAACCCGTTCAACCCAGAGGGCTGAAAAAGAAAAAAAATATATTGCTGTACTAACACAAGCGATGTTAGTACAGTGATCTGTGCTAGTGTTCTCACGGGGGGGGGCTACAACACTGGCCATTGGCTGAGAGCACTGATCGGAAGCCGGTCAGCAGACCTTTTTTGTCATGACCCTTCAACAGAAGCCAGCCACCATACACACAGGTCAAATGTTGGCCTGGTTTCCATTGAAGCGGCCTATGTCGCCCAACATTCAGCCCATGTGTAAAAGGCTTTAGCTAATAAAGGAGGCATAGACACCAGAGAGCTTATACTCTTGTGCACATTGCTGGATCAGACTCAGGCAAGTATTTGGGGGGGGGGGCTTACCGGTCACAACATCGGGGGGGGGCACTCTTGTGATCGTGTCTAGTGACATGATTGTAGCGAACACAATCATGTCGTTATATAAAAAAAAGAAAAAGTCGGGAGACCCAACTTGCCCAATTTTTTTTCACACATGGTCCGAAATCCCTTGTTGATTAT
>BLSH010291103.1:261105-273750 GCA_018402905.1 Glandirana rugosa | reverse complement strand
AAAAAAACCCCAAAAAAAAAAAAAAAAAAAACACACACACACACACACACACACACACACAATACTGTGTTATGCGCTTGTGCCTTAGGCCTCCTGCACACAGGCAAAAACACATCACATTTGTAGACATGACAATTTTTTCTTTATGGCCTGAACATAGCATTGTTCTCTATGGGACAATGTACACAGTTGTGTAAAGAGGTGTATGTTATTGCAGCTATGTGTTCAGAGCCACACTTTACGCAGGATCTTTCTGCCAGCAAGACAAACATCCTTAGGACGCTTAAGTTCATGTGCAAGAGGCCATCTTTCAATGAATTTCACAATGCTCACTGTGCTAAAAATGGCTGTGCAACTTCAAACATTGTAGTAGCCTTGAAAGGCTTTTTGGCTTTAAATGATATTGCTGATCAGTAGTGCTTCCACAGCAGGGCACCCTTGTAGTTCAGCATCAGTAGCAGGATTTTCACCATTTTATTAAAAGTTAAAAATAAACGAATTACTTGTTTCTCCAAGAAGTAAATGAAAGACAAAGTGAAAAACAAAAAAAAAAAAAAAATACCAAACACGAATGGATATAAAAAGCTTCAACTGAATTTGAACCATATACAGTAATGATAGGTTCTATAGTTAGGTGAGGTTTGACAGCCACTTCTCCATGAAGATCAAGACTTCAAGCACATTTGGGTTACTCTTCAAGACAAAGAGGCAGCTCAGAATGGTCTGTATCTCCTTGTTTCTACAAACCATGATGTGCTGCTACTTCACCTTAAAGCATTCTCAACCACATGAGAGAGGCATCACACACTGCAAAAGAAAAACACATTTAAAACAAAACTCAATTTGATTTGAACAGCTCAAGGGCCAGCACACACAAGTATTTGTATATTGCACCCAACATCAGCTTGTGAAGCATGTGACAGCCAAGGAATAAAAAACAGTTGCATTTTAAAAAAAAAACTCACAAAACCACATATGCAAACAAATTTCATGTTTGTGCATAGTTACTCTTAGGCTGCATTCACACAAGGGCGACCCGACTTCAGACGACTTACAACGCGACTTCATGCAAGGCGCCTTTGCCAGTGGCCAATCAGAGCAGGGAGGGAGGGGGTTGCCCTGGATAAATTCTTTTCACTGTAAAGTCGCTTCTATTTAGATGGGGGATCCGACCTGGAGGTGACTTCTATTGAATTCTATGGGCACAAGTCAGATAGAAGTCGCCTAGAAGTCGTGCAGGAACCTTTTCTGAAGTGGCTCCGACTTCAGTAGTGTATATTAAGATGGCTCCCATTCATTTCAATGGGATTTCAAATGTCAAGCGACTTGGGGTGACTCAAGTCGGAGCGCAAGTCGTCCCTGTGTGAATGGGCACGAACAGCCAACACGTAGCTAAAATAGTATTTTTTTTCAGTTTAGGAATATGCAAAAAACTGGATTTTTTTTGACTTACCGTAAAATCCCTTTCTCTGAGTTTGTCGACAGGCACATCGATTCTTAGGACTAAGTAGGATTTTCTGGAACAGGTTGTTTATAGGGACTGGGGTCAGAGGCCTCCCCCTTTTCCCAGACGTTTTCGCTTATCAGGAGTCACTAGGCAGAATAGGCAGTTCTAACAGAAAAAAAGAAGAGTAACAGACACGGCCCCTCCCAGGGGGCAGTCCGCACTGGCAGATAACCCACACCCAGCTCTGCTAGCTCAGTTCGTAACAAGCAGTGCAACATCAGAGGGGTGGGTGCTGTGCCTGTCGAATAACTCAGAGAAAGGGATTTTACGGTAAGTCAAAAAAATCCAGTTTTCTTTTTCGTTCGTCGACAGGCACAGCGATTCTTAGGACTAAGCAATGTCAAAAAAATGAGGGGTGGGCAACAGAACTACACCCAACTGAACCCTCAGTGAGGAAACGCACGTGTCTCACACGGCCGCCTGCAAAACCTTGCGGCCAAACGCAGCATCCGAGGATGCTAAAACGTCAACTTGTAAAATGTTGAGGTGGTGTGCACAGAGGACCAAGTAGCCTCCTTGCACACTTGAGATACAGACGCCCGATGTTGAAAAGCCCAGGAAGAGCTTAACGCCCTGGTAGAGTGAGCCGTGACCAGAAAAGGAGGCTCCAGACCCCGAACAGCATAGACTCGGGTTACCGTCTTTCTAATCCAACATGAGATAGTGGCCGAAGAGGCTGCCAAACCTGTGCGTGGACCATCCACCACGATCAAGAGAGCATCCGACCTCTGGAAGGAGGCCGTGGTAGCCAGATACACCCGCAGGACCCGAACAACATCCAGGGAGTGCAAAGCAACCTCCCTAAGGTGAGATGGGCGCGGGAAATGAAGGAAGGACAGTGCCCTTATAGATGTGGAAGGATAACACCACCTTCAGTAAAAAAAAGACCGCCCTATCCCCTTGTAGGACCAGATATGGAGACCAATGAGATAGAGCTGCCAACTCGGACACCCGCCGAGCGGATGTGATGGCCACCAGGAAAACCACCTCCTGTGAAAGCGGTTGCAGGAATATCCCAGATATTCTCAAAAGGCGGCTTCTGAAAGACCGAGCGGACCAAATCAAGGTCCCTATGACGCCAGAGATGACCGTACCTGGGGAACGACATGCCGAGCCCCCTGCATAAGGTACGGATCAACGTATGCGTCTCCAAAGGAAGCTGGGAAAAGATCGCCAGAGCAGAAACCCGACCCTTGAAAGTACTTAACGCCAGTTGCTGGTCAAGACCCTTCTGTAGGAAGGCCAGCACGCGAGACATCGAGAAGTAACAAGGGTTCCACCCCCCAGCCTCGCACCAGGCGACGTAAGCCTTCCAGGTGCGGTGATAAACTTTACGTGAGGTGGCCCCACGCACCTTCAACATGGTAGCAATCACCGAGTCCGAGACACCTCAATCCCTCAACACACGGGATACAATAGCCAGGCCGTTAAAGCCAGAGAGGGTAAAGCAGGGTGCAAGATGGGCCCCAGGGACAGAAATCCTCACGAAGCGGGAGTCGCCAGGGGACATCCACTACCATTCGCACTACGTTGGTGTACCAGAGACGCCTTGACCAATCTGGAGCTACCAGAATGGTAGGAAAGCCCTCCGCTTCCATTCTGCGCAGAAGGCGCGGAAGCAGTTTGAGCGGGGAAAAGGCATAGACGAGTCAATCCCGAGCCCACGGAGCTACTAGAGCATCCGCCGCAACCGCCAAGGGGTCCCTTGTCCCGCTCGCGAAGGTCTGCACCTTCCGATTGAGACGGGACGCTAGCAAGTCCACTTTCGGAGCACCCCACCTCAGACAAATCTGATGAAACTCCTCCGGGTGCAGGGACCACTCTCCTTGGTCCAGGTGCTGACTGAAATAGTCCGCCTGCCAGTTTCCCACGCCCGGTATGTGAACGGCAGACATTGCTGGAACTCGGCTTTTTGCCCACCGCAGAATGGGGGCTACCTCCGAGGCCGCAGCCGAGCTTCCCGTCCCACCCTGGTGATTCACGTATACCACAGCCGTGGCATTGTCCGACTGAATCCGGGCAGGGCGCCCATGCAGCCTCGATGTCCAATGGCAGAGGCAGCACCAGATCGCCCGCATTCCAGGGCATTGATCGGGAGACGAGACTCCTCTGGAGACCACTGACCCTGGGCTGAGAACAGCCCCAGGACTCCGCCCCAGCCGGTAAGGCTGGCGTCCGTTGTGATCACTGTTCAGCGGAGGGGAAGGAAAAACCTCCCCGAGTGAAGAGCCGGGGCCCGCAGCCACCAGAGCAGCGATGCCCTCACCGTGATCCATTCTGATCAGCCGATCCAGAAGACGGGGACATGTCCCCCCTCAGGAGAATCTCCCATTGCAAAACTAGGGTATGACCTACAGCATAAGGAACCGCCACGAAGGAGGCAACCATGAGGCCCAAAATCTGCATGCAAAACCGGATTGAGGCCCATTTCTGGGACAGTAGGGACCGAACTCGGACTGAAGCATCTGCTTCTCGATAGGCGGAAGGAAAATCTTCGCCCGGGCTGCATCCAAGATCAGCCCCAGATACTCCCGGCAGTGAGATGGAATCAAAACAGACTTCGGAAGATTGATCACCTATCCGAACCCGTGCAGTGTGTAGGGTGAAAGTCACAATGGCCCTGAGCGCTGGAGCCAACTCCGCTCGCAGGAGAAAATCCTCTAGACACCCCACTGCCTCCGCATTGCCAGAACCGGGCCAGTAGTTTGGCAAAGACCCAAGGCCAGGCCAAACAGGAGAGCTACGAACTGGTAGCGATCCTCTCCAACCGCAAGGTGCAGGAAGCACTGGTGCTGGGCACACATGGGAACATGCAGGTATTCATCTTGATATTGTTGGAGGCCAGGAAAGATAAAAAAAAAAAAAACAAAAAAAAAAACGCCCTGGTGCAGGGCCGCTACCCCCAAGCGGACAGACTCCATCCAAAAACCTGCAGCTCCGCACGAACCTGTTGAGTTCCCTCAGATCCAGGATGGGAAGAACCCCGACAAGGTTGTAGCAAAAAAAAAAAACCTTGAGAATGCGCCGAATGCAGAAGGGGAACAACCGCCCCTGACCAAACAGGCCCTGTACGGCCCAGAAATAGGGCCCGCAGGCAGCTGCAAGTTGGAGGCGAATAGCCTATCTGAGGAGCGGGAACGAAGTTCTATTCAGTATCCATACGAGACCATCTCGTCCCAGTGGTCCGAAATGCAGGTGGACCCCCTGTCTGCGAACCCCAGGAGACGTCTCCCCTCCTCACCCGAGTGGAGGCAACCCGACATGCGGAGGAAGCCTCGTCCCCGGACTTGGCACGGCTACGCTGCTAGGGACGCTTCTGTCCCCCCATGAGGGCTTTAGCGGGCTGCGAGCCATGCCCGAGGAGCGGGGGACGCAACCTGTGAGGATGTTGATAATCCCAACCAAGGAGGCCCAAAGAGCCACCCATCCTAGAAAAGGCAAGTCCGCCAGGGCCCTCTTTAGAAGTCTGGTCAGCCGACCAGCACTAAAGCCAAGGCCGCCGCCTGGCCACACAGAGACCACGGACACCGCGTCCAGGGCTGCATCCCACAGATACCGTAGCCCATGGACAAGCTGATCAGCGAGACCCACGCAATCAGGAGGAACCTGAGTGTTGCTCACCTCGCTATACAATGGCTCCGCCCACAAAGTGAGTGGTGTGCTACACCAGCGCAGAAGCCACAATGGGCCGTCTACCTGATCCCGCCATAACAAACAGGGATCGGATGCAAGCTTCGGTCTTCCCACCAACTGGGTCCCTAAAAAGGCCGCCGTGCCCTTCACCATGATCGTGGTCGCTCCCCTTTCAGGCAGTAGGGGCGGGGGGGATTTGGGCTCTGAGCCCAGTCCCTATAAAACAACCTGTTCCAGAAAATCCTACTTAGTCCTAAGAATCGCTGTGCCTGTTGACGAACAAGAGAAAAATGCTTTAAAAACAAACTTCTTACAGATGGAACAGTGTTGCCCTCAACCTCTTTCCAACATCAGAGGTGACCTGTTCCTAGAATCAATTGCTTTGATGTCCAAATGTAGTAGAACAGACATTAAACATTTAATCTGCCTTGCAGACCAGCTTTTCAGATTTGGATGAGGATTGAATCAAGGTATGGGACAGTTGGTATCTGTCAGATGCAGACTTGTACAATTTAAAATTAAAAAATAAAAAAAGTTTTTGTAGCTGCTGACATTTTTCCCCACAGGTGACTGCAACTCTGCTTTAACCTTACACAAAAAACCTGCCTATTGGGTTTAGTAGAGGACATGGCTCCCACAGTCGCTCTGCTGCACTTTTATGCTAGAAAAAGTTATTTATAGCTATGTAGTGAAAAAACGACTCAATAGTCCAACAGCAAGAGAGGATATAAATTCACTTCATGTGCACCAAATTCCTTTGCAATACCAGATAAAACCTTATAAAAAGTAGTTTATGACATTACTGTGCTGTACTACAACCACTACAGGTTGCCTGCAGAAAACTACAGGAAGGGTCAAAGACAAGACCAGTCACCCTTGCCAAAGAGCACAGCAATAATTTGTCTTTATTGTAGGAAGCTCCTGCACAAAGGCAAAAGTTTCACAATAGATTACTGGAGATTTGTAATAAATACACAAAGCACACCAAAATTCAAGCAAGAATGCACGCGCATTGCAATGCTCATTACAGCCAAGCATACATGTGAAGGGACCATGGTAGTTAATTTTATTTATAAAGCACCGAAAAACCTGTCCCCTACCAGCATGCTGTAGATTAGAAGGACCCTTGCTGCGTATAAGTAGTTGCCTCTCTGCAGAGGTCAGACTAACCCTGCTGTGTCTCGGCTCTGGCTCTCCTATCAGCAGTAAGCATGAGCTTTTCTAACTACAGAGTTATAGGTCTATCTTAGCAACTGGTGTGTCAAGAGACAACGGTTTCCCAGATAGTATGGGGTTTTTTTATACAGCGTACTGTTAGAGGACATGCGTTTCTACTCAGGATGTGGCTTTTGTTTTACTGGACATACTGGCGCTATAATAGACACCTTAGGCTCAAGTCCACAGGACTTTTTTTTTTTTTTGCACCCTTTAGTGGAAGAAATGAGATCATTCAATTCAATTTAAAACAAAACATGTATTGAACTTGCCCATGTGTTTCCCCTACCCACAGAACCCAAAAGCTGCTTTTCCAGCTGCCACTTTATTGCTCTCTGGCTGCTGGAGATATTGAACGCTTCAGGGTGGCTGGAATACCTGCTCCTTCTGCCACATGCAGCGGTTCCTCCTGCAAGCTTGTATGCCCTGTAGGCCGTTTGAAGTAATGTCCATGTACTACCAGCTGCCAATATTGTAGATTCTGCTAATCAATATATGAGCATATGGGCATCCATTGTGGCCACCTGCTCTTGATAAACTAATCTCTATTTTGTACTTTCAATCTTACTGCAAAAGAGAATTCCTGTATTTAGGTTTTACTCCACCTTCAGTCTAACAAATACCCTGTTGTGCTAGGTATGAAGGCTACCGGAGGATTTTTTGGGCACCAAACACTGAAGACAAAATCTTGCAAACACCAGGAAGTTAGCTTCTCTTCAACTCACTGCCAGAATACCAGATGAAAAGGAATCAACTTGTGGATGCCAGTAGCTTCTGTAAAAATAACAATAAAACAATTTTAGAAAGTGCATTAGTACAGCACAATTTTAATTTACGTAGCATTTTACATATTGTACGTTCACATCAATCCCTGCCCTCAGACGTTTACAACCTAAAAGCTGGCTTATGCATTGTACAATCTCCTTTAGGAGCTTCAGCTGGCATCTTTTTAGTTGCATTGACAAAGACTTTCTAATCTACAGTACATGTATATTGCAGGGCTGAAAAGGCACTAAAGCAGGGGACAGCCAGTCCACTAGCATTTAGACCTCATTTCCACAGGCTTCCTTAAAGTGGTTATAAAGGCAAAAGTTTTTTTACCTCAATTCATTCTCTGCAGTAAGGTAAAAAAGCCTTTTAACCCTGAGCCCATCCTTAAACTCTTACCTGAGCTCGATCGCAATCCAGGGGTCTTCTTCCCTCTCTTCTCACAGCAAACTCTGCAAATGGTTCCCACTGCTGTCAGGCAAATTCTGTGCTGAGGGAGGAGGTGGCAGGGTGGAGCTGTGCCTATGGACACACACAGCCTGGCTTGGAATCGAGCCTGCCTGAGTGCCTCCATAGCAAGTGGCTTGCTATGGGGGCACCCAGAGGAGGAGCCAAGGTCGCCGGCAGGGAACCCCAGAAGAGGAGGTTCTTGTCTGTGCCGTGCAAAACAATTGCACAGACCAGGTAAGTATAACATGTTTAATATTTACAAATTAGAATTTAAAAAAAGAAGCTTTACAACCACTTTACGTGCATCTGTTGGCCCACACTGGATGGACAGATGTTTTGTGCATCCATGTACCATTTATGTCTATGGTGGCACAGCTGCTGCTCCCAAACTGACAGCTGTTTGGGTGTATTCCCCCCAAAGGAAGACAGTGTGTGTTTGGGGAGATGCACTCATACATGCAAAGCTGTCAAACTGGGAGCAGGGGCTGTCTCTATGCAGCCGCTGCATCCCAATAGACATGAATAGGACTGCCTGCATGGAACATCTGAATCCTATGAAGGCAAACATGGCCGTACGCACAGATGTATATTAAAAGTACACCCATATGAATGAGGCCTTAAGGAGGTGTCAACGTGTCCATTAGGGGCTCTATTTCTGTTCTGCAAATATATACATTTTTTTCCCTGCTACCCAGAGTTTGGCTTTAAAGCAAGCACTAGGAAAATAAGCTGGTTCATGTTAAGACCCCCTCCCCAACTGCAAATATTTACAATTTCTCCCTCTACTGCTGCTCCACTATGTTAGCACAGGTTTAACACCATCCCCCTCACCCCCATGCAGTAAAATCACATGCCCTTTTCATACCCAACAGTATGGGTTACTTTATCCTCTCCTAGGAACTGAAAGTGAAATCATAGCGGTTTGTAAACAGCATTCTCAGTAAAAAGCAAAGATAGTAGCTCTGGGTGGGGCATACTTTTTTAAAGTAGCATTTAAAGCAGTAGTAAACCCCCCACTACTGTTTTTACCTACAGGTAAGCCTATAATAAGGCTTACCTGTAGGTAAAATATCTCCTAAACCTACATGGTTTAGGAGATATTCGCCCTGCATGCAGCCGCTGACATTAGCAGCGCATGCGCTCTGATGATCCGGCAAATCAGAGCTGCCTGCCGGAACAAAGAGCTCCCGCGCACCTGCCACTCACAGCGCCGGAGCCGCATACGGAAGAAAGAAGGACCATCATGTCAGTGTCCTTAGCGCTGACCGACTCTGGCATCGGGGGGCCTCGTTCTAAGGTAAGTATTTCATAATATGTTAATATGTGATGCATACTAACACATTATGCTATTGTCTTGCAGGATTTTTTTTTTTTTTTTTCTCATCAGGCGGGTTTACTACAGCTTTAATTTGCCAGTCTCCATTTACCTTTGGATATAGATGTGGTTGGGGGTTGATTACTGGGATTTTAACTAGGTGTAGTTTTCATTCAAACTTCACACCTGAGGCTCCATGCACACTGGCATAAAAAAAACGTTGCTTCGGCAGTAGTTTTGTGTTCTGCCTATAGAAGCAACTCAGTGTTATCCAATGTGTCCATGCACATTATAACGTTTAGAGGCATTAAAAAAAAAAAAAAAAAAAAAAAACCCTTCTCATTTGCGTTCCTGCATGGAGCTTACTGGCAGAGAAAAAAAACAAAAAAAAAAACACAACTCTTCTGAACTTTGTACAAAAAATGCTCTATATGAATGTTTTTTACTCCCAAGAGAACAGACTTTTTTCTTAAGCCCAGTGTGCATGGAGCCTGGAAGTGTTTTCTACACACATCTAAGAACTACACTGAGTGACTGCACTAGATGAAAAAGTGTTCTTGCCATAGTATGCAAATAATAGTTTTCAATTATGTAGACCCTGTAGTGTGCCAGCCTTGAGTAAGGGTTAGCAAAAATAATCACAAATAAACCCTTTAGGGATATGCAGCAACAGGGCTTTCCTACTAAAAGATCTGTGGAATGGTTTAGCATGAGACTGAAAATACGACAGAATACAAATCTCATAAGAGAAATATGACTTTGGTTGCTTAAGTAGTTGGCCTTCTCTGCAAATGAAAAGCTCTTTGCATTACATTTCTAAACACAAGGCATTTAAAAAAAAAAAAGGGCATAATTTAGAGTCTTTAGCTAAGAGATGTTAGAAAAAAAACATTTAGTGGAATAAGATGCTGTTTAAAAGTACATGATTAGAACCAATATCACATGGTATTAACTCGCCTACACTATGGGCCCCAGAGACACAGTGTTCCCCATATGCGGTTTTGTTTCTGCAAAAGGAGCATGTATGCTTTACAGACCAATTTCCACACACCCAATGACCATTATTTCTATATTAATCACTGATTCACTGCCATTAAGCGATATCACCTGCAGGCATAAACGTAGTAAGTTGCCCTCCCCATTTGCTGCCATTGAGTGGGAAGCAGATGGGAGACAGATCATCAAGTAACTGTTAACAAGTCAGTGAGAATTCCCATGGTGCCTCTGCTGGAAAGGGCGTGAAAAGCTGCTTTTTGGCTATTGCCCTGGGACAGTGATGGAGAACCTTGGCACCTTAGAGGTTTTGAAACTACATTTCCCATGATGCTCATGCACTCTGTAGTGTAGTTGAGCAGCATCATGGGAAATGTAGTTCCAAAACATCTGGAGTGCCAATGTTCGCCATCACTGCCCTAGGACCTTAAAAAGTGTGACTAAAGGCAAAAAGCTAAGGCTTCACGTACACAGGACTTTAAGAAAACAGCCAAAAAACGTCAGTAGCTTATCAGGGATGTTTTCAGCTTTTACCAGCATTACCACAGTTTTTTCATGTTTTTAAAGGGCCAGCTTTTTTTTTCAATCGGTCTAAAACGTCCAAAAACATTGGGGATTGACGTTTTTCTGGGTGTTTAAGTGTTTGAACGTTTTTACAGCTGAAAAGCGCCCAAAAAACCCTTCAGCTCTTGGGTTTTTTTTTTACAGCTCAAAAACGTCACTGCTAAAAACAGTTGATAACAGCCTGTGTGTGCATGAACACATAGGATAACATGATGGAGGGTTTATTGACTGTAGAAAAAAACGTCTGCAGCTGAAAAACAGTCAAAAAATGTCCTGTGTGCATGAGGCCTAAACGTTTGGCTAGAGCAGAGAGAATAAAGAGCACATCAATTTTTATTGCTGTCTGTGCCCTGTTAGATTTACCCCCTCTAATTGTCCTGTTTACCGT
Organism: Glandirana rugosa; assembly: GCA_018402905.1. Lineage (NCBI taxonomy): Eukaryota > Metazoa > Chordata > Amphibia > Anura > Ranidae > Glandirana > Glandirana rugosa. Next base: position 262,917 of record BLSH010291103.1, on the reverse strand, counting down.
TATTGAAAGCGATGAAAACTCCAAATTTTAAGGTTGACACAAACATTAATAGGAGGGGAACTCTTCAAATGGAGACACTAATCCCGGTGTCTCCCCAGGCCTCAATCTGGAGGAATTTTCTCTTGCTGTGTTGGCTATAGAACAGAAAGTGAAGGGAAATCTCCCCTATGGAACACAAAGTATAAAGCGTGACAGAAGTTTTAGAATGCATGAAGGTAAAACCCTTCACCCTTTACAACTACTTTAATTGGCATTTCCCATCTCTGTGATTTCATCATGTAGGTATTAATTGGAAAAGCAGGAGTCTCAAAGTCCAAGCAGCACATTACCCTTAAAAGGGTTGCAAAGTCTCATTGTTTTTCCCTTAATGCATTCTATGCATTAAGGTGAAATACCTTTTCTTAGTAGTGACCCCCCCAGAGCCCCCCTTTTACTTACCTGAGCCCGTTTGTTCCAATCATCTCCAGCCAGTGTCACGGGTCCTCATTGGCTGGATTGATAGCAGGTGAGCCATTGGCTCCCACTGCTGTCAATCAGGTCCAGTGACGCGGGGGCCGAGGTGCAGGGCCGAGTCCCGCTGTTTGTGTGAATACATGCAAACAGGACACGGAAGCGCACCCGCAAGTGTGACCCCAGGGAAGCTTTCCCTGACTGGTCACTCGATGCGGAGGAGGACCCAGGAGCGTCGTGGGAGGACCCCAGAAGATGAGGTTCAGGGCCACTCTGTGCAAAACCACTGCACAGAGGAAGGCAAGTATGACATGTTTGTTATTTTAAAAAGGGTAAAAAAAAAAAAAAAAATATGAAGGTTTACAATCGCTTTAAAAAAGTTAATTTATAAAAAAAGCTGAAGCATCAAGATCTTATACAACGATCCTACATATGTTGAACTGTATGGACTGGTGTCTTTATTCAACCCTACCAACTATAAGTATTATCTCTGCCTTCTCCTTTCATTTCGATCCTTTCTGAAGGTTTGTGTAAACTACACCCATACGCCTCCACGAATTGACAAAATCAAGTTCTCTACAACAGGGTGTGCATATTCACATTCAGTTATTACAACAGAGCATGCACGGCCTGGCAGGATTTGCTTGCAGGGTTCCCCGAATTCTTGATACCTGTGCAAATAGGCATGCTAGAATATGCAAATTCGTCACACGTGTTTTCAAAATACTGTAGAGCAGGTAGACACTGCTGGAATCTCTTTGAATTCAAATTTATACTGCCATTTTGAGTATTTAACAGTGGAAAATGTAACCTTTGACACTTTTTCAAATCTGATATCACTGCAGAGAGACCTGATAGTCAAAGCCCGATGCAGAAAATTATACAACATGGCTGCGCCCAGCATTAATTACTACAATAATAAAATGACTAGCATGCTTAGAAATATTTGATCTAAAATGTGATATGTTCAAGTACTCTTTTGTAGGCAACCAGATTCTTTTAGGCCTTGTTTACACTAGATTCAACTTGTTTTAAGAGCTTTTGGCAAGCTTTGTCGACACCTTTAAAGTACCATTCAGCTCCATTTTTGGACGGTTAATTGGTCTTGTCCGAAGAGTCACTGGTAGGTAAATTATACCTGATAAAGAAGCCTGCATATACCTACAGGAGTCCAACTCACTGCTCATTGCCTGCTGCAAGTGTGGGACAGTAGGTCAAATTCCTGTTTCCAATAAGTGAGCCACCAGAAAGGTACTGTCAGGAATAGTCCCTCCAGCGGGTGGCGCTGCGGCTCGGGGATTCTTTGGCTGCAATTCCAGTATCCACCAGCGAGTGTCTCCCAGCAATCAGAGGCCCATGAGT
>BLSH010291103.1:235789-246577 GCA_018402905.1 Glandirana rugosa | reverse complement strand
GATTTTAATTTATTTTCCCTATCCCCATTTATTTGTAGGGCACTTGCCCTAGTTTGAAGATGATTTTAGAACAGTTATATGGCTTCTACAGTTAATTAATACTTTTCAGACACAGTTTGAAGATGATCCACATTCACCTCCATTTTTGCATTTTTTAAGTTTTTATTTTTTTAAAAATATTTAAAGTTATTTCCCTGTCCCCATTTTTTTGTAGGGCACTTGCCCTACCCTTACCCCCATTTTACTTCCTTTTGCAGCCCTCTGGGGCTTTCCAGGACTTTCCTACAGCCATTTTTGTGCCTAAAAGTTCGGGTCCCCATTGATTTCAATGGGGTTCGTTGTCCGTGCGATCGTTCGGGTTCCGTCCGGACCCGGACCCGGACTTTGTCCCGAAGTTCGGATGGACCAGCAGAACCCGAACTTCCAGGTGTTCGCTCAACTCTAATAAGCATCCTATGGAAGGGTGACCTATTGTTGCGGGCATTGGCTCTTTATTTGAAAGACTGGGCCACTGGGTCGACCAGTTCCTTCAACCTCTTGTTACCAGATTACCTGGATATTTGAGAGATACTGGAGCGGTTTTGAGAGATATTGAAAGTTTTCAATGGAAAAAGGGACATTTCTGGAGGTCTATGTTCGTCAAGTCCCTATATTCCTGCATACCTCACAAATTAGCCATAGAGGCATTTAGGTATCATCTTGAGCACTATAGTTGGTACAGCCTGGAGTTAAAAAAAATTATCATCATAACAGTAGATTTCCTGTTGAAACACAATTTTTTTTATCTTTGATGGGGTATTTTATTTACACCGTAGAGGTGCATCTATGGGGGCTACATTTTCACCATCTTTAGCAGACATCTATATGGGGTGGTGGGAAGAGCAATGCCTCCTTTCCACATCCAATCCCTTCAGCCACCACATCATGTGGTATGGTTGTTTCATAGATGACCTGCTAATGGTGTGGGCTGGTTCTAGGGAAGAGACTAAGTCATTTACCATCTATATGAATTCTAACTGTCTTAATTTGCAGTTTAGCCATGAATTTGAAGACTGCAGCATTAACTTCCTGGATGTCACCCTAGAGGGTGACATTTTGACAGGAAATGTACACACTCGCACTTACCAGAAAACATGCGCCGGGAACTCCATATTATTGGCCACAAGTTGCCACCCTCAACACACTATATGATCAGTGCCGCTTGGTGAATATATTAGGACCAAGCGCAACTGCTCAAACACCACCACATATATGGAAGAATGCAATAAGGTAACTGCTAGATTAAAAGCCCATGAATATGAACAAAGCAATCTAGATAGAGCCATTCAAATAGCCAATCATAAAGAGAGATCCAAATTGTTACATTGTTCTGCAATTGCCAAATGGGCCACTGAGATGGGAAATCGTCCCATCACATTTGTGACCACCTTTTCATGTGAATATAAATCAATTACTAATATTATACGCAAATACCTCCCTGTGCTATCAGCAGATCCAGACCTTACACCTTTCCTAATAGCTGGATGCAGATTCTCTCGTAGAAAGTCTACCACTTTAGGTGATATCTTTTCCCTTAGTCTTTTTTGTTCATGCCCCACTAAAAGAACCTGGTAATGTACTACAGGGTCATTTGCCTGTGGGGTCAACACCTGCAAATTTTGCACCAAACAGGCAAAATTTTCCCGATCAAAGAAAACATTGCCTGTGGGAGTCAAAACATGGTATATGCAGTTGAGTGCACCACATGTAACAATATGTGGGATGCACAACAAGACCTTTAAGAAAACGCATCAGCGAGCATTATAACAGTGCCTCATATGAAACTGAAAAGGGACTATCAAACGTATCTAAACATTTTAAACATCAGCATTAAGGCAACACGTCATTTAAATTTTATGGTCTCCAAAGGGTAGAGACGTCACCAAGAAGGGAAGACATTTATCGCAGACTCCTCAAGCGTGAGGTCTGGTGGATTTTCCATCTCCATAGCAGAGTGCCATTTGGCATGAATCATAGGTATGATTTTGACTTATTTCTCAGATAGATGTCTCCGCCTCTTGTTTTGGATCGTTTGGTGACGGTTGCACTCATATGTTTGTATGTTCTGGACATTGTATATTGTTGAGTACATAATAATGTCTACATATGCACCTTATCTCTGTGCTATTTAATACTGTTTTTTGACAGTTATTGTTCACCACAATACAGAAATAATGCACAATAGAGAACATGATGTTTAACATAGCAGCCAGTCCATTTTCTCTAAGCATGCCGTATTACCTATTTATCCTGTAGTGTTGGCACTGTATATGCATTGTGACTGCACCTTATAGTGCGGACACTTTTTCATTTTGCCTGTCTGCAGTGCCTACACTCCTAATATACATGCATTCTAACACCTCTTTAATTGTCAGTAATGTTGTGTTTGCAGTGCCTACATTTCTGACAGACATGCGTTGTAACACCAGTTTAATTATTGTCAGTAATGTGTTTTGCAGTGCCTACATTTCTGACACACGTGTATTTTAACATCAGTTTAATTATTGTTAATGTTGTGTTTACAGTCCCTACATTTCTTACACACACGCGTTTTAACATCAGTTTAATTATCGGTTATGTAGAGCACTGCACTGTGTTTTGCGCAGATATGTATCCATATTCCTTAGTTTCTATTATGTTGTCCATTGTATTCCTTGCTTTTAAGATAACTTTGTTGTTTCATTTGTTTTTGCTTGGGGTTGCTATGGACCTTGGCACATATATATTTTCTCCTTTTGCCCCAGAATTGCAGCTTACAGTATATATATTCTTTCCAACGGACCAGGTGAAAGACACATAAGAACCTGTCAGAGATTGAATCCTGATTGAAGCTGAAACCAGGTTAAGGGGATAAGTCCTCCCCTTAGGTAGAGGAGTACCGGGAAGCAAGTCAATAGCACAGTCATAAGGGCAGTATGGAGGAAGAGCCTCTGCTTTCTTTTCAGAGAACACATCAGCAAAATCTGCTTAGGCCTCATACAACTCAGGGTTGGTAGACACCTCATGGATGGACACTAGATTGCATACCACCTTTTGGAGACCGTGGACACGACAGAAGGTGCTCCAATCTGAGATTTGACCAGTCAGTGGATGGGTTATGTTTACATAACCAAGGGAACCCGAGAATCACCGGGTGTTTCGGGGACAGGATAATGTCAAAAGACAAAACCTCTTGATGCAGAGCCCCCAAAGGGACAGAGAGGGGCTTGGACTCATGTGTAATAAGGCCATCACCCAGCGGGGGTCCACCAAGGGTAGTCACACAGAGCGGTAGGGTTTTTGAAACCATGGGAATCTGGAGTCTCTTAACCAGAGCAACATCTAAAAACGCACCACCAGCACCAGAATCAATAAAGGCTACTGTGGATATGCACTGGTCATTCCAGGACAAAGTGATAGGGACTAGAAGTCTCTCCTGAGGAGGGTTCAAAGCAGTAGGGCCTAATGGGAATCCTCGCTCATCCATTAAGCCCAGAAGCTTTCCGGCCGAACCAGACAAGAACGCAGCACATGACCCGACCTCCCACAATATAGACAGAGGCCTAAGGTGCTGCGTTTGGTGTGTTCCCTGTCTGACAACCGCACCACCCCTATGTCCATGGGTTCCTTCTCAGACCTGACAGGAGAGGGGACAGAAGGGACTCGCGACTGTAGAGGAGGAGACTTAGTACCAAGTCTGGGAGGATTATTTTGTCCTTGGCGCTCTCTCTCTAACTGACGCTCAGCAAAGCGAGTGTCCACCAGGATACACAAGTTGATAAACTCCTCTAGACCCGCTGGGATCTCACGGTTTGTTAATTCATCCTTAATGCATTCCACTAATCCTCTGCAAAACGCAGCCTTAAGGGCGCTACTGTCCCAGTTGGCCTCTGCCACTAGCGTTCGGAATTCAATGGCATAGAATGCTACGCTGCGTTTACCCTGATGTAAGTCAAGAATATGGGACTCGGCTGCAGATACTCTGCCGGGAACGTCAAAAAATCTTTTCAAACGTCTTCATGAAGGTAGGATAGTCAGTGAGCACCGGAGACTCCTTCTCAAGAAGAGGTGACATCCAGGACAAAGCTCTGCCTTTGAGCAGGGAAATTATAAATGTCACCTTGGCTTGAGCAGAGGCAAACACAGCAGGCTGGTTTTTAAAATGTAACCGACAATGGTTGAGGAATCCCCTGCAATCATCATCATACTTCTCCGGGAGAGAGATTTTAGGAGCAGGAGGATCCAATGGTATAGACATAGCCACAGGTTCCCTAGCCCCAGCCCCTGGGTCACTAGGTGCTGCAGGACTGGACCCATGTGTAGCCAATAAAGAGGCCAACATAGCCGTGATGGAATCTAGTTTCTCCTCCAATGACTGCACACGGTTAGCCTGTTCTCCCAGCATTAGTCCCTGATGAGGGACTGCTTGCACCAACTCACGGAGGTCCATCTGGCCTGAACATACTGTTAGGTCTGCCAGGAACCCCAACCGTCACTCCAGTTTCCTGACCAGTAGTCTTGTTATCCTGGTATCAGGTGGAGGACGGCTGCGGTCCTGTAGCCAGAATTCTGGGACCTCTATGATAAGTGCAAACAATCCTAATGAAGGAACAACAATAAATAATAGATTCACGGTTCGTAGTAAATCCGGGCAGAGGTCCAAGGGATAAACCAGAGACAGCGTCAGAGACAGGCAAGGTTCGGCAACAATCAGGCAACGAAGTACAAGAGGGTAATCCAAAAGCCTAGTCGGGAACAAGCAAGGTTAGTAACAGGCAACAAACAGGATAAATGGCTGGCAGTAACTAAAACCTATATTCAAGCAAGGACAGGAAGGGGAAGTGAGGTTTTATAGTGTACTAATTGAGGTGACTGCCTACAGCTGGCCACTAGGTGGAGCCAGAGTCACCATCAAAAAGCAGTAGATACCCAGGACTCCACAAGGATAGTAGCTAAGACCATAAGGAACTGACCACAAGTCCCAGGATCGATCCCCGGTCAAGGCATGACACAGATGGGAGAGGAGAGAGACGATCTGCTCTTTCTCCTCCTGTGTGTGCACGGTGGGAAGTGTGAAAGATAGGAGCTGAATGATCAAATTCAGCTGCTTAGCTTCACACTGTAACGATTATATGGAAGTGTTCCGCGCAGACGGATAAAGGACGCTTTATTTCTCTTAGAGCTGCTGCCTCCACTGTAGTAAAACTTCACCTAGGTGTAGGGATGGGAGAGGAGACAGGCGATCTGCTCGTTCTCCTCCTGTATGCTCAGTTGAAGCTAAATGTAAATTATTGGTGGGAATGGCGCTGCTCTGTAAGGGCTAGTCCAAGGTGATCTAATAGGTACTGAATATCAGCGAATAATCGTACCTCTACAAGAGGAAAAAATGGTTCTGGGGTATACCAGTGTGTCCTTGGTATAATAATGTTATAGATCTCCTAGCTGTTTCTTAGATCAATAAAGTGCAAAAACTGGTGCAGACAAACATTCATGTAAACGTGAAAAATAAAAATCAGAAATGCAAGAATTTTTTTTGTGTTATAAAAATAAAAATTATAAAAATAAAATATTTTAAAAAATGAAATAAAAAATAAAAAATTAAATTAAATTAGAATTCCAATATAATTAATATAATATAATAGTGATTAAGGAAGATATACCAATATCCCTACAAAGTAGTGTGGTGTGTTGAGGTTCCCTGAATATATCGACCTACGCATTTTGTCATCGGACATCTATTGGCGCGGTCAGTAGACGTTTCATAATGAAACGCGTAGGACAGTACCATACGTCATACGTCACTTCTGGTAGCCCGTCCTTTGGAACGCAGACAACATGGCGGACTTCCTAACTCTGATGACTTTGATTTTAGCCTGATGATGTCTTCTAAAATGTGAGTGTATTACCTTAAATTAAAGATTTTAAAAACATATTACACGAGATATCGCTCCTTTCATTACATGCCTTGACTACGGGGAAGACTAACGGAAAGACTAACGGCTCCAACTAAAGATTTTTTGGCCTAACAGCTACGCGAGTACCCCCTGGTGGTGAGTGTTCTGGGCATTGGGGAGCACGGAGTGTACCACTTTACACAGGAGTGGAGTGAATTTGAAGCCACCATTTAGCACACCTGGGGGATACTCAGTGGACTTTTTAAATATAGTATACAAATAGATGCTGTTCACTAGCTTTGCATGAGATGTTGATCACGCCATTGATTTATTAATATTGAATTTGCATGTACATTATTGTTTGCACTGTTCACTGCTGATTGCACGGTAGTAGCACTTTTTTATTGATGAATTTTATCTGGATTATTTTTAATATGGTATACTAACCTATTTAAAATTGTTATAGTTCATTGTTTGATCAGATTTTTATACACACATACACTTTTTATCACAATATATTCAGGAAACCTCAACAAATCACACTACATTGTAGGGATATTGGTATATCTTCCTTAATCACTATTATATTATACTAATTATATTGGAATTCTAATTTAATTTAATTTTTATTTTTTAATTTAATTTTTTTAATATTTTATTTTTATAATTTTTATTTTTATAACACACAAAAAAATTCTTGCATTTCTGATTTTTGTGTTTCATGTTTACAAGAATGTTTGTCTGCACCAATTTTTGCACTTTATTGATCTAAGAAACAGCTAAGAGATCTATAACATTATTATACCAAGGGCACACTGGTATACCCCTGAATCATTTTTTCCTCTGGTAGAGGTACGATTATTTGCTGATATTCAATACCTATTAGATGACCTTGGACTAGCCCTTACAGAGCAGCGCCATTCCCCATAATTTACATTTAGCTTCACACTGAGCATAGAGGAGGAGAAAAAGCAGATCTCCTGTCTCCTCTCCCATCCCTGCAAGGGAGGAGGAAGGGAGAACTGTCAGTGCAGGCTCTGAGCTGTATGAGCCGCTCAGAGCCCTGCAGCTATCAACCCCGCTGGGGTCCCCCAACAGTGGCGGAATGCAAGGGCCCGATCGCAAGTGCAACCTTTAGGACCGTGATAGTTCCGCCACTGAATACCCCTTACCGCGACGAGACATTGGGGGGGGTATGATCACAAACAAGGGCCTGATGTATTAACGGAAAACCATCGATATTACTTATTTCCTGAGTGCTGCTGATTGGGATGTTCTTTCTGCTGCGACACAGTTCTGGTTGCAGGTTATATTTGAAATGCTTACAAAATTAGAAAATTAGCAGTTCCTACGGTAACCCCATAAGCAAAACATGCTTTCCTAATTCGAGACCTCCCATTTTACTCAACCACAATTTTGACTGATGGTCTATACTCATACAGCTGCTAAACAGACAATAGCCAGGACCTGGAAGAGCACTGCTCACAGCTTGGCGGAGACAAGATACAGGATTACCCAAGTTATGCTTCAAGAGAAGATTGAGGCCAGACTCTCTGATACTATGACTAAATATCTGATTACCTGTCAGCCCTGGGTTGAGAATTCCCTGCCTTCTGGCTTTGACTCATTTACACTGTCTGTGACGGGGCCTCTTCTGGTAGTCTCCTCATATTCCTCAACTCTCCCATACCACCCTTCTTGCCCCTTCCCTTCACCCTGTCCCCTTTCTGATCCCTGCTCCTTTCTCTCTTTTTCTCAATCCCCCACTGTACTATTTTGACTGCAATTTTTTTCTGCTTATGCATCCACGCATCTTGGCTTACATACTTGGTTTTAAAACCTCATATATTATATTTTCACTTTTGCAACCTCAAATGTTTGGGGGATTCCACCATCCATCTCATTTGTGTGGACAATGTTTTTTCTTTTTGTCTTGCCGGATTTGAAAGTCCCTTTCATACAACCCCAATTCCAAAAAAGCTGGGGTGTTGTGTAAAATCTACATAAAAACATAATGCAATGATTTGCAAATCTCATTAACCTATATTTTATTCACAAAATAAAATAGAAAACATATCAAATGTTTAAAATGAGAAAATGTACCATTTTAAGAAAAAACTAAGGCAATTTTGAAATTGATGGCAGCAACACATCTCAAAAAAGTTGGGACAGGGCAACAAAAAGCTGACAAAGTAAGTGGTACTAGTGCTGGAAAAACATTTAGCTAATTATGTTATTTGGCAACAGGTTAGTGACATAATTGGGGTGGCACAGTGGTGTAGTGGATAGCACTTTCGCCTGGCAGCAAAAGGGTTGCTGGTTCGAATCCAAACCACGACACTACCTGCCTGGCGTTTGCATGTTCTCCCTGTGCCTGCGTGTGTTTCCTCCAGGTACAGGCGGTCCCCTAGTTACAAACATCCGACTTACGAACAACTCCTACTTACAAACAGAGGTAGACAACAGGAAGTGACAGGAAATCTACCCCTAGGAAGGGAGATTCACTCCTGTAAGAGTTATATGGGGAAAAGGTTTCCATACTGATGCTTTATCACCAAGGTTTGTTTCCACAACAACCCAAAATTTTCAAAATCCAATTATCATTGGGACAGGAAGTGAGGTGAAATCTTCTGAACAGAAACATAGACAGCAAAACAAACATTACAGGGGTGTTAACCCTTCCCTATGCTATCCAAAAAGCTTAAAAATATATTTTTTTTTTGGCTGAAGCTATACTTAAAAAATATACCTGTTCCCACTTACAAACAAACTCAACTTAAGAACAAACCTACAGACCCTATCTTGTTTGTAACCCGGGGACCGCCTTTACTCCGGTTTCCTCCCACACTCCAAAGACATGCTGATAGGTAAATTAGATCCTATCTAAATTGGCCCTAGTATATGTATGAATGTGAGTTAGGGACCTTAGATTGTAAGCTCCTTGAGGGTAGGGACTGATGTGAATGTACAATATATATGTAAAGAGCTGCATAAATTAACAGCGCTATATAAGTCTGAGTGCCTCAGAAGTAAAGATTGGCAGAGGTTCACCCATCTCTGAAAAGCTGCATTTAAAAATTGTGAAACGATTTCAGAATAATGTTTCTCAACTTCAAATAGCAAAGACTTTAAAAATATAATCATTTACAGAACATAATGTCAACAAAAGATTCAGAGAATCTGGAAAAATCTTTGTGCACAAGCGACAAGGCCGAAGCACAATATTGGATGCCTGTGATCTTTGACCCCTGAGACGGCACTGCATTAAAAACAGGCATGATTCTGTGATGGACATCCCTGCATGGGCTCAGGAATACTTCCAAAAATCACTGTTTGTGAACACAATTTGCCGTCCCATCCAAAAAAGCAAGGTAAAGCTATATCATGCAAAGAAGAAGCCATATCTGAACAAAATCCCAAAACACTGCCATCTTCTCTGGACCAAAGCTCATGTAAAATGGTAAAAAAAAATGGTCTACTGCAAAGTGGAAAACTGTTCTGTGGTCAGACAAATTTAAATTTTACATTTTTTTTGGCAACCATGGGTGCTGCACCCTCTGGACTAAAGAGGAGAGAGATGTTATTTTCAGCGCTCAGTTCAAAAGCCTGCATCTCTGATGGTATGGGTGTGCATTAGTGCATATGGAATGGGCAGCTTGCACAACTGGAAAGGAAAAATCAATGTTAAAAGATATATCCAGGTTTTAGAGCAGCATATGCTCCTATCCAAATTATGTCTTTTTCAGGGAAGGCCTTGAATATTTGGGGACAGGGACCCCATCTCCCCTGGGGACAGTGATCCCTTCTCCCCCGCAGACAGGGACTCCTTCTCCTCTGGGGACAGCGATCCCATCTCACCTGGGGACGGAGACCCCATCTCCCCTGAGGACAGGAATCCTTTCTCACCTGAGGACAGGGACCCCTTCTCCCCTGAGGAAAGGGACCCCATCTCTCCTGGGGACAGGGACCCCTTCTCCCTTGGGGACAGGGACCTCATCTCACCTTGCGGATTCTCCAAAGCTATCTCCCACCAGGAGCTCTTCCCCTATGGGGAGTCCCTACCAGCGGCGGCTGGTTTATATGGGGCACTTGGGCGCCGCCTCCCCGCCGCTGAGAAGAAAAAAAAAAAAACGTCAGCCCGGCCCCCCTGCAGGAGGCACCAGTACATTGATTTTTCTTTTTTTTTTTTCCTCGGCTCCTTGCTGTCAGCTGACAGCAAGTAGTGAGCCGATTGGTCAGCCATTAAAGTCTATCTGTGTGTGCTGAACAAGCACACACATATAGGCTGATTGGCTGCCCCCTGAGCCATCAGAGCCAATGACTCTGTCATTGGATGCTGTTGGCGGGGGCGGGACTACGGTGGACGTGCTGCCTGTGTAATTACTCACACAGGCACAGCACTCCCGGGACTTCCGTGCAGTCTGCCAGCATGCTCTCCGCTAGCGCTGCCTCTGCATCTCTCAGTCCGCTTTACGTATGCCGATCTCTGCAACACTGCCAGCCTGAGCCTGCCTATTAGATGGGGTAAGTGCGGGACTTGTCTTGACCTCGGGGGGCCTCTCGTACGACCGTCTGACGTGCCTTCAGGGCCCTCACGACACGGACACACTCATTAATGTGTCCGTCGTGCAGGTGGCATCAGGGCGGGGGCGGTTGTCGTAGGTTACTGTCTCAGTAACCGAGACTACCGAGTCCCCCGTCGGTTAGTCGGATATACACACACGAACAAGTCGTGTGTGTCTATCTGAAATTACCGACTGGTTAGCCGAGTGATGAACGACAGTCGACTGTCGTTCCTCGGCTCCTTTTTTTTTTTTCTTTTTAGTTACATGACCACGGAGGACGTCCCCCCGGCCCGACTGCAAAAAAAAAAAAA
>BLSH010291103.1:104688-115456 GCA_018402905.1 Glandirana rugosa | reverse complement strand
CTTCCCCCCCCCCCCCGCACTGAGCTCTCACTGAGCTCGGCGGGGGAGAACTGTCACAGAGACGCTCGTCTCTGTTTACAATGTGACGGCTGTGATTGGACACAGCCTTCACATAATCGGGAGGGCCAGTCACTGCGCCCGTATCCCGATCTCCGCTCAGCTGGATCCTGTGATCATAATGATCACAGGATCCAGCAGCAGCGCGGCGCGTGCCCGTGCTGCGAGCTCCCGTTCTGCAGGAAGTATATATACGTCCTGTCAGAATGGGGAAGCTCCCACCCGGCCGTATATGTACAGTGGTTAAAAACAATCTTTATAAAAACATTTTAGTGCATTGATACATGTGCCCAGGGCAGTACCTGGGCCCCCATACACTTTTTATGGCCAATAACTTGCATATAAACCTTTAAAATGTGCACTTTTGATTTTTCAATTTTGGATCCCATACACTACAATGGGGTTCGGGTCCGAACTTTTGCGATGTTCGGGAGTTGTGGTGCGAACCAAACAGGGGGATATTCTGCCCATCTCTAATTAGGATACAGAACAGTGCCTAGGCACAGTTACATGTCAGGAAGAGCATTGCGTACATTTTCCAGGAAATAGCTTAGGCACAACTAACATTTATGTTCCCTGTTAGATATTAATTTTTCACTTTCTGAACTCAGGTCAGCTTGAATGACTACACAGCCCATTCTTCTTTTTCACATTATTTATAAAACTGCAAAGCCATTCCTATCTTTGTGTTACAAATAAACATTTAATAATGGATATATCTATGATACTCAATTTGCAAAGCACAACAGACTTTTAATAAATAAGCCCAGTTTTCTCTCCATGCTTAGAATAACCCTTTTTAATTAGGTGAAATTTGCTCTCACAGTCTTTGAAACAGGTGGGCCAGTGTTCTCTCTCCTTGTTTCAGTAACAGTCAAAAATAGGTGGGTTCACTTTTTTGTTCTAGTATCAGTCATCACCAGGGCAAATAGGAGTGAATATCCCCAACGGGGACACTAACAGCAATAAAACCTGATAGGGTATCTCATCCTTCTTTGCTCCAAAATGAACAAAAAAAGCTTGGTCTTCAGATGTATTGTGGAATTGTTGTGGTAGAGAGGATGAGGATGTACTTCCTCTGTGAGTAATCTGTGTGTAATTTTATTTCCCTGATATTCAGGTCAGTTTCACACACACAGCTATTATATGATGCTCTTGTTCCACTAGCTGAAAGGGTCAAATATAAAATACTCATATGTAGTATTATTCTCTTCTCTGGTATATGGACGTTTCAAAACTAGCCTCATTTGATGTGAGGATTGTGCCTGGACGCCTTATCTGAGTCAGTAACCCCATTAAAACTCCTAAACTCTCATCTCTATCATTACAGCCTAACCCTTTATGATATTCATTATTACTCAAGTGTGTCATGAAAAAACAGTCGTATTTTTAAAAATAATTATATTTTATTGCTCTTCCTAGTAACTCCATGTATAAATATGTAGATTGCAGAACTGTTTTCAGACATTTCTAAAGCCTGAAGAAGGAGTATAAAGCATCCCCAAAGTTTGCATCTTATATTAGTTAAAGTAGAAAAATAGGCAAAACTTTTTTTCCATTTTGGATAGAGAGAGGGAGGGTTGTCTTTATTTTTACCAACTGTGTCCCATTGGGGACATTTTCCTTCACTTCCTGTTATAGGTTATAGTCAAAACAGGAAGTGAGAGATATTTGCTGCAAAATCCTTTCCCCCCCCTCCCCAATCACAAGAACTAGTGTCCCCATTCAAAGATTTCCCCTCTTTTACTGTTTTGGGGACAACCCAAAATTTGTGATTTTCTTTTACTTTCACTTTCAATGATAATGGTAAACAAGACAATTAGTGAGGGTGAATCTCCCTCCCTACGGAGACATAGTCCACAGTAAAAAACTTAAAAGTGGATGTAAACCCTCCATATGCCAAGTGAAGTGAACTGTCTCAGATGATACCCAGAGATGAAAACAAATCCTCCTACATAAATATTACATGTATATACAGTACCTCACAAAAGTGAGTACACCCCGTAAATGTTCAAATTGGGCCCATCTTGTCAATATTTTGTGTGGCCACCATTATTTTCCAGCACTGCCTTAATCCTCTTGGGCATGGAGTTCAAAAGAGCTTCGCAGGTTGCCACTGGAGTCCTCTTCCACTCCTCCATGATGACATTGCAGAGCTGGGGAATGTTAGAGACCTTGCACTCCTCCACCTTCCGTTTGACGATGCCCCACAGACTCTCAATAGGGTTTAGGTCTGCAGGCATGCTTGGCCAGTCCATCTTTAGCAAGGCAGTGGTCTTCTTGGAGGTGTGTTTGGGGTCGTTATCATGTTGGAATACTGCCCTGTGGCCCAGCCCCCGAAGGGAGGGGGTCATGCTCTGCTTAACTATGTCACAGTACATGTTGGCATTCATGGTTCCCTCAATGAACTGTAGCTCCCCAGTGCCGGCAGCACTCATGCAGATTTACTGCTACAGGGCAGCCATTCTGCATAGGTTCGGGTATATATACAGCACGTGATTCTGCACTTCTTTTGCAATAAACCCCTTAGTTTGAACTTTAAAGGCACTATAAGTATAACTAAATGTATATTTAAAGATATAAAGTTTATTAAATTATATAACGATCATTCCCCGCAGTGACAGAACAGGGATCTGCCTGTGTAAACAAGGCATATCCCCGTTTTGACAGGGGATTACACACAGATACTGTCTTTCTGCTAAGCAGGAAGATGGATCTGTGCGTTTCCCCAGTCACACAGTCCCTCATACAGTTATAAACACCTCCCAGGGAATGCATTTAACCCCTTGATCACCGATGTTAACCCCTTCCCTGCCAGTGTCATTAGTACAATAACACTGCATATAGTTAGCACTGATTACTGTAATATTGTCACTGGTTCCCAAAAAAGTGTCAAAAATGTCAGTTAAGTGTCCAATCTGTCCGCCACAATGTCGCAGTCCCGCTAAAATCACTGATTGCCGCCATTACTAATAAAAAAATTAAGCTCTATTTGTGGGAAAAAAAGAACGTCAATTTTGTTTGGATACAGCGGCGCACGACCGTGCAATTGCCAGTTAAAGCGACGCAGGGCCGTATCGCAAAAAATGGCCTGGTCATTAAGGGGGAAATCCTTCCGGTCCTTAAGTGGTTAATAAATGTTTAAAATTCAACATCATTTGTAAATGCACTCACAAGCGGGTTGGAAGAGGAATGACAGATAATGAGGGAGAAAGGTCTGAGTATGAGCCAGGAACTAGAGTTTCCCTCCGGGATGATGTGAGAAAGCCGCGAAGAGTGAGCAGAGCCAAAATAACTGTTACAGAGGAGCCAGCATCAGGCTCCCCTCTAAGCCTGGGATGAGTGGTCCAATATGCGGGTACCTTCCAGAGTGTGTGGGTCTCTCCGGCTGGAGTATGGAAAGGAGCTGTCACCCCGTCCGTTGTTTGAACCAATAGGAACACGTTTCGTAAGCTAGCCACGCCTCCTTGTGTTTTGTGTTAATATAACACAGTGCCTGGTCATGGAGGGGGATACATTTTCCGGAGGTCAAGTGGTTAAAGGAAAGGCTGATCACATGACATTGACAGTTCTGGAGGCCAGGCTGTTCTCCTGCTTCCTTTTTTTATTAATTCTTTGGAATGCTTCAGAATGTAAACTGTAGATCATTACTGTGCATAAATATTTGAATTTCTTAACTTTTTGTTTTCTGGTAACAATCATCACCAGGAAATAACTGCAGTAGAAACCTGACAGAGTGTCTATAAGCAGTATTTTATATGAAAAACATTTATTTTCAACTGTATTTTTAGCCTAGTCTATAATACAAATGTAGCGCTCTCTACCTTTAGGTAAGTGCTAGGTGGTAGGTATTTGTTTGTAGGTGAGGTAAATTTGGTCAGGCCTGACACTAAAGCAGGCCTGATTGTTTTGATTGTGGGCAGGGGAGTGGCCCAGGGAGTGGCTGGTGACTCACAAGCAATGACACCTCTTGGTAACCTCCCCTTTGTTTCTAGAGAGTTCTAGAAGAAAGGATGGGGAAGAGAGGTGGAGCTGCCTGGGGTGTTTGAGGAGCCCTGACAAATCCCCAACCTGGATTGACAGGGGCAGGGCTTCTCAAATACCTTGTGTCAGTCCAGCCAGGGAGGAGAGTTTGGGTGGAAGAGATGAAGATGGAGTATTGAGACTGTCGGGGTCGGTGCCCTCTGCCTATAAAAAGACCATGGTTGCCTGGCACAAGTTGCTGGATTGTCGTCAGCTTACCCTGTGTTCCTGAACCTTGTATGACTTGTTGACTTCTCTCTTGGCTTACCCTTGGCTTCTACCTCTGACCATCCATCTGCCTGCTATCCTGTGTTTGGCCCCTGGCTTGCTGAAAGAACTTTGCCTCTGCCTGACCCACAGTGTATAACCCCGGCCTGCTATATGGACTCTGCTTCTGCCTAATCCACTGTGTATGACCCCAGCTTGCTGCATGGAATCTTCTTCTGCTTGATTCACAGTGCATGACCCTGGCCTTTTGCATGAACTTATCCTTACCCAATCTTGTGTTTGACCCTCGGCCTGCTTACCGGACTCTGCCTTGCTTTGCCACTGGTGCTGGACCCCCAGCCTGCATCCAAGGACTGTGTTATTACGGCCTGCTGGTCCCTGGCATTTCATCTGGTTGCCCTACAGCCTTTGACTTTCTACCGGGCATTCCTACAGTGAGTGACCCCTAGCCTGGCCTTTACTGCCCGCCTCTCGGTACTACTTTTTGCACAGCTCAGCTAGAGTTATTGTGTTCCACTTCAGGACGTGCTCAGCACTGCCAAAACTTCACCAGCTATCTGGATCCTGTCGGCAACCCATGCTTCTTTGGGTGTTATACCTTTTGTCACATTCTCAGGGGTATAGTTCACCTAGCCACAAGGGGAGCCCATTTCTGCACTTGGCTTCGGATCAGATACGTAACTCCGGAGCAGATTGGGGTGACAGATAGTCTGAGAAGGGTGCAAGAGCCAGTTGGGACTGTGGTGTCACTGGGCAGTGGATTTGGGTCATAGCAGCCAGGGGGGCTGGTAGGACCCAAAGAGGATGAACTGGGAGCAGTAGTCCACCAAGACTAGATAGCACACTTCTCCTTTTTGCTACACTAAAGGGGCCCATGGTCCCTGCCTATAATCGGCGGTTCACAGAGGTCAGGCTAAATTGAGAGCAGGCCTCACCATGTGCTAGCTAGGCCGGAGGAAGTGTTGTGCTGCTCCCGTGATGGTCCCGTTCAAAACTGTCTGATCTGCTGGGCATCTCATAAGCACCCAATACCCATAAAAGTTGAATCCCCTAAATAAAAATAACAAAAACAAAGTACAGGCCTGTTCTTCTTGACTCCGGTTGTGAGGATTAATGTGATTGAGGGCAGTGTGACAGGTGATCCACTACTTCCAGCAACCCCTACGGGGGCATGGCTACACAAAAAAAAAAATAAAACAAGCATACATCAAGATACTCAGCTGGCATGAAAATGGAGCAATTGTGAAGTGGGGTTATTCAAGCAGCTGTTAAAGCCGCTAACAAGATGTACAGATAGAAGCCTCTTTTTTTTGTACTGACACTGTACAACAATACAGAGTGATGCAGAGCATACATAACCACATCAGATGCTTCCCCAAATAACAAAACATGTTTTTAAACTCAACACACAGAACGAGAGCACCGACATGAAACTGGAGGAGCCTGTGAAACCAGCTTAACGCTACTGGTAGCTCATAAGAAAATAACAGTGTAGCAAACAATAGTGTGAGTATGTGCTGTGAGTCATAATGACATACAAGGTTCTTCATTCAAACAGCAATTATCGGGCAATAAATCATCAGTTATCAGGAAAGCCTCAATATTTTGCAAAATTCCAACCCTTTTTCAGATTGTAAACTACATTCAGCTTAAAAAGTTGGCAATATATAGTTAGTCCCTCTGTTTATATTTTTTTTTTCATTTGAGTTTTTATTGCTGTTTCCCCATTTTGGAGATTTGGTCTTACTTCTTGTACACTCAATGGGGCCTGTGATGAGCAGAATCTTAAAGTGGTTGTAAACTCTGTTACACCACTTTTACCTACACGTAACTCTACAATAAGGCTTACCTGTAGGTACCGTGAATATCTCCTAAACTTGCACAGTTTAGGAGATATTCACTGTATACGATTGTGCCGACATCATCGTCGCATGCACACTGAAGAAACGGCCCCTGTGCGGGAATGACATCATCGAGCCCGGAAATAACTCCGGGACACATGTCGCCAGTCACAGCATTGTGTGGGGACTGCTGCAACAGCATCGCTCTAAGGTAAGGATTTCATAATGAGCTAATATGCGATGCATACTAGCTCATTATGCCTCTATCTTGCGTTTTTTTTCTTTGTGAGTTTACAACCACTTTAAGAGGGACACGCACAGCAATAACACCATTTTTATTATTATAGTAGATAAGGGTTAGAACAGTGTCAAGTCTTTTTTTAGGTGGAAAATTCTCACTTCTTATGTAATCACCAAGACAGAAAGTAAGGGATAATGTCAACAATGGGAATGCAGACAGCACTGGAAACCTATAGAAAAGGTCTAACTCTTTTCCACTCTACTAAAATTGTACTAGGCTGGGTTCAAACCGCAGCACGGAGCGGCTTCCAGCAGGGGTCCGGTGCGTCCACATTCACAATTTCAGGTCTGATTTCAGGCCAAATTTTTGGCTGAATTCAGACCTGAAACTGACCAAAAACGCACAGAACATCTGTGCAATTCGCACCAGAGCCACTCTGGTGATGTGTGAACCAGTTCCATAGAGAGCCAGTCACAATCTCCTGACATGCAGATTGGATGCGGAGAAACCCGCATTCAATTCGCACTAGTGTGAACCCAGCCTAAAAGTTCTTACCTTTATACATTACCCAATACAAAAATGTGGCTATATTATCATAATTCTAAAGTGTCTAATAGGAAATGGGGCTTATGTTAAAAAGTGGTTAATCCTAACTGGCAAATGGTAATGACAAACTCATTCAAATTAATTTAACTCTGGAAAATGTGCCTCCCAAAAAAAGGCAGGCAGAGGCCAAAGGACCAACTACCAGTAATGCCCATAGTCACTCTGCAGCCAATCTTTTCCACTTTACAAATTTGCCAAGCCGTGTTCTGCAATGTGTCTCTATGTTGAGGTGGACATCTTGCTAGAGCAGGTCTTTCTGCCCTAAACCTTAGGTTCACATTGGAGCGATTTGTCATGCGATTTGACAAATGTCAAATAGCATTCCAAATCGGCGGCAATTGCACCGTTCGAAACAGTGCGGCTCCACATTTGCGGCACCACACCGATTCCCAAAAATAGTTTCTGTACTACTTTTGGCGACTTCGGGTGCGATTTCCATAGACATCTGTGCAGCAACCCGCACAGATGTCTCTGAAATCGCCCCCCGAAGTCAGGACTGACATGCTGGAACAAAATTGTGCGAGTTCAGCTGAACTCGCACAATTTCATGATTGCTGAGGCGCAACTGGCCCAGGCATGAAACCATTGTTGACATAATGCATAAGCCCCCCTTGCCCCCATACCATATAATAAACCACACTTACAATCATTAGGTTGGAAAGGGCAAGGCCACAGCTTTATTTAAATTCCAACACAGAACATGTGAACACTTTAAACCAGTGCCAGTCACAGTTATACTGTGAGCACGCTTTAACCTTAATTCCAAAGGGGGCCTGTCCTTACCATAAGTGCTGGACAGACAGCCTACTTCCAGTTTCTAATCAAGGGCATAGCCCATTACAGCAACTTTTAATGCTGGCAAGGTCAAGAAACCACCACCGCACGTCAGAACTTAACTGCAGCCAGCGCCTGTTCCACACTTTGCTGAAGGCCAAGGTTGAAGACATCCAAGCCAGTGGCATTAAGAATGCAACAGATCATCATTGGCACCCTCCAAATTCCTGTGCCGGATTACCAACCCCAATTTGTCGAACAAACTGAGATACTTGTGCATGAACCTTCCAATGAAAACATTCCAAGCTTGTGCCAGGGGCATCCCGGGCCCCGAGCAAACGAGGCTCGATCTCGGACCATATGAGGACCCGGTTGGTGAAGACCGCATAACAATGGGCAATGTCACATTTTATAGCAGAAATTAGGTCCATGGAACATGTGTAACCCATGTCGTTTCCCCCAGTGTGAAGAATCAATATGATAGGGCCAAAAAACATGGGAACTAAGACGTAAACACTCCGGGAAGACCTGAGACCAGCGCAAACCCCGCAACCCACGCCAATGGACCCTGGTGATATAATAGGAGAAACCCAAATTCCTAGCTTCGAACTTCCGACCAACTATAGGACCAGTAAATAAAGGAATCCCAGATGAACGAATGCATCAAAAAATCATGAGAGGGGAGGCCCAATTTGTCGAGGCAATAACAGAAAACCCGCAGGAATTGGAACCTGCTAAGGAAGGACAAATCGTCATGAACAAAGAAAACAATGGATGGGGGGAGGGGGGGCTGGGTCGTGCAGACTTGTAGAGCTAGGCCAACGTAACTGGCCAAAAGGGGCCCCCACAAGCATGCAGAACAACCCGTCTGCCCCTGCCGAGGGTGTCGGTTTTTGAGGTTCGCAGAAAAAAAACGAAACACAGTGCTCCGAGAAAGACACATCATCCCTTAGGATACCGCCCACTGAGGATCTGGATTTAGAGACCAGGTCACGGATGGGAAAGTACCCAGGAAGAAACTTGTACCCATTCATCCCGTACCCAGCAATACCAAACCCACATCCTTGGAGACAGCAATGCCTACATGAGGTCTAGCAAGCATCAGAAACAAGGTTCCAAAGGTAGGTTGGACAGGGAAGGCCCTCCGGGGATGCCGACGGAGCCAGGGGGCGAAATCAGTCGAGCTGCGAACAGGAGAGGGCGTCAGCAATGTCGTAGCAATTCCAAGGACATGCTTAGCTCTAAAACATGTTAAACTGCAAGCACCTGAGAGCTAAATATGCAGTAAGGACACAACTTAGGGATCTAGCAGACTGACGGTTGAACACCTGCGCCAGAAAAAAACACCTGGCGGTTGCGCAACCTCTTGCCCCACAACTCAAGGACGACAATTATTGGAAAAAAGCTCAAGCAGGGTGAGGTTGCGCAACAAATCCATGCGGGCCCATGAGGCCAGCCAACACTCGGCAGACCACTTCCCCTGGAAAAAGGCACTGAAGCTACAGGAGCCTGCCGCATTAGTATACAGCTCCAGCTGCATATTCGCTACCTCCTCCAGCAGCCAATAGGACTGCCCATTGTAGGATTGGAGAAAGAGCCAGATCTCCAAGTTGACCCGCATGGACTTGGTTATACGGACATAGTGGTGGGGGGACGGACACACCCTTCGTGGCCCACGGTAGGCATCTACAAAATGCCCTCCCCATGCGGATAATCACCGGCAAAGACCAAATGACCTAACAAGGACTGAATCTGTTTCAACTGCAGGTTTTTTTTTTCTTTTTTTTAGGAGTCTGCCCAATTTATCACTGGGCAAGCAAAAAACCATGGCCACCGTGTCTATTTCAATGCCAAAAAAGGATAACACCATCATGGGGCCCTACGTTTTAGCAGCCGACAGTGGAACGGAAAAACGCTCACTAGTATCCTGACAACCGAAAGGAGCCGCTTGCACTGTACACTGCCGGCTGGGTCTAAGAAGAGGAAGTCATCCATGTAATGTAACAGCGAACAAAAACCAGCCGACTGAGTGGCTACCCATTCAAGGAAGCTACCAAAGAGCTCAAAATAATAACACAAAAATGGCACATCCCATGAGAAAGCTCATGTCAAAAAAGTAGCTTCCTTGCAAGTAGCAGCTCAGCAGGTGAAAGCATTCCGGGTGGACAGGGAGAAGGCGGACTTGATGTCTGCCGTAGCCAGCAAATCCAACTGACCAGCCGTCCTAATGAAGTGAAGTGCTTTGTCAAAAGAGGCGGAGTGGACCCTGGATTAATCCTTAGTAGAGTTGAGCGAACACCTGGACGTTCGGATTCGGAGGGTCTGAAAGAACTTTGGAAAACGGACATTGCCCGAACTTTATCCCGGACCCCGAACCCCATTGAAGTCAATGGGGACCCGAACTTTTAGGCACAACAATGGCTGTAACAAAGTCCTGGCAAGTGCTAGAGGGCTGCAAAAGGAAGTAAAATGGCAAGTGCCCTACAAAAAAATGGGGATAGGGAAAATAAATTCAAATCAAATAAAAAAAATGGGAAGGGGGGTGGATGTGGAGCAGGAGCCTAGAGGTTGACTAGGCCATGACCATGGCAGTGTAGTTGGAAATGGCAGTGGTCGAGGAGGAGGAGGAGGTAGCCAACACTGTATTTTTTTTTTTTCTGAACAGACATGAAACACGTCTTATTTGTAAATCTGGCCTGAGTGTGTCGGTAAGTATATGAACAAAAAAACTTATCCGGAGTTATAAAACCCCCGATGGGGTTAATATTTGTTTGTTTTTTTTTTTATGTCACAACCGATGGAGGAGGAGGAGGAGCTGGTGACGGTAAAGGTTGATGTGACGGTACCAGTACCGGATCAGTTGGAGATCCGAGGACGAGGTGTAGGTGGGGGGAAGGGTAAAAAAAATAAACTAAACTTAAATAAAAGGGATAGGGGTAAAAAAACATCCCGTGAACGGTAAAATGAAGGAAAACGTCGGGAGATCGTGAACGGTCCT
>BLSH010291103.1:31728-57864 GCA_018402905.1 Glandirana rugosa | reverse complement strand
AAACTGACTGTTAACGCGCCAGCACGCTGCAACATGGGTTTGCTTTAAACGCAGGAAAAAAGGGGTGTTTATCTCGAAAGAAAACCACCATAAACTAGCGGAGACGCAGTAAAGACTAGCGGCGATATTTGTTTTCTTCTCGCTGGTAAAACGTTTTTTTGGGTTTAAAGAATGAAAAACGATTTTAAGTTTAGGTTTTTTTTTTATATTTTTTTGTAAAAAAAAGTGGCAAAAACCGGCTAAATATATTAAGGAGTATAAACGCTATTTTTTTTAACGTTAGCCCAACGTCGCACGACCGCGCAATTGTCAGTCAAAGCGACGCAGCGCCGAATCGCAAAAAGTGCTCTGGTCCTAAAGCTGCAAAACCTTCCGGGGCTGAAGTGGTTAAAGAAAGCAGTTGCAGTGCGCAAGCCTAAGAATGTGACTGAACTGGAAGCTTTTGCCCATGATGAATGGACGAAGATACCCGTAGATCGCTGCAAGACACTTGTGTCAAGCTATGCTTCACGTTTAAAAGCTGTTATAACTGTAAAAGGATGTTGTACTAAGTACTAAGATTGAATGTCACTTGGGGGTTGAATAAAACTGATAATGATGTGAGCTCAGAAAAGACATTTGTGGTTATTTCATTATAAATGTTATGTTATATTTGTCTGACCTACACGTGCCTCTTTGATTTAATTGTAAGCAGGATGACTGAATGATCATAATCAATGTCAAACCGACCAAAACAATCAATTTCAGTGGGGGTTGAATAATTTTGAACACAACTGTATATAGAAAGGAGGATATTCCCTGAAAGTCCTGTCTCTCTACATTCAGTATAACTGAGATACCGTTATGGGACTGTACAACTCCCCAAACAACCACCCTGATTCAACTTACACCATATCCATCTGATCACTCATCATGTAAAGAAAGCCCAGAAACTGTGTGTAAGGTATGGAAAATTATGGCCATGGCCCCTTTATTTGGGTTTAAAACAGAATATGATAACCTTTAACCTTTTTTATACCAGACCTTTAACATTAAACACACAGACCAATAACCAATGTTAAAACTTTAACCAAACCACCTGCTCAGTCTTTCAGAACTTGAACACCAAGTAACTGTACCAACCACCAGGTACTACCATAAACCCTGTCCATTTCCATCAACATCTGTGAGGTGACCAGGATATGAGGAGACAAGGAGCCACAGGCAGGGCAGCCATCAGAAATTTTGGGGCCCCTTACACAGCTTTAGACCTGGGCCTGACCACCAACATTCACCAGGGCCCGTCCACTGGCAGTCCCACCGAATCCACCCCCTGGCCTTCCCACAAATGCCCATCCCATGCCCTTCTCCTCATTCCTATGTTCTCCATCCAATGTCCTCCTCGTCCAGTCTCATCTCCCCCATCCCATGTCCTCTTCCTCCTCCAGTCCCATCTCCTCCATCCCACGTCCTCCTCCAGTCCCATCTCCTCCATCCCACATCCTCCTCCAGTCCCATCTCCTCTATCCCATGTCCTCCTTCAGTCAAATCTCCTCCTCCACCAGTCAAATCTCCTCCATCTCATGTACTCTTACTCCAGTCCCAACTCCTCCATCCCATTCCTCCTCCCCCTCCAGTCCCATCTCCTCCCACCACAGGAGGGGGGCAGGGGGACAGGAGGGGGGCAGTTGACAGGTGGGGGTAGTGTGGCAGGAGGTGGGCAGTGGGACAGGAGGGGGGAGTGTCACAGGAGAACAGCAGCGGGGCAGAGGGTGGCAGATTGACAGGAGGGGGGCAGTAGGACAAGAGGGGGCAGCGGGACAGGCGGGAGGCAGTGGGATAAGGGGGGCGTGTCACGGGAGGGGGTCAGTGGGACAGGTTGGGGGGCAGCATCACAGTAATGGGGCCATCATGATGAAAGGGGGCAGCGGGGACAGTAGTGGGGCAGTAGGACAGGATGGGGCAGTGGAATAGGTGGGGGTAGTGGTACAGGAGAAGTGTCATGGGAGGAGCTCAGCAGGACAGGTGGGGGCAGCAGGACAGACAGGGGGGTTATAATGCAAGGGGCGCAGCAGGACAGGTGGGGGGCAGCAGGAGAGGTGGGCGGTAGCATCACAGGTGGGGGGCAGCGGGACAGGGTGGGGGCAGTGTGAAACACACCTTGGGAAGCATCATTCCTCCCAGCTCTCATCTGTCCAGCAGTGCCAGGAGGGGTAGCTGAGCCTCCACCATGATCTCTGGCAGCAGCTGCAAGAAAGAGCAGGGGGGCTCCTCCTCCATGGGGCCCTCCGTTGGCACCAACTGGCCTCACCCAACCTGAACAGCCCGGTGCACACTGTGGTACCTGACCGGAGCAGAGCTTGCCTGACAGCAGGTCCTGACCTGCACACACGTGGGATCTGCCCACTTCTCCACCCTCCTCTGCATCCTGCCAGCCGGTCTGCTCTGACGGCAGCTGCCCGGGCCTCTCGGGACGCCTGGGCCCCCTACTTGTGTATCGGCTGTACCCCCCCTGATGGTGGCACTGGCCACAGGGCTTGAACAGATAGACAGATAAAACTAGCAGAAAAATGCTCTACCTTTTATTATCTTTGTAGCCCTGTCGTGGAGGGGGTCATATGAAGTTGCCCTCTCCACACAGGCTATAGCGCTAACCTTCAGGTAACCAAATGAGCCAGAGCCTTCGCTAAAGGAAGAGTGGACTATGACTATATTATTGTCAGTGCCTCCACCTATAACAGGGCTCCAGCATATGTAGAGGTGATCCCTTTCTAGGACAATAACTAGTAACTCACCCAAAATAACTGACAGCAGTAGTAGTAATACACTCAGCATAGATTTCTAAGAGTAAAGATATGCAGACATACCAGCAGGTGATTAGTGTAACTTTATATATGATAAAGTGGTGGCATTACATACAACCAAAGCAATAACAAGAAGAATATACGTATGTCTTAGAAGAACAGTGTATGTATCTATATATATCCGGATATATAACTAAAGGTCTTTAACACCAATACCTCCAATTAAGCACTGTGGCACAGTTCAGTTGCAGGGGCCCCTGATGAGCTGACTTGCAAGACGTAAGATGATCTGGCTTGGGAGGATGAACGCTAACGCATCTGTGGAGCGGTGGCTTCCTGGGAATGCTTGTACAGACAAACACACAGATGATGAAAAAGTCTGGAACGCGCCACCTGCAAGGCAAAGCATGTAGCCTATCTCTTGGTCCCTAACCTGACTATAGGCTATCAATGCCACCGGGCCTCTACCTATCTAAATGGCCATCGGAAGCTTATCCTGTTGCTACCCTGAGCAGTTTACCATTTCCTAGGCTAATACTAGCTAGGAACCCCCCAGACCAAAAAGGGACACTGTTGCTTTAACCCCTTCAGATCCGCGCTATAGCCGAAAGACGGCTACAGTGCGGATCTCAATTGCCGGGTGGACGTTCATGGACGCCCATCCTTGCGCACTCACAGGTGGCGGCATGCACGCGCGGCCGCCGCACGCTGCGTGTGCGTGCCCGCGCGTTGGGCAGGCTCGATGTCCGCTCGTGACCCGCGATCGCCTGTCAGAGCTGCAGAACGGGGAACCACCAATGTAAACACGGCGGTTCTCCATTCTGTGAAGGGGGACATGACAGATCTACTGATCCCTGTCACTCGGATCAGTTAGATCTGTCATGTCCCTGCCAGTCCCGCCCCACACAGTTAGAACACATACAGGGAACACAGTTAACCCCTTCACTGCCCCCTGCAGGTTAACCCTTTCACTGCCAATGACATTTATACAGTAATCAGTGGACATTTAAATTTCTGATCGCTGTATAAATGTTATCCCAAAAAAGTGTCAAAAATGTCCGACTTGTCCGCCCCAATATCAAAGTCCCAATAAAAATCGCAGATCGCCGCCATTACTAGTAAAAAAAATAATAATAAAAACGCCATAAATCAATTCCCATAGTTTGTAGACGCGATAACTTTTGCGCAAACCAATCAATAAACGCTGATTGCGTTTTTTTTTTTACCAAAAATATGTAGAAGAATATATCTCGGCCAAACCCAATAAATATTTTTTTTTTAATATTTTTTTTTGGATATATTTATTATAGCAAAAAGTAGATATTGTTCTTTTTTCAAAATCATCGCTCTTTGTTTATAGCGCAAAAAGTTAAAACAGCAGAAGTGATCAAATACCAGCAAAAGAAAGCTCTATTTGTGGGGAAAAAAATGATAAAAATTTTGTTTGGGTACAACGTCGCACGACCGCACAATTGTCATTCAAAATGCGACAGAGCGATGATCGCGGATCGATCGTGTGCCGGGGGGTCGTGTCCCCCCCCGATCGGGGTAAAGATAAATAAAATTGGCTCATTACCACGTGACCGGCTGTGTCCAATCACAGCCAGTCACTACCGACCTTCACGTGCACGCCGCTCGTGACATCGGGGCTAAGGCTTGTCCCTCAGCCCAGCTCCGATCATTGTAAAGAGTCAATAGAATTGGCTCTTTACCACCTGACTGGCTGTGTCAATTACAGCCGGTCATGTGATGTAAACAAACCGCGGTAACGAGCTGTTACCCACCGATTACAACCACTGTGTACACCAAGCACACTGATCCCCCCCTAATAAAGAGGACCTGTCACCACCCCATCAAAGTACCTGTCACAGTCCATCAGAGTACCTGTCCATCAAAGTACCCGAGTACTTGTCACCTGTCCATCAAAGTACCCGAGTACTTGTCAACTGTCCATCAAAGTACCCAAGTACCTGTCACCAGCCCATCAGAGTACCAGAGTACCTGTCACCATTATATCGGAGTACCGAGTACCTGTAACCAACCCATCTGAGTACACGAGTACCTGTCGCCAACCCATCGGAGTACCCGAGTACTTGTCACCAACCCATCAAAGTACCCGAGTACCTGTCACCAGCCAACCAGAGTACCCGAGTACCTGTCACCAGCCCATCAGAGTAGCCGAGTACCTGTCACCTGCCCATCAGAGTACCCGAGTACCTGTCACCTGCCCATCAGAGTACCCGAGTACCTGTCACCTGCCTATCAGAGTATCCGAGTACCTGTCACCTGCCCATCAGAGCACCCAAGTACCTGTCACCAGCCCATCAGAGTACCCGAGTACCTGTCAACTGCCCATCAGAGTACCCGAGTACCTGTCACCTGCCCATCAGAGTGCCCAAGTACCTGTCACCTGCCCATCAGAGTACCTGTCACCAGCCCATCAGCGTACCCAAGTACCTGTCACCTGCCCATCAGAGAACCTGAGTACCTGTCACCAGCCCAGCAAAGTACCCGAGTACCTGTCACCTGCCCATTCGAGTACCGGAGTACCTGTTACCAGACCATCAGAGTACCTGTCACCAGACAATTAGCGTACCAGAGTAGCTGTCACTTGCCCATCTGAGTACCCAAGTACTTGCCACCAGCCCATCAGCTTACCTGAGTACCTGTCACCTGCCCACCTGAGTACCTGAGTACCTGTCACCTGCCTACCTGAGTACCCGAGTACCTGTCACCAGCCCATCAGAGTACCCGAGTACCTGTCACCTGCCCTTCAGATTACTCGAGTACCTGTCACCAACCCATCTGAGCAACCAAGTACCTGTCACCAGCCCATCAGAGTACCTGAGTACCTGTCACCTGCCCTTCAGATTACTTGAGTACCTGTCACCAACTAATCTGAATAACCGAGTACCTATCTGCAGCCCATCAGAGTATCCAAGTACCTTTTACCAGTCCATCAGATTACCCGAGTACTTGTCTCCAGCCCATCAAAGTACCCAAGTACCTATCTGCAGCCCATCAGAATACCTGAGTATCTATCTGCAACCCATGAGAGTACCCGAGTACCTATCTGCAGCCCATGCCTCAAAGAAGTGTTTGCTTTCCAAAATGGGGTCATTTTGGGGGTAATTCCACTGTCCTGGTGCTCCAGGGCCTTCAAAAGTGTGATAGGTATGAATGAAATTTTATGTGTAATTTATGCTCCTAGAACGCCTGACGGTGCTCCCTGCATGTTGGACCTCTCTATGTGGCTAGGGTGTGAAAAAGTCTCACACATGTGGTGTCGCCATACTCGGGACGAGCAGCAGAATATATTTTGTGGGTTCATTTTTGCTATGTACATGCTATGTGTTAGAAATATCTTAGAAATTGACCACTTTGTGTAAAAATAAAAGCGTTTTCATTTTCTTTCCACGTTTTTCGAAGACTTATGAAAAAAAATGAACAATTCAAAAGACTCATAATGCCTCATAGAATATATGCTGGGGTGTTTGCTTTCCAAAATGGGGTCATTTTGTGGGTAATTCCATTGTCCTGGTGCTCCAGGGCCTTCAAAAGTGTAATAGGTGGTTAGGAAATTAGATGTGAAATTTCTGCTCCTAGAATGCCTGACGGTGCTCCCTGCATGTTGGACCTCTCTATGTGGCCAGGCTGTGTAAAAGTCTCACACATGTGGTATTGCCATACTTGGGATGAGTAGCAGAATATATTTTGGGGGTTAATTTTTGCTATGTACATGCTATGTGTTAGAAATATCTTAGAAATTGACCACTTTGTGTAAAAATAAAAGCGTTTTCATTTTCTTTCCACGTTTTTCGAAGACTTGTGTGAATAAAATAAAGCCATTCAAAAGACTCATAATGCCTCATAGATTATACGTTGGGGTGTTTGCTTTCCAAAATGGGGTCATTTTGTGGGCAATTCCACTGTCCTGGTGCTCCAGGGCCTTCAAAAGTGTAATAGGTCGTTAGGAAATTAAATGTGAAAATTCTGCTCCTAGAATGCATGACGGTGCTCCCAGCATGTTGGACCTCTCTATGCGGCCAGGCTGTGAAAAAGTCTCTGACATGTGGTATCGCCATACTCGGGGCGAGTAGCAGAATGTATTTTGGGGTGTAACTGGAAGTATGCATATGCTGTGTGTGAGAAATAACTTGTTGTTATACAATTTTGTGCAAAAAAATAAATCATTTCTTAATTTTCCCAAGAATTGTGGGAAAAAAGTACAACTTCAAAAAACTCGCCATGCTTCTTACTAAATACCTTGGAATGTCTACTTTTCAAAAGGGGGTAATTTGGGGGGTATTTGTACATTCCTGACATTTCAGGGCCTCAAGAAATGAGATAGACCATCAGTGCACCAGGTGTGATCAATTTTCAATGATTGGCACCATAGCTTGTAGACTCTATAACTTTCACACAGACCAAATAATATACACTTATTTGGGTTATTTTTTCCCAAAGATAGGTAGCAGTATAGGTTTTGCCCCAAATTTATGAACAAAAATTACTTATTTGCAAAATTTTATCACAGAAACTAAAAAAGTGTTTTTTTTTTCAAACTTTTCGCACTTTTTTCACTTATGTCGCAAAAAATAAAAAACCCAGAGGTTCTTAAATACCACCAAAAGAAAGCTCTATTTATGTGAAAAAAATTATAAAAATTTTGTTTGGGTACAGTGTAGCATGAGAGAGTAATTGTCATTCAAAGTGTGAGAGCGCTGAAAGCTGAAAATTGGTCTCGGAAGGAAGGGGGTATAAACGTCCTGTATTGAAGTGGTTAAGGCCTCATGCACACGGGCTGTGTAATGTAAATTCAGGTATATTTTCCTGCCCACAAGCCACAGCCACCCACAGGACTCAATGGCCCTATGTGGCTGCACATGCGCATATGCGCAAAGATGGAATATTTGGCTCAGCCAGGAAAGGTAAAGGAGTTTGTTGTTGCTTTATGAGGCTTGTGCATCACAAAGTAACTGGGTTTGGTGCTTGCTTGGGCTGTCATACAGGAGCCTTTAGTTATTCATAAATAATAAGGCCTCTAGCATTGAATGCAGTGAAATCTTACCACCTTCCTTTGAATATTTGATATAAGGAAACATATCTAACACTATATCACCAGTGAGAGGTGTCCTGTCTGTGTGAGACACAAACAGATGACGTTTATAGGCTATTGGAGTGTAGGGATGGTATATTTCACACAGAATTTAGGGTTTCACAGTACAATGAAGGCAAAAAGTGGAAAAGTATAAAACAGAGAGATAGGTTTTTGAGATTTTAGTGTCAGGATGTATTCTTTAGTGTGTTTTGCAAATTTAGCTTCGATGTAAATTTAGAGCTTCATCAATGATTTACTTCACCAGCCTATGTTTAGTACCTTATTAATAGTACGGCTTAAATAATAACATTAGGACCTTACATACTGATTCTAAGGCACCACCTGTGCAAACAAACTGCAGTTCACTAAAGAAAGAGTTGTTGAAGCCACAAGACACAACACTTAACAAGTGCAAAGAAAAGGTTGTGTATCCAGCCAACAGTGTCTCATATTCTCTGCATAGGGATTCTAATTATGCTGGGATCATGGTCAAATAAACAGGCCTGCCAATTCCTGCCACTTCAACACTGGCTTTTTATTACCATAGTTTTGGGACTTATAGTTCTCATTTGCAAAAAGAAAAAAGCACGAGATTTCAAAATGGGATGCATAAAATGTTAATAAAATATTGTTTTTTTAAGCTACTTTCTTTAAAAATAGTAACAGTATATAGCTAAACTGAAGCCTTAAAATCCCTAGCTTGGAATAGAATGTAATCTACATCTACACAGTTGTGTGAAGGGAAATGTATAAAAATTACCTTTGCCATGTTTCTGTGTAAATCGCCTAGCTCAACCCCCACCATACTGCTGTGCCACTGAGAATACCAAATTTAAAAGGCCTTCCAGTCCTGACTATATAAATGTGTAGGCTGGGTATTCAAACTCATAGTAAGCTCTTTAATGAGAGAGACAAAGAAGTTGAAAGCACAAAGTTGTGTGACAAGAATCTCCAGTTCTAACCAGAAAGATATATATCTAATTTAACCACTTCACCTCCGGAAGGTTTACCACCCCCCCCCCCGACCAGGCCATTTTTTGCGAAACGGCACTGTATTTTTTTAACTGACAATTGCGCAGTTGTGTGGCACTGTACCCAAATAAAATTGATGTCCTTTTTTTTTCCACAAGTAGAGCTTTCTTTTGGCGGTATTTGATCACCTCTGCGGTTTTTATTTTTTGCGCAAAGAAACAAAGAATGACCAACAATTTAAAAATAACTAATATTTTTTACTTTCTGCTCTAAAACACATCCAATAAAAAAATATAAAGAATCTAATTTCCTCATAAATGTAGGCCAATGTGTATTCTGCTACATATTTTTGGTAAAAAATCCCAATAAGCGTATATTGATTGGTTTGCGCAAAAGTTATAGCATCTACAAACTATGGGATATTTATTTTTTACTAGTAATGGCGGCAATCAGCGACTTATAGTGGGACTGCAATGTTGCGGCGGCCAAATCGGACACCTAACTGACACTTTTGACACTTTTTTGGGGATCAGTGACATTATAGTGATCAGTGCTAAAAATATGCACTGTCATTGTATTAATGACACTGGCAGGGAAGGGGTTAACATCAGGGGCGATCACAGGGTTAACTGTGTGCCTAGCTAATGTTCCAGTGTAGTGGGGGAGGGGCTTTTACTAGTGGAAGACATGGATCAGTGTTTCTGCTTTACAGAAACACAGGATCAATGCCTTCTGCACTAACAGAATGACAATTTGTCTTGTTTACATAGATATAATTTTATTAGATTGACCCTTACGCTCCAGATGAAGCGCTATGCGCGAAACTAGTTGAGCGAACAAGATATTATCCTTCATCCTATCTACTGGGAGTCCCGTCAATGTAGCCTACTTTATCTGCACATTCATAATACTCTGTATCAAGATCACGGTTGTATATTGACAAACCAGGTTATGATGGGATATATCCCAGACTAGTGGGGATCGATTTCATGTTGATTCACCGGGGACTCAACTTCCCAGTTGAATGACCCCGGAGAGTCATACATGAATTGATGCCAACTGTTTTAGGATTTTCATGAATCCGAGATTTATGCATGCAATCTTTTATTGATAGATTCCTTTTTAAAAAATAATCATGTATTGTGAGCACATGGATGCTACTATTTGTAACAAATAAAGTATATTATATTTTTCTACCTGACATGCCTTTAAAGTCCATTTTCTGAAGAAAAAATCAACTAGATTCTAGGTTTCAATCCAGGATGTGGCATGTTTATCTTTTTTACCATCATAGTCCCACCCTATGATGGAATAGTTGCCTAAGAGAAATATATATGAATCTTGTTTACATAGGCAGATTGGCATTCTGTCAGTGTACCCAGCAATCAGCGGGTGCTGGCGGACATCACAGTGGGAGCACGCACTTGCGCCCAAAATCCGAGAGTCAAGGATATATATACATCATTCTGCGCAGCGTGGCCGCCCTATAGCAGTAAGTTTTCTATGGGGTGGTCAGGAAGTGGTTAAACTGGACTGCTTTAGAAAAAAAGGCAAACGTATTTAAAGGAGTTGTAAAGGCAGAAGGTTTTTTTCATCTTAATGCATTAAGATAAAAAACCTTCTGTGTGTAGCAGCCCCCCAGCACCCCCTAATACTTACCTGAGCCCTCTATCTCTATCCAGCGATGTCCACAAGTGTCTTAGCAATCTGAGACATTTGTCCTGATTGGCCGAGACACAGCAGCGGCGCCATTGGCTCCCGCGACTGTCAATCAAAGTCAGCTAGCCAATCAGGGGAGAGAGGGGGCGGAGCCGGATCGGGGCTCCTTGTCTGAATGGACGCACAGAGCTCTGAATCGGTTCTAGTGCCTACATAGCAAGCTGTTGCTGTGGGGGCACTCGACAGGAGGGAGGGGCCAGGAAAGCCGAAGAGGGACCCGAGAAGAGGAGATCAACTTTACCATTTTCAGCCAAATGAACTTTACCATTCCCAGCTCACATGAAGGAAAATGGTTGCTGTTGTAAGAAAATTCATTGTGTGTGTAGCCATGTGCTCCCTTAAGAGTGGCTGAAAGTTGTGGTCCACCTGCCTGCTGCCCTCAACCACACGAATTCCACACATCCAAAGTCACTGAACAGGCCGGTACTTTGTTTTTGTTGTTTTATTTAGGGGTTTGAACTTGGATAGGGATTAGGGATGACAGTGGGATTCCCAGTAATTGAACATAAGACACACTATATATACCTCCGTTATATACCCATCAGGTCTGTCCTGCGGTCTAATGGCTCTCCTTCCCCTTGAATGGCTCCTACTGGCCTCCACAGACTGCTCTCTCTACTCCCAGACTGTCCCAGTCTTCTCATCCAACTCCCAGGGGCCGACACTCACTGACTATATGGTGGATTCCTTTAAAGAGTCTCCTTCTATGTAGACCTCAGCTGCTCTCCTGCTTCTCCTGTGCCACTCCAGGAGCCGACTCCCCCTCCTGGCTGCACCCAAGCCCCAGGCATCAGCTTCACCCCCCCAGAAGGGGGATCCCCTTCCGGGCGAGCCCTGATCCGCAGCTCCTGACTACATCCCACTCTTGCACCCGAACTCTCCTGGTCCTGCTGGCAGTATTTAAGGAGGCCTGCCCCCTGCCATTCCAGTCGCTGGATTGGTCAGAGCACCTTGTCATATATCAGGAAGTGACACCTCCTCATCCATCCCCCTTCTAGAGCTTTCCCAGCTC
This sequence comes from Glandirana rugosa, assembly GCA_018402905.1. NCBI lineage: Eukaryota > Metazoa > Chordata > Amphibia > Anura > Ranidae > Glandirana > Glandirana rugosa. The sequence goes on along the minus strand of BLSH010291103.1, from coordinate 46,277 downwards.
AAGGGGAGGAATTTCCTAGGAGTGTATCTTCCCTCCATCTCCAGCCCCACCCCTGAGCCACTCCCAGCCCAGATCAAAACATTCAGGCCTGCACCTACAGTCAGGACTGACTAGATTTTTCCTTTCCTACCAAAAATCTACAAAAGTAAAAGCACCTATACTATGGGGGAGCTACATGTACAAGGGCTAATGTTCTGAAAGACACAGTAAGAAGAAACTTGTCTTAATTTCCTCCATATTTATTTTTCTTTTGGTTTGAGACCAGTAGTCACTTGTTATGTGACCCTATGTTCTCCCCCTGTAAGCTTCCTTTATATGTATAAATGTCACACTTACCCCTAATGCAGGTGGTCAGACACTGTAGCTAACTTCTGTGTTCTTCACCTATAGCAGCCCCCTTTCCCATAAGGCAAGCAGGCCAGTACTCGGTTGCCCCCAGGACTCATACACAATGCTATAGTTCCTGGCTACCACGCCGGGGCTGGCGCAAACTGAGCAAAGCAAATAGGTACTTGCAGTTGGCAGAAAGGCTGAGGGGTTTAATGACAGTCCAGGTACAAGGCAGGCAAGGTTCAGAGTAGTCAGGGTCATATCCATGGTCAAAAGGCAGGCAGAGTTCAGACAGTAGTCAATACCCGATCCAAGGTTATCAATGAGGGGATCTAATCTAGCAGAGCAGGGCAGACAAACAGGAAGCTTGGAGCACACGCAACAAATGCAATATCACATGCATGAGACTGCAGGCTTGGCTGACTTAACCACTTGCCGACCGCAGCCTGACAGCAACAGAGTTGCTCGTTATCCAAACCGCCGTCATACGACGGCGGCTGCGATAACTAGTGCTGTGAACGCGCGCGCGCTGCTGGAGGCGCGCTCGCGCGTTCACTGTGTCCGGGGGTGCGGCAGACTCAATCAATAAACGCCGAATGCGATTTTTTTTTACCAAAAATATGAGGAAGAGTATAAATCGGCCAAAACCGATGGAAAAAATGTTTTTTTATATATTTTTTTTTGGATTTGTATTTTAGCAAAAAGTAAGAAATTTGTTTTTTATTTTTTGCAAAATTGTCGCTCTTCTTGTCGCAAAGGTGATCAAATACCACCAAAAGAAAGCTCTATTTGTGGGGAAAAAAGGACGCAAATTTTATTTGGGTACAACGTCGCACGACCGCGCAATTGTCAGTTAAAGCGACGCAGTGCCGAATCGCAAAAAGCGCTTTGGTCCTAAACTGGGAAATCCTTCCGGGGCTGAAGTGGTTAAAGTGGTTGTAAATTTAGAAGGTTTTTTATCTTTCTATGCATAGTTACAGTTTGTGAGGTTGAAAAAAGACACAAGTCCATCAAGTCCAACCTGTGTGTGTGTGTGCTTTTGTATCAATATTATATTGCATATCCCTGTATGTTGTGGTTTAGGTGCCTATCCAATAGCTTTTTGAAATTATCCATGCTCCCTGCTGAAACCACTGCTTGTGGAAGAGAATTCCACATCCTGCTTTACCGTAAAGAACCCTCTACGCAGTCTAAGGTTAAACTGCCTTTCTTCTAATTTTAGTGAATGGCAGCGTGTCTTTTTTTATACCCTTGCGTGGAAAAGTTTTATCCCTATAGTGGGGTCACCGTTACTGTATTTGTATATTGAAATCATATCCCCTCTCAAGCGTCACTTCTCCAGAGAGAATAAGTTCAGTGCTCATAATCTTTCCTCATAACATTCCTCCAGTCCCTTAATCAGCTTTGTTGCCCTTCTCTGGACCCTCTCCAGTTCCAGCACATCTTTCCTGAGGACTGTGTGTGACCAGAATTGGACGGCATACTCCAGGTGTTGCCAGACTAGAGTTTTGTATAGTGGGAGAATTATTGTTTTATCTCTGGAATTAATCACCTTTTCAATGTGTAGCACCATAGTGTAGGTGCTTTTACTTTTGTAGATTTTTGGTAGGAGAGGAAAAATCTATTTACTCCTTAAAAAGATTTATAAAGTGCTACTGTGCAAGAAAGTGCTACTAAACAAAATTACATATGTGATTCCATAACTTAGGTAAAAATATAATAAAGTGGTGGTGACAATAGATATATGTGACAATACAAAAATAAATAAATATATCTTTAGTGCTATTATATAAAATGCAAATACCGCGCTAAAAGTAACAACCCATGCTACAGGTGCTAAAACACAATCGTGCAAGAACCCAATTGTGCAAAAAAAACATACAATATATAATAAAACATAAATTGTGAATTAAATATTAAATAAATAATCACACAGATGCTGCTTTAAATAAAAAATCAAAGATAAAGTCAACACTCGTGTAATAAGTCCAGTGTTAGCAGCGCTTCCAGAGTAATATGGTAAATTGCAAAGTAAATAATGATATTAAATGTTCAGTGAAAAAGTGCCAGTGCCAGGAAAAATAAATTGCCCGTGCTGGAACCAAAACTTCTTAAACTATGTGAATAATCTTCAATCAGTGTCCTCCACCTCTGTTCACCACGTGCAAAAAGGTAAAAATTGGAGGCTCACCAGAAATATGGATACACAACGCCTTTGAGTATATCTGTGGGGAACTCAGCATAGGACCATCACACCCAGAATGTATGCTTCCAATCCAACACTGCAGGAGCACTCAAGCCAGCTTGTGCATAATCGCAATCCGTCACTTCTCCAGAGAGAATAAGTTCAGTGCTCATAATCTTTCCTCATAACATTCCTCCAGTCCCTTAATCAGCTTTGTTGCCCTTCTCTGGGCCCTCTCCAGTTCCAGCACATCTTTCCTGACGACTGTGTGTGACCAGAAACCAAGGCTCCAACTGACGCGTTTCGTCACACGGACGCAAGGAAGTTCCGGCTCTTCAGATCACCCGTGTCTGACTTCTCTTTCTTAACATGTGATTTTGGATTATTATAACAGAGCATGCATTCCTAACCTTTAACCGCTGACTACCCTCTATTTGTGCAACAACGTGAGGACTTACGGAAGGACCCGCGGGCTGAGTACAGTACCTGCTTAGGAACCTCTGGAGACCGGTGAGGATCGGTGAGTGGGGGAGTTTGAAGGAGGGGAGCACGGTTGCTTGTGTATATTCACTCCATCTCCTCACTTCCCTCACATCACCCGGTATAGCCACCACCACTGCTGAATTTTATGCACTGTTTGATTGAGATCTATGGTTTTATTGTGGCACGGCTGCACCTATATGTGGATGGACTTTTAAGTTTTTTAAACTTATCCTTCCTTTTTTGGGAACATCAGATGATGTATGGCACATTGGTATATCTGTTCATCTAGACAGCACTAAAGATGTATTTATTTTTGTATTGTCACATATATCTATTGTCACCACCACTTTATTATATTTTTACCTAAGTTATGGAATCACATATGTAATTTCGTTTAGTAGCACTTTCTTGCACAGTAACACTTTATAAATCTTTTTAAGGAGTACTAGAGACTCCCATTAGGCAGCGCCAATTCCCACCTAATTTCTCTACTCACATTTGTTACCGGATTTATTTCTGGTTAGTAGTGGGGGCAGCAGCCTAGGTTATATATTATATATATATTTTTTTATTAGGAACAGCGCCACACCACACACCCACTTTATATTCTGTAAAAATCTATTTAGGCCTGACTGTAAGTGCAGGCCCAAATGTTTTGATCTTGGCTAGGGGAGTGGCTCAGGGGAGGGGCTGCAGATGGAAGGAAGGAACATCCCTTGGAGATTCCTCCCTCTTTGAACTGAGAGAGTTCTGGAAAGGGGGATGGAGGAGGAGGTGTCACTTCCTGATGTATGACAAGGAGCCCTGACCAATACCGCGACTGGATTGGCAGGGGTCAGGCCTCCTTAAATGCAGCAATCTGCCAGCAGGTGTCAGGAGAGTGTTGGGTGAAAGAGATGAGGATGTAGCAGGAGCTGCGGATCAGGCCAGGAGGGGATCTCCCAGTCTGGGGGGTGAACCTGGGGCTTGGGTGCAGCTGGGAGTGGGAGTCAGCTCCTGGAGTGGCACAGGAGAAGCAGGAGAGCAGCTGAGTTCTACATGGAAGGAGATTCTTTGAAGAATCCACCTTATAGTCGGTGAGTGGCGGCACCTGGGAGTTGGATGAGAAGGCTGAGACAGTCTGAGAGAGGAGAGAGAACAGTCTGTAGAAGTTAGGAGGAGCCAACCAAGAGGAAGGGGAGCCATTAGACCGCAGGACGGGTCAGTTGAGTCTGGAAGATGGATGGGCTGGAAGTGGTTGTTCATCCAGGGCCCAGCTGGCACCAACGTACTTAGCTACACAACAGAGGGTACACTGTTTCAGGGAAGGAAATCTGCAATTCTTACTCACAAAGGGTGTTTCTGAGGCCTTGCAAGTGGCTGTAGCAGGCCGCACAATGTGCTAGCCATGGTGAAGAGGAGGTGTCATGGAGGTCTGATAATTTCCTTTTGGACCAACAAGTGTAGCGGTCAGCAAGTAGTGTGCTGGAAAGAGGAAAGGAGAAGAGTAATGATCAGCAAGTAGTGTGCTAGAGGAAAATAAGTGTATATACCGGAGGTGTATATAATAGGTCCCATGTTCAATTCCTTTGCATCCTACAGTCATCCCTAATCCCTATCCAAGTTTAACCCTTAAATAAAACAACAAAACAAAGTACCAGCCTGTTCAGTGACTCCGGTTGTGTGGAAATTATGTGATTGAGGGCAGGTGGACCACAACTATCAGCCACTCTTGAGGGAGCACGTGGCTACAAATGCATGCCAATATCCTGTTGGCTTTGCTTGCAGGAGCTTGACATTGTCTGCTGTTGCTGAACCTGGCATCTACTAAGACCCCTAGGTCCTCTTCCATCTTAGATTCCTCGGAAGGCTCTCCCCCTAGTGAATAGTTTGCATTCATATTCTTATTTTACATTTCTCTACATTAAACCTCATTTGCCATGTAGTTGTCCACCCTATTCATTTGTACAGATCTTCTTGCAAGGTTCCCACATCCTGCGGAGAAGTTATTGCCCTGCATAACTTAGTATCGTCTGCAAATACCGAGATTGAGCCGTTTATCCCATCTTCCAGATCGTTTATGAATAAATTAAATAGGATTGGTCCCAGGACAGAACTCTGGGGGACCCCACTCTCCACACCGGACCATTCCGCGTAGTCCCCATTTATCACTACCCTCTGGACTCGCTCCTGTAGCCAGTTTTCAATTCATGTACTGACCCTTTGGGTCCATGCTGACAGACTTTAGTTTGTACAGTAAATGTTTATAGGGAACTTTATCAATTTGCAACATCCAGATACACCACATCTACAGGCCTTCCTTTGTCTAGATGGCAGCTTACCTCCTCATAGAAGGTCAATAGCTTGGTTTGGCAAGAACGATTCTTTATGAATCCATGCTGATTACTTGTAATGATACCGTTCTGATTACTAAAATCTTGTATATAATCCCTTATCATCCCCTCCAAGAGCTTGCAGACTATTGATGTTAGGCTAACTGGTCTGTAGTTCCCAGGGCTATATATTGGTCCTTTTAAATATTGGTGCTATATTGGCTTTTCTCCAATCAGCTCGTACCATACCAGTTAGTAGCCTGCTCGTAAAAATTAGGAACAATGGTCTGGCAATTACTTGACCGAGTTCCTTGAGGACCCTTAGGTGCAAGCCATCTGGTTCTGGTGACTTATTAATGTAAAGCTTTTCAAGTCTATTCCAACTCCATCCTCTGTTAGCCATGACGGTGCCTCCTGTGATGTGCTGTGAGGATAAACATTACAGTTTTGGTTACTGAAGCCCCCATTTCTCTCGTGAAGACTGAGGAGAAGGGTCACGAACCTGGTGGTTGAGTCTGGCTTATGCGGGGGCAACCTCTCTTGCGGCCCTGGTTCGAGAACCCCTGGAAGTGCCGACAGGGAGCTAAGCAGTACAGGGGGGCACAAGGGCTGGACAAGTCTCTGATGGCTGTTATAGGTCCACTGAAGCTTGTGCAGGCTGAAGGATAGTGGTGCAGTCCTGGTCGGCAACTGGCTGGCTGTGCAGTACAGAGGGATCAAGCAAACGGGTAGTCGGGTACTAGCTGGGTCGGTAACGTGCAGGCGGCTGAAGTACAAAGGGATCAGGCAGAAGAGTAGTCATAAACAATCTGGGGTCAGGGCAGGCAGATAGCAACAAAGTCCAAAGGGTAGACAGGGTCACAGGAACAGGAAGTCTCTTAGAACAAACGCTGGGGGTCACAGGTGCAGGAACACTGTAGAACAGACAGCACTTGCTTCCTGGTGCTGTCCGCTTAAATGGCCGTTATTGGTGCGCCCGCGCATATGGATGATTCCGTACATTGTCCCCCCCCAAGGGGCAGCCTCCAGATGCCCAACCAGGCTCTCTCTTCTCCAAAAAGTCCTGATAAGTTCTGGAGCATGAAGGTTGCTTTCTGGCTCCCAAGAATTTTCCTCTGGCCCATATCCCTTCCATTTTACAAGGAACTGGATGACCCCTGCTCTTGTCCTGCAATCGAGGATGGTCTCCACCTCGAACTCCTCCTCTCCATCCACCAGCACTGGTTCAGGTGGGGCAGTTTTCCACCCTGGAAACAGATCCTTAGCAACTGGTTTAAGGAGGTGTACGTGGAATACAGAATGGATCCGAAGTGAGGGAGGAAGGTCGAGCTCGTAGGCCACTTTATTAATTTTCCTTTTTACTAGGAGAGGGCCTATGTATTTCGGCCCTAGTCTTTTTTTCTCTACAAAGAAGATCCCAGCTCCTGCGGGGGACGTAGAGGGTCGGATGAAGCCCTTTTGCAGATTTTCCTCTAGGTAGGCCTTGAGGGCCACTAGCTCCACTTCGGAAAGAGGAAATATTCTGCCGAAAGGGATCTCGGTTCCAGGTAATAGATCTATTGGGCAATCATATGGCCTGTGTGGAGGTAGGGTGTCTGCTCCCTTCTTACTGAAGACATCCAGGAAGTCGTGATATACTTCAGGGATGGCAAGACGGGTTTCCTGATCTGGATCAGGATTAAGACTGAGCGCCACTGGCGATGCCCTTTGGGGCGACTGGAGACAGTGACTCAGACAGTAAGGGGACAGGAACTGTACAGTGTTCCAGTTGATGTGGGGGCTGTGGATTCAGAGCCATGGGAGGCCAAGAATCACTGGAAACAGTGGAGAAGCAATAGCGTCCAGCAGTAGAAGCTCCATGTGGCCTTCGGCCATCCAGGCTAGCAGGGGAAAGGTCTCATGGGTCACTGTGCCAGACTTGATAATTGACCCATCAGCCGTTGACCATCTGATGTTCCTTGGGCCGAAGAGGGATCCGATGCTGGGTGGCGAAGGAAAGGCTGATAAAGCAACTACAGGCCCCCGAGTCCAGGATGGCTGGAACTTGGGTACTCCCATCGGGAAGCTGCACAGGGATGGAGAGAATAAGATGAGACTGAAGGCTCGGTAGGGATAGCACTTCCCCTAAAGCTGGTGTTGAACACTTACTGGCCTTGGCAGGGCAGTTCCTTACTAGATGCCCTGCACTCCCACAGTAGAGGCACAGGTTGAGAGCCATGCGATTCTGACGTTCTTCAGAGGACAGGGATGGTCGGAGGAGCCCAATCTGCATTGGCTCGGGGTGGTCTTGTGGAGAGGAGGAGGAATTGCTGCAGCCCGGCTTGGTCCCAGGTAACTGGGCCTTAGGGGGAGCATCCAGGTGGGTCGCAGAGATCCCATGGTTCTCTCTGCCCTGGGTTCCTCAGGCGGTGGTCAATTTGAATTGCCAGGTTGATTAGGGCGTCCAAGGTATGAGGCACCCCGACACGCGCCAGCTCATCCTTGAGGGCCTCGGAGAGTCCCAGCCTGAACTGGTAGCAGAGAGCAGCATCATTCAAGGCAGCGTCGGCGCTCCAGCGCCTGAATTCCGACACATATTCCTTTGCGGTGCGACGACCTTGTTGGAGGGCGTGAAGTACTGCTTCTGCAGTGGCAGCCCGGTGAGGGTCCTCGTATAATTGGGCCATAACATGGAAGAACCGGTCCAAGGTGGTAGTCTCAGGGGCTTTCTGCTCCAACAGGCGATGGGCCCAGGCCTGTGGCTCATCCAGAAGAAGAGAGATCACCAGACCCACTTTGGTGGCTTCCAATGAGAATGTGCGGGGCTGGAGAGAAAAATACAACTCGCACGAGTTGCAGAAGGCCCGGAACTTCCCGCAGTCCCCTGCACACTGCTTGGGCATGGGCACCTTAGGCTCCGTAGGCAGAGTCACTATAGTGCGCGGGGGCGATTGGCCGCCACTGGCGGGGCTTGGAGCTGCCAGATCCCGAACTTGATTCTCCAAGTGGGTATATCCCTCCTGCAGGTTTTTCACCACTTGGGTTAAGCCAGCAAGGTGTGCACATAATTCCTCCATGGGAGAGGGCCCCCGGTGCAGACTCAGACATGGCTGTCCATTGCTGTCACGTACCTGGTGGTTGAGTCTGGCTTATGCGGGGGCAACCTCTCTTGCAGCCCTGGTTCGAAAACCCCTGGTAGTGCAGACAGGGAGCTCAGGAGCACAGGGGGCACGAGGGCTGGACAAGTCTCTGATGGCTGGTACGGTCTGGGTCGGCAACTGGCTGGCGGTGCAGTACAGAGGGATCAGGCAAATGGGTAGTCGGGTACAAGCTGGGTCGGTAACGTGCAGGCGGCTGAAGTACTAAGGGAACAAGCAGAAGAATAGTCGTAAACAATCCGGGGTCAAGGCAGGCAGATAGCAACAAAGTCCAAAGGGTAGCCGGGGTCACAGGAACAGGAAGTCTCTCAGAACAAACGCTGGGGGTCACAGTTGCAGGAACGCTGTAGAACGGATAGCACTTGCTTCCTGGTGCTGTCTGCTTAAATGGCCGCTATTGGCGCCATTTCCGGCGCATACGTGTGCGCACACAGACGCGCACACGATACGTGCGCCCGTGCATAGGCATGCCAGTGTCCGGGGATGATTCCTTACAAGAAGAATTTAAGAATTTAAAACCTTCAACGTCTCTCCATCCTTTGTAACCAGATTCCCTTCACCATTCTTTATGGGGCCAATATGATCTCACCCCCTCTCTTACTATTTATATACTTAAAGAATTTCTTGGGATTTTTCTTACTCTCCTCCACTATGTGCCTCTCGTGTTCTATCTTAGCCACCCTAATTGCACCCTTACATTTCTTATTGTATCCTTTCTAAAGTTGGAATGCTGATGAAGACCTGTCACGTACCTGGTGGAGGAGTCTGTTGTGCAGGGAACAACCTCTCTTACTATTCCGACTCGTAGACCCTTGAAAGTGGGAACAGGGAGTCCGGGAGTACAGGGTGGCACGAGGGCTTGACAAGGTCGCTGGTGCAGGAGTCTTGCTGCAGATAGGGTGAAGGTTACCGTTGGCCACTGGCTGTCACTGGCAGAGGGGCCGGGAGCCCATGCAGTAGGCAGAGGGATGATCAGAGACAGGCTGGGTCGTTAGGAGGCGGGCGGTGCAGGACCGAGGGAGTAGGCAAAGAGTAGTCGGGGTTACAAGCTGGGTTGTCAGGAGGCAGGCAGCGAGGTACAGAGCAGCAGGCAGAGAGTAGTCGGGGTCACAAGCCGGGGTCAGTGCAGGCAGACAGAGGTGAAGTGTAAACAAGCCGGGTCACAGGAAACAGGAAGCCAGATGAACGGGTCGCTCAGGAACACGGATACGCTGTAGACAGGACAGCACTTGCTGCAGGGTGCTGCTGGCTTAAATAGGCTGTTTGGCGCCAATGACAGCGCACACGTGCACGCACACGCGCACAGGCGCCCCAGCACGCACAGGCGCACGCAAAAGCTACACACACAGTCCTCGGGGCCACAGTTCTTTCCTGACAAGACCCCTCAGCCTTGTATTTTTTGAAGGCCTTCTCTTTTGCTTTTATAAGCCTTTTTACGTTGGAGTTGAGCCACCCAAGCCTTTTATTAGCTCTTTTGAATTTATTTCCCATTGGGATGCATTGGTTAATACCCTTATTTAATATGCTCTTAAAGCTCAAACATTTTTCCTCCGTGTTCATTGTTCCTAATATTTCATCCCATTTAATATCTTCAAGCAAGGAGCGTAGTTTATGGAAGTTGGCTCTTTTGAAATTTAGTGTCTTAGTATTCCCCTTATGTTTTCTATTTGTGTGATTTATACTGAAACCAATTGACCTGTGATCGCTGTTTCCTAGATTGCCCCTTATTTCCACATCTGTGATCAGGTCTGTGTTGTTAGTAATCAGTAGGTCTAGTAACGCTTTGTTTCTTGTTGGTACATGTAATTGTCCTGCAAGACATTAAGGAAATGGCGAGCCTTAGATGAATGTGCGGTTCCTTCCGCCCAGTCTATGTCTGGATAATCAAAATCCCCCATTATAATTATACTACCCATCCTTGCCGCCATTCCAAACTGAGATAGGAGATCCACCTCCCCCAGGTTTGGGGGCCTGTAGCATACTTCCAGTATTACTTTCCTCCTGGTTTCCTCCCTTTGTAGCTCTAGCCATAAGGATTCCACCTCCTCGATTGCTCCATTAGTGATGTCGTCCCTCACATTCACTTGCACATCATTTTTGATATACCCCTCTCCCTTTTTTACCCTCCCTATCTCTGCGATATAGGGAATTCCCTTGAATGGTTGCCAGCCAATCATGAGAGCTGTTGAACCAAGTCTCTGAAATTCCCACAAAATCAAAATCCTCCTCATACAATAGCATCTCTAGTTCACCCATCTTGTCCGCCAGACTCCTGGCATTAGTGAACAAGCCGCGTAGTTTTGTCCGGACGTATGCCACCTCCTTCGTGGGTGTTCTGAGGTTACAAATAGAACTTGTTACTATACTCACCTTAAGTTTAGGTGCTTTATTCAACCTACCACTCAGGCCCCCAATACTACGCTGTGAAATTTGTTCCATGCTAGCTATCTCTATATCTGGTCCCTCCCCCCTTCGCCTAGTTTAAAAGCCCCTCGGAGATCTTCACTCCCAGCCGATCCTCATTTAGGTGCAGTCCATCCCTGCTAAAGAGCTGGTAACTGATTGAAAAGTCGGCCCAGTTCTCCAGAAATCCAAAACCTTCCTTGCTACACCAGCTCCTCAGCCACTTGTTAACATCCCTAATCTCCTGCTGCCTCTCTGGTCTGGCTTGAGGTACCGGTAGTATTTCTGAGAATATTACCTTGGAGGTCCTAGCCCTCAATTTAGCACCTAAGTCCCTAAAATCTTTTTTTAGGACACACCATCTTCCTCTGACAGTCAGGTCTTCCCCAGCCCCTCCCAGTAATCTGTCCACCAGATCTGTGATGTGCCGAACCCGAGCTCCCGGTAAACAACATACAGTTTGGCGCTTCAGGTCTTTGTGACAGATTGCCCTCTCTGTCCTTCTGAGAATTGAGTTCACTACCACTAAAACCTGTCTTTCCTTCCCCTTGGCTTTTCCCCCCGCCCTCACTGGAGGAGTTATTCCCCTGGCAGCTACAGGCGTCACTCTGCTCCAGCAATACTGGTCCCTAACTGGTTTCCTCAATATCACCCAACGGGGCGTACTTATTGGGATGTTCCAGCCCAGGATCAGCCTCCCTGACTCTTTCCCCTCTACCCTTCCTGAGTGTCACCCAACTACTCTGCTCTGGTGTTTGCACTTCTATGTCTCCACCCGCCTCTGTGCTGGCCCCTGCCGGCACCTGCCGGATACGATCTGAACTCTCCTCAAGTATGGAAGGGCTTCTCAGTGCTGCCAGCTGCCTCTCTAGATCCAGGACCTGGGCTTCCAGGGATCGGATGATCAAGGAACCCATACATGCCGCAAGATGTGCACCGAGACGCATTTCCAGACCGGCCGGTTATTGTACCCGCTAATTTAATGGGGACTGGGAATTATACTCTGTCCAATTAACTGACAGCTAGCTTCCTGACTCTAATACTCACAACACACAGCATGCAGGCATTCACAGCACACGTGTTCTCACAGTACACGTGTCCTCACAGTGTACATGTCCTCACAGTGCACATGTCCTCAAAGTACACAGGCACTCACAGAACACGCGTCCTCACAGCACACGGGCACTCACAGTACACGTGTCCTCACAGCACATGTGTCCTCACAGTACACGTGTCTTCACAGTACACAGGCACTCACAGTACATGTGTCCTCACAGCACACGTGTCCTCACAGTACATGGGCACTCACAGTACACGTGTCCTCACAGTACACAGGCACTCACAGCACACGTGTCCTTACAGCACACATGCCCTCACAGCACACACGTCCTCACAGTACACGGGCACTCACAGTACACGTGTCCTCACAGTGCACGCGTCTCCAGAGTACACAGGCACTCACAGTACACGTTTCCTCACAGTAAATGCGCACTCACAGTACTCCCCAATAAATACACAACACTCAGGTACTCACAGCACACAGGTACTCACAACACTCAGATGCTCACAACACTCAGGTGCTCAGTTCAGTGCTTCAGGTCTTTGTGACAAATTGCCCTCTCTGTCCTTCTGAGAATTGAGTTCCATACCACTAAAATCTGTATTTCCTTCCCCTTGGCTTTTCCCCCACCCTCACTGGAGGAGTTATTCCCTTGGCTGCTAGGGGCGTCACTCTGCTCCAGGAATGCTGGTCCCTGACTGGTTTCCTCAATATCACGCATTGGGGCATACTTATTGGGATGTTCCAGCCCAGGAACAGCCTCTCTGACTCTTTCCCCTCTACCCTTCCTGAGTGTCACCCAACTACTCTGCTCTGGTGTTTGCACCTCTTTGTCTCGATCTGCCATTGTGCTGGCCCCTGACGAACTCTCCTCAAGTATGGAAGGGCTTGTCAGTGCTGCCAGCTGCCTCCCTAAATCCAGGACCTGGGCTTCCAGGGATCAGATGATCAAGGAACGCATACATGCCGCACAATGTGCACCGAGACGCATGTCCAGACCCGCCGGTTATCGTACCCACTAATTTAATGGGGACTGGGAGTTATACTCTGCCCAATTAACTGACAGCTAGCTTCCTGACTCTAATACTCACAACACACAGCATAAAGGCACTCACAGCACACGGCACCCGCAGCACACATGTTTTCACAGTACACGTGTCCTCACAGTACACGTGTCCTCACAGCACACGTTTACGTGTCCTCACAGGTGCTCAGTTCGGCAGTACACAGGCACTCACAGTACACGTGTCCTTACTGTAAATGCGCACTCACGGAACTCCCCAATACACAGGTACTCACAACACTCAGGTAGTCACAGCACACAGGTACTCACAACACTCAGATGCTCACAACACTCAGGTGCTCACAACACTTAGGTACTCACAACACTCAGGTACTCACAGCACACAGGTTCTCCCAACACTCAGGTACTCCCAACACTCAGGTACTCACAACACTCAGGTACTCCCAACACTCAGGTACTCCCAATATTCAGGTACTCACAACGCTCAGATACCCACAGTACTCAGGTACTCATAATACACAGGTACTCAACAATACTCAGAATAGTCGGGTACTCAATACTCAGTTACACCACACACTCAGATGAACAACAATACTCAGCAGTACTCAGTTACACCCACTACACTTTCCTCAGCCAATGTCCCCACATCACACCATCAGTCCGTCTTATCTATTAGCTGTGTTGCTTTGTGCTTTTCTCCTGCTCAGCTGCCCCTGTAACCTGACCCTTACAGGGCTTGTCAGCAGTTAGTCTCCCTTGGTCAGCCTGCCTGTCCCCACTCCCGCTGCCTCCCTGATCTGCCTGTCACACTCCCCCTCTGGTGGATTACACTTACCACCTGCCACCTCCTGGTCTACCTGTCACCTCTCTTTCTCCCGGTTCCACCTCCTCTGTCGTAGTCTATGGAGTGGAGTATGCAATAAAATAAAAAGCTTTCTGTGTGCAGCAGCCCCCTTCAGCCCCTCTAATACTTACCTGAGGTCCCTCTAGCTCCAGCGATGACAGCAGTGTGGCGCCATTGGCTCCTGCTGCTGTCAATCAAAGTCAGTCAGCTAATGAGAATAGAAAGGGAGTGAGGCCAGGTCGCAGTTCCGTGTCTGAATGGACACAGGGAGCTGTGACTCGGCTCGGGTGCCACCATAGCAAGCTGCTTGCTGTGGGGGCACCCAACAGGAGGGAGGGGCCAGGAGAGCCAAAAAGGGACCCGAGAAGAGGAGGATCTAGGCTGTTCTGTGCAAATCTATTTCACAGAGCAGGTAAATATAACATGTTTGTTATTTTTAATTTAAAAAATAAGACTTTACAATAACTTTAAATCAGGTTTGGTCTTCACCCAGAGACTGACTTCATCAACCACCTTGCAGGTGGACAGACAGACCAAAAAAAGAATCATAGCCAAAACCAGGATGCTGGAAAAAGCAGCTATGATGGAACAGGAATCAACCCGCTCCTGATAATATACAGTGCCTTGAATAAGTATTCATACACCTTGAAATTTTCCACATCATGTCATGTTACAACCAAAAACGTAAATGTTACATAGTTACATAGTTAGTCAGGTTGAAAAAAGACACAAGTCCATCCAGTTCAACCAAAAAAAAAAAAAAAAAAAAAA
>BLSH010291023.1:210355-220656 GCA_018402905.1 Glandirana rugosa | reverse complement strand
CATAATACAATGTATAATGTGTATGCTTTAAAAGTAAGGGAGGGAGCTTAAACGAAATCACATTTTTCAGCAATTAGCCCAGCGCTATGTTTAATGTAATCAGTGCAACCCCCTATCAATTCAGCTCCTGGGCTTGGAGGTTAATCCTAGTTGTCAATGACAGTAGTTAATCTTCCTTGTCAGTTTCAGTACTGAACATCACTGGACCCACCCCAAGTTGTCCATAGTCAGAGTTGCATTCATAGTTTCTGTATACTGATGTAGACATTTATCTTTAATATTGGCATTGTTACCCCAATACATGTGCATGTGCTTTTAAATACGTATTTATAATGCACAGGCTTCATGAAACTGTACATAACAGACAGTAAGGACAGACATAGACAGCACCTATTTAATTACATCAGGACATCACAAGCCAGTTTCCTCATCAGTTTGACCTCTGTCCCTAACAGGACTGTAGACACCCTTCCAAATGGTAAAGACATGGGACTACTTCTCAACAGTACCAGCAGTACTGGTATGACAGACAAGTTACTTTTGCTGCCCTGATTCCGGGCAGACTGTCATTTGTAATGGTTGAACTGAATCTGTTGTGTAATCACTGTTGGAGAACTTTAATTGCTAAGATGGTTGCTGAAATCATGACATTGGGGATCTGTTATTGGTGAATGGGGCTGTATTTGCTAAATAATGCTATTTTGGCCTATACTGTAATTGCTTAATTGCAAGCTGTAATTTATGGTCTTGAGCTGAAAATTGTAGCACTGGGCACTGAAATTTGTGAAATGGGACTGTAAATGTTGGATTAGATCTGGAATATCTGAATTCAATGTTGTCATTTCTAGATTTGACCTGGAATTGTGGCATATGTTGCTGGAAATGCTATATTGGGAATATAATTGCTGAAGCAGGGACTGGAATTACCAGGTTTTGGCAGTACTTTCTAGATTGGGGTTGAAATGCTGCATTGGTGCTAAGATTGATGAATTAGGGGCTGTAAGCACTAGATGGAAGGTTACTGCTATACTGGTATTGTAACTGCTAAATTGGGTGCTTGAGTTGAAAGTTGCAGTTGCTAGACTGTGTGGTCAGTTGGATGGGGCTACAATTGGGGACCAGATAAGTTAGTAATTGCTGGGTTGGCTATTAGAATATCTGGGTTGGGTTATTTGTATTGCTGGATAAGGCTGCAATTGCTAATTAGGATTATAATTGCTGGTTTGGGTACTCACATGGTTTAGGGGAAGTACTGTAAGTGTTGATTGTCATTTCTGGATTAGGATCTTGATTTGAAAGATTTAATGCTGTAATTTGTGAATTTGAGATGGAACTGTCAAATGTGGTGCTAGATTTGAAAAATTAGGGGGCATGTCCGCGACGGGCATGTGAGAAGAAGCGTCTCACAGAGCTCCCACACTGTATCCTGTGACCGATCCTTACCCCGGCTACCAAGAACGACCAATCCGGCACCATCTGACTCCTCTCGCTGCCAGGATTGCTCTGGTATAGACTGTGACCTGATCCGCGGCTGCCATGTCATGAAGGAACAAGGAAGATGCGTCGGCCAATGACTTTCAAAATGGGGACAGAGGGCAGAGGAGGAGGGCTTTGATTCCCCAGAGCTTTTCACAGAGACAGAGTGCTTCCTTAAACTCTACCATCCTACAGTGCACAGTGGCCATTCCTGATCTGATGGTCCTCCTGTCTCACGCAAGCACACCCCCTGCAGTCGGTTCCGGGACTACTCCTCCAGGCACTCGTATTCCTCCTGTCCCTCGGGCCTATCTGTTTCATCCTCGGAGGGGCCTGGGCTGAAGTAATAAAAGAGGTCGACCTCGTCTGTTCAGTCTCCCGTCAGGTACGTGACAGTACCATAGAGAAAAAGGAGGATTGGCTGCACACTCAAACTCAGTGCAACTATAGCTTATTAATAGGAGGTCATAAAAACAACTTACAAAGGCACAGAAAAGGTAATGTGTTTCACACGATGAACGTGCTTCGTCACAACCATAAAGAGCAAAAAAAGCACTGGTACATATATACATGAGACACAGCACATAATGATTGAACAATGCAACTCGGTTGTGGTAGTAGTTACTATGTACCAGTTGATGAAGCGTTCTTTTTTTCTCATGATTTACAGAGAATCTTCCATGGTTTCTCAACACATATAGAAAAAACTCTACCCTCAAAAAAATAATAAAAAAATAAATATTAGAAACATAAAATGTATCATGTACAGCAACAACATCTGAAAAACATAGAAGGTAGATACAATGTACAAAAAGAGAAAAACAAAAACACAAAACAAAAAACTACTAATACAGCAAAACCCTCAAATGACATATATCGGCGGTTCCAAAAAAGATGTTAAATGTGTATAATAATTAAATAATTGAATAATAATTAAGAGTATCCTGAGCCTAAAAGGGCAGGACACTATGCACAAAGTGGATAGGGCGTAAAGGACAAAAACGCACAGAGGGGGCCAAAGGAGGAAGGAGGGAACCCAAAGTCCATAAAAAATGGTAAAATTAGAAATAAGAGTGAGATCACTCAAAGGGACAAAAAATCACTCGTATAAATGAATGAGGTCCCACTCAAAAGTCAACCCCTTAGGTATCCTCGTGTGTAAAGAAAATATTCAGAATACCTCTCTCTTGCAGAGTCTGGCAAAACCATTGCCACCCCTTCTGGGCGGCCTGACTTGTTCAATGCCCTGTATCTGCAAAAGAGAGGCATCTCCCCCATGAACTTGGTTGAAATGTTGGGCGACATTTGTACCGTGTTCTTTGTTAATGTCTCGGAGATGATCGTACATACGATCACAGAGCCTCCAGGAGATTCTACCCACATACTGAATGGCACACTCTTTGCAGGTGATCAGATAAACAATGTGTTTAGTGTTGCAATTAATACGTTTTTATCCCAAATGTATCCATAGTCATGAACGATCGAAAAACATCGCCATGACTCTGGGACAACACGGACAGCCCTCTATTCTGCCCTTATAAAAACCAGGAAAGTGTAACTATGTTCTGGTAGGGGCTCGGGATGAGAACTCACTAGGGGACAAGCTGCTGGCCAAAGTAGGAGCCCTCCTAGCCACCACTTTAAACCCTTGTTTAAGCACATTGTAATATCGATCATCCTCATAGAGCAAAGGTAGGTGGAGCTCCACTATACCCTTGATCTTAGAGAACTCCAAACTAAAGCTCATTGAAAAAATGGGAGTACGGAGGGGAGCCATATCAGAACCATGCTTCTTAGGTAAAAGGGCATCCCTGGGGGTAGCCTCTGCTGCCAAAATAGCCCTGTGGAGCATGCCCTCGGGATAGCCATGCCTCCAAAATCTCTCATACATCTCAAACTTCTCAAGACCCCCCACCTCACTGGAGCAGATGAACAGCAGATCATCAATGTAGCGATGGAAAAACTTAGTGTAAAGTCGATAGGGGTTTCTATCTCCAAAGATGTATGTCGCCTCCCACCAGCCCATGTATAAGTTGGCCAGGGATGGTAGGAAATGGCACCCATGGATGCCCCACACCTCTGGAGATAGAAACAGCCATCAAAATGGAAGAAATTGTGTGTTAAGAGATAATCCAAACATTCAATGATATACTCCTGTAGGACAGGGAAATAACCACTAGTCCTGTCCAGAAAGTACTCCACCGCACGCAAACCAAGTGCATGTGGAATGTAGGAGTACAAACTAGAGACATCACTAGAGATCCAGATATCCCCCTCACTCCACACCATCTTGTCACATAGCTTGAGGAGGTCTTTAGTGTCTTTCAAGAAGCTAGGAAGTATTTTCACAATAGGTTGTAGTTGGCAGTCTACCCAAAACCCAAGATTCTCATTAAGAGAATCAATGCCAGCTACAATAGGGCGACCCTTTAAAGGGTCTAAACCCTTGTGTGTTTTAGGTAAATGGTGAAATATAGGATATATGGGGAATTCTGGAATCATAGCTTCACCTTCTTTACTAGACAAAAGGCCCAAACGAACACCCTTAGAGACTAGTTGTGCCAAAACCTGTTTGTAGGAGGCGGTGGGATCCCCCCTTAATCTCATGTAGGTGTTCGTGTCGGATAGTTGCCGGATAGCCTCAGCCTGATAGGCGGATGCATCCTGTATAACCACCAGACCACCTTGATCAGATCCCTTAATGGCTATGGAGGGATCTCCACTGAGCTCAACAAGTGCTCTTCGTTCTTCTACAGTAAGGCTGTCATTATAAATGTGACCTTTATGAGGGACACGGAAAGCCAGCCTAACGAGGTCTCTTTCTATATTCTTTTGAAATGTGTCTAACACTTTACCTCTAGAATTGATGGGATAGAAGTCAGATTTTAATCTAAAGGGGACCTCTACAGCTGAATTATCCGAAACAGTGGGGGTATGAGAAGTAACACTATCTTGAAGATCCTCTAAATCATGTAACATGCAAATATCTCTAAAATCTAGAGAAGACGATAGTTCTGAAGTATTAACAGATTGATCTATACTACACATCCCACCACTATTTCCCTCCTGATAGTAATGCCTCTGCAGAGTTAATTTTCGGGCAAACTTGTTCACATCTAGAACAGTCTCAAATAAATTGAAATGTCTAATAGGGCAAAAATTCAAACCTTTAGCTAAGAGAGACGTCACATGTGTAGTCAGCTCACGTTGAGAAAGATTTAAGACACTGGTGTAGTCCCCGGTGTCTTCCCTCTCAGATTGTAAGAGCTTGCGCCTCTTTCTGCACCCCCTGCAGGTTTTCTTATATGGTTTCTTTTCCCTTTTGATTTCTTTTTCTTCGATGTGGATGTTGTAAGGCCAGTAGAATGTCTGTTGGGAGAAAAGTCCGAACCCGACTCCCCTAGGGCTCCATTCAGGGTTTTGGCTTCTGTATCCAAAAACCCAACATGTTTACCCTTAGTGGTGGATGTTGAGAAATGCCGTGAGCGGTGAATCCCTGATGGTCTTTTCCAAATGTAGACTGCAGTGGTCTCATAATCAAAGCGATCATGGAGCAGCTTCTCCTTTTTAGTCTCATATATATATAATAGATTTTTTCAAGCGGTCCATTCTTTCACTTAATTTCTGATCCAAATCCTTAAAGAGAGTAGTATCCTTGAAAGGCAAAATCTCCTCTCTGAGAGCAGAAATCTCTTTTTGTAATTTGTCCAATTCCTCCATTTTAGATCGCACAATTAGCCTCATGAGCTCCTTAGAGCAAGATGACAGAGCGTCCGTCCACAACTGTTTGATGCCCTCATCTGCCAATTCATATGTGGGAAATTTGCGAATCCTCAGTCTTCTAGGGATCCGATCCAAGGAGAGTTATTCGGACAAGGTGTTCTTATCCCAGACTGCTTTGGCCTCTTTTTCCATAAGCCTCTCCAATTTATGGAAGAGAAGCCTGAGTGCACCCGTGTCCTCATCAACCAGCATATGGAGACCCCGCCGTGCAGCCGCTCTGTGCGAGTTGTCCGCCGCCACATAAAGGGTCCTGCTGTATAAGGTGCTAGCTGTGCCATCCAAATTTGTTGTGCTCAGGTTTCATAAAAAAACCTCCAAAAAACACACTGGCTTAACCAAACTAGCTCAGCAAACAACTTCCAACTGACAAACCAAAGGAAGGGCTGCTCCAAGGATGTGCCAGGTGAGCCTAATGAAGAGATTGAGTGAGGTGCTCGCCCTGTTATTGCAGCAGCATATTTCATAGAGAAAAAGGAGGAATGGCTGCACACTCAAACTCAATGCAACTATAGTTTATTAATAGGAGGTCGTATAAACGTGACAGTACCAGTCAGCCAATAATGGAGTCTAAAAGGGAGGTCTCTCTTCTTGCAACCCTCTGTCAGACTGTTACCGCACTCTCACATGTAGTGCAAGGGTTGCACATGGACTTTGTTCAACTACAAGAACAATTACAGGCCGTATGCAGCACAGCTCAAACCACGACCTGTATCCATCACGAAACATCTTTTCTTCCTGAGCCCAGAGTGCCTTTACCTGAACGGTTCTCGGGGGACTGTAAGAGATTCAGAACTTTTCAGAATGCTTGTGAACTCTATTTCTCTCTGTTGCCCCGCTCATTCTCTTCTAAAGAAATAAAGGTGGGATTTCTTATATCCCTACTGCTGGAGGAAACACAGTCCTGGGCCCACCAACTTTGGCAGCAACAGGATCCTGCTTTGACTTCTGTGAATTCCTTTTTTACTGCCATGTCCCAGTTAAATGCTGATCCCTTCCCCCATCAAACTGCTGAATTTATGCTAAGCCATTTGCAACAGGGCCCAAGGCCAGTGGAGGACAATGTAGCTAATTTTTGGTTATGGAGCACTGACACCAATTGGAACAACTCCACATAGTAAGACTCTCATCCTGATTTCCTGAGACCCCCTTTGTCTGCACAAGAAGGGGCCTGACGTCGCCATGTTAATCTCTGTCTCTACTGTGGCAACATAGGACATTTTGTACGGACTTGCCCTATAAGACGCCCAAGGAGTCTTATTCTCAGTCACATACAGTAGCAGCATTGGACGCTGGTCAAGCCTACACTATCCTGCCTGTCTCCCTTCAGTTTTCTGAAAAGTCTCTGACTGTTCCGGCCATTGTGGATTTAGGGGCTTGTAGCTGTTTTATTGAGTCTTCGTTTACTGTCCTGCATGAAATACCTCTGTGTAACAAGAAGAACAGCTTTTCCATTCATCTGGCAGATGGGTCAGGCAATAAATCCAGACCGGTCACTCTATCAGGAGTCTCTCCATCTAGATGTCATCACGTCTCCCCTTTTTCCTAACATTTTGGGGCAACCATGGTTGAAGGCCCATAACCCGCTTATTGACTGGTCCACCGGAAAGATAACCTTTCACTCTGACTACTGCAAGAATTTCTGCCCCCTATCTACATCCAGCCCAGGAGAACCACTCCTCCATATTAACATGGACTCTGAAACTGCTAAATTGGTCCCTGCAGTCTATCATGAATACTTTGACATCTTTAACAAAAAGAATGCAGACACCCTTCCACCTCAAACCTCGAATTTACCCCCTTTCTGAACCTGAACTGAAGGAGTTGTGGACTTACATTGATGAGAATCTAGACAAGGGGTTTATTCGTCCCTCCTCATCACCAGCTGGGGCAGGAATTTTCTTTGTTGCAAAGAAGGACCGTTCACTTAGGCCCTGTATAGACTATCGGGACCTCAGTAAGGTCACCATAAAAAAACATTAACCGCTACCACTCATTCCTGAACTGTTTCGAAGACTGCGGGAAGGACGTATATTTTCCAAACTTGATCTAAGGGGTGCATACAATTTGATCAGGATCAGAGAAGAGGATGAGTGGAAGACGGCCTTCAGATGTCGCTTTGGGCATTTTGAATACCTTGTAATGCCCTTCGGATTATGTAATGCCCCAGCTACTTTTCAGCATTTTGTTAATAAAACTTTTCAAGACTTCTAGACTTGTTTACTATTGTCTACCTGGATGATATTCTTATTTTTTTCTGCATCCATAGAGACTCATCGGGTCTATGTAATGAAAATGCTAAACAGACTGAGAGAACAACATCTTTATGCTAAACCAGAGAAATGTGAATTTGAGAAATATACTATTCAATTTTTGGGTCTTATTATTTCCACAGATGGGATTGCCATGGACCCCCAGAAGGTGTCTGCAATATTGGATTGGCCTGCCCCCACTGATAAAAGAGCCGTACAACGATTTGTGGGATTTGCCAACTTTCATAGAAAATGTATCCAGGACTTTTCAGTTATCATCTCCCTGATCACTCAGTTGACCAAATCACATACAACCTTCTCATGGACTTCTAAGGCTCAAACGGCATTCGACAAACGAAAGGGTCTATTTACATCTACTCCCATCCTGAGGCATCCCGATCCTACATTACCATACGTGCTTGAAGTGGATGCATCTGAGATCACTGTGGGTGCTATTCTTTCGCAATGTCAGGGGACAAAGTCCCTGCTCCACCCTGTTGCATTTTTCTCCAGGAAACTAAGCATCTCTGAAAGAAACTACGATGTAGGTGATCGTGAATTGCTTGCCATTAAATCAGCCGTGGAAGAATGGCGTTACCTACTAGAAGGAGCAGCTCATTCAATTCTTGTCTTTACGGTCCATAAGAATTTGGAGTATTTAAGGGCAGCAAGACAACTTAGACCCCACTAAGCCAGATGGGCTCTTTTCTTCACAAGATTTTGCTTTCATATTACCTACCGGCCTGGATCTAAGAATGGGAAACCTGACGCCCTTTCCCATATGTCTCAAATCACAGAAGTAGCTGCTGAATCTGACACCATTTTACCTGCAAAAAACATTCTATTATTAGTCAGAATAAGGAAGCACAAATCCCCCGAAATACGTGGGACTTTAACGGAAACCAACTCCTCGAGGAGCAAAGATCAAAACAAATTTTGAATACAAAAACATTTATTGAAAAAAGTAAAAAATTGAACTGATGGGGCCTACACAAGTAGGTCTGCCATCAATAGGGATAACATTGATGTGTGGTGCCCAACACTGACATAGGTACAAAAAACAACGTGAAAGACAACACAAAATACAGAAATTTAAAATACAATTGAACAAAAGACCACTTGCGTCGCCACTAAGTGGCGGGAAGGCCCAACGTGTTTCGATAGTTCTTCTTCAAGGGATAAGTGGTCACAATAAAAACCTCAGCTATATGAGGCAGCAACTAGAAACAGGTATAGATGTCAATCAGTCAATCCTACCTCAGTTCGGTGTAGATGTGAAACAGGATGAATTGATACTGAGTCACATAAAATTTGAGTGTGGTGTCCAATAGAATGTAAATATTATAGGTGGCCCCTAAGAAATGATAAGGGAAGGAAAGATTACGAATATCTAGCAGCCCATTGGGTATTGGACAGTGATCCGGGAGGCATCGCCAGTGTTGATAACAGGCACATAGGAGAAGGTCGAGGTGGGAGCCGGGTGTGGCGGCAGTGTACACTAATGGCATAAAGATTTCCAAATACAGAAAAAACTGTCTGTGGTCAAAAGGGTTTTTAGTGCTCAAGTGGCTGGAACGGGTGCCAAAGTACCCAACATGATCCCCCAGTCAAAAGTCCAGTCAAGGACCAGTACAGAGAGCCCAGACCCACAAAAGTGAGTGCAACAAAAGGGTCTAAAGTGATAATCTGCTCCACACGCACGGCCCCACAGCAGTCCAAAAGAATCAGCGGTAGGGTCTATTATTAGTCTGACCTTATCTTCCATTCGGGAGTACCCACCACCTCAGGAACTCTGCCTTCAATTAAAAGAAGGCCTATTTTTCCATGGTGAGCAAATCTTTGTTCCAGAACAATTACGGACAGCTGTTCTTTATATGTGCCATGACCACCCACTGGCTTGTCATTTTGGGGTACGTAAAACCTTAGATTTAGTACTCCGCTCATTTTGGTGGCCTGATGTGGTACAGAAGTATAAGGACTATGTTAATTCATGCACAGCATGTATACAAAGCAAGGCTAATAGAGCCAAGAATTGGGGCCTATTGGAACCCCTTCCTGTGCCCGAGTCCCGACTTTATTGTCAAATTAACCCTTCTGAAGGTTTCAATATTTTGTGATTGTGGATCGGCTGTCTAAAACGGGCCACTTTGTTCCCTTGAAGGGTACTCCTTCTGCCACAGAGACTGCCTCCACCGTTATCAGAGAAGTTGTTCGTCTGCATGGTGTTCCTGTCAACATCACCTCAGACCGCGGGGTAAAATTTACTTCTCGATTTTGGAAAGCCTTGTGCGAAGTCTTGTACATTAAACACTGTGTGTCTTCCGCCTATCATCCTCAAACGAACGGGCAAACTGAGAGGTCAAACCAGACTCTTGAATAGAGTTGAGCGAACACCTGGAAGTTCGGGTTCTGCTGGTCCGTCCGAACTTCGGGACAAAGTCCGGGTCCGGGTCCGGACGGAACCCGAACGATCGCACGGAAAATGAAGGAAAACGTCGGGAGACCCCGAAAGGTCCTGAAAGGATGTCGGTAAAAACACGGATTTTCAAGCCCAGGGGTAACTAAAGTTACCCCAAGCAACAGGCACGCTAGCAAGCCCAAGGCAGGCCTGGGCCTGGGCCTGAAACAGGGCTTCAAGCCTGCCTGGTCGTCTTGGGCTTGAAGGTCCACAAGCGAGTTGAGATAAGTTCTCAGACCAAACTGGAGAGTCAAACGGGCAAGCAAACTCCTACTATCCGCCTTCTGTGTGTCACAAATTACATGTTCTGAAGCGTGTTCCGAAAGGTTTTAGCT
>BLSH010291023.1:199065-209385 GCA_018402905.1 Glandirana rugosa | reverse complement strand
CTCAGAGCAACAGCACAGACAGCAGTAGTAAAGTAATCTATCTCAGGATGCAGGATCAGGTCTTAAAATGGCTAAAATCTGTCCCTCACGCCGTCAGCTACCTTTCCCTATACTAACCCAAGGAGCATGTGACTGCAGCACTGTGACTCCAGCTTATAAAGAGGCTGGGTCACATGATGCACCGGCCAATCACAGCCATGCCATTAGTAGGCATGGCTGTGATGGCTTCTAAGGGCAAACCAGTGAAACGCTTGTTGATTGGCTGCCCTGCAGCTTCTCAACACGTGGAGTAAAATAGCAGAACCCCGGACCGAACCCGAACGATTTTTGAAATGTCCGGGTCCGGGTCCGTGCCACGGACACCCTAAAGTTCGGTACGGACCCGAACGTTACAGTCCGGGTTCGCTCAACACTACTCTTGAACAGTATTTATGTTGTTTCTCCTCTTTTGCACAAGACAACTGGGCTTCTCTTCTTCTGTTGGCGGAGTTCGCATATAATAATTCAGTACATTCTGCTAACAATCAGACACCATTTTTTGCAAATTAAAGCTTTCACCCTTCTTTCTTGCCAGATGATCCCAGGGAATCTTCTGTACCAAGCCATACAAGGGTGGATGGAATTCTGGAGGACCAATAGCCGATTTCTGCAGGAAGCTATCTCCAAATCCCAGTAAACAACAAAAGATTCTATGACAAGAAAATGAGAGGTAATCTGAATATAAAGCCTGGAGATGAGGTATGACTATCCACATTCAACTTAAAGCTGGCTTGTCCGTATAAGAAATTGGGGCCCAGATACATTGGTCCATTTACTGTTAAAAGAAGGATTAATGCAGTAGCTGTTGAGTTAATTTTACCCGAAAGCATGAAAATCCATCCTGTATTTCATGTATCCCTTCTTAGGCAATCCATTGCTAACCCTTTTCCTGATCGTGAACCAAAGACTCCCGCTCCACTGCTCATTGAAGGGAATGAAGAATTTGAGGTGGAAGCTATCTTGAACTGCAGAAAAAGATGGGGCCAAACACAGTTCCTTATTAAGTGGAAAGGCTACGGCCCTGAGGACAACTCATGGGAACCATCCAACAATGTTCATGCTCCACGACTGGTTCAGGCTTACTTCTGGCTTCATCCTGAAAAATGGGCTTTGATGGGCATCCGGAGGAGGCCCTAAGGGGGGGGGCAATGTCAGGGAATTCCTGTGAACCGTCTGTCCACGTGCATAGGCCTTCACAGATGGGCACATCGGAATGCGCGCGCACGAGAACAGGCAAGTGCAAGGGACATCTTGGTGCCAGAAGAGCTATTCAAAGGAGACGCTGACACTGCTTAAATGCTGACTGGTCTTCAGTTGTTCCTGAGCTTTGCTTCCTGTGAAAGATACTTGTTTCTAATGACCCTGGCTTGCCTCTGACTACGTCCTTGTTTTGCTGATTCTGTACCTCTTGCCTGCAAGTTGATGACCCTGGCTTTCCCTCAACCACTCTTCTGCCTGCTGTTCCTGCACCTCACTGCCTGCTTGCTGACAACCCTGGCTTAACAATGACTCTGCTTCTGCCTGCTGTCTCCTGTATCCTGCCTTATTTGAGTGCCTGCCAAACTAATGGCATCTGCCTTACTGCACCGGCTGGGAATTCCTGCCTTGATCCTGCCAGAAACTCTGTTCCAGTACAAGTGCTAGCTCTACAGATTGAGCAGAGTGCTTCTTTAAACTCTACCACCCTACAGTGCACAGTGACCATTCCTGATCTGATGGTCCTCGTGTCTCCAAGCAGGCACACCCCCTGCAGTCGGTTCCCGGGACTACACCTACAGGCACTCGTGTTCCTCCTGTCCCTCGGGCCTCTCTGTTTCATCCTTGGAGGGGCCTCGGCTGGAGTAATAAGATCGGCCGACATTGTCGGTTCAGTCTCCCATCAGGTACGTGACACAGAGGTGCAGCGTCAACGGGCCAAATTCTTTGACATCAAGCAGCGACTATGACGTCTGGGGCTCCCCTATGCAACACTTTACCCAGCTCGGCTGCGAGTTACTGCCAATGGCCGGGCACTCTTCTCCAACACCTGAGCCATAGACCTAGAAATGATGGTGAGACTTGACGTGGGGAAACTTGTTCAATATGCTTACCCTGAGGTGTGTTTGTATGGAGTTACCTGTTTCAGCGAAAGCACCCTAGCCGGGGACACAACATTTCTGGGATATAGTGGATACACAGCTCCCATCACTGAGTTTTTGCTTTTCTTTTTGAACAAATGGAAAACAGTTTGCTCCAACCTGCACAGCACTCCAAGACAATGAATGAGTATACTCCTCAAGGAGAGCTGGAGGGATTAATTAGCTTGTTTGCTGTTCTGTATAACCAAAACTGTGTGGTTATTCCTGGGTTTGTAAGTTTTTGGTCACCGTTGTGCCTTACAAGTTTAAATATAGCTGCTCTACTTTCTTATGAACAAAGATGTCACATTTCTATTATCCACCTAAAGGTTCTCGCATGGTATTCTAGAAATATATCATCCAGGTTATCCTCTTGTTGAAAGGCCCTGACTTGACTCGCTTTATCCTCCAACTTGTATGTGTACCTAGTTTCCAATACGGCTGAACTACCCCTGGTCACTTTGAACGTTCCGGGACTGGGCACACCTTTGAAAAGAACAATGGTAAACTCCTTTCTGTGGCAGTACCATCCAGCGATTATTAAATTACAAGATACACACTTAGCTAGAGACTCCACCAGTCATTTGAAGTATTCTTGGGTGGGCCATGCTTACCACTCCACTCATACCTCCTACTCCAGGGGGGTAAGCATATTGATACACAGGGCCTTCACCTACCAAGAACTCCATGCTAAGATAGACAAGGAAGGCCGGTTTGTATTTTTGCATTGCAAATTATATCATGTTGAATGTATTGTGGCCATGGTATATATTCCTTCCCCATTCTCTGCAGCTGTTCTTCGGAAGCTGGTGGCCTTTACAATTACCAGACCTACTCTCCCGATTTTAATGGAGTGTTGGATCCCAGGGTGGATAGACATCCCCCCAGCCCCCAGCATAATGTGCACAGGGGGACTTTACTGTCCAGATTCCTC
This sequence comes from Glandirana rugosa, assembly GCA_018402905.1. NCBI lineage: Eukaryota > Metazoa > Chordata > Amphibia > Anura > Ranidae > Glandirana > Glandirana rugosa. The sequence goes on along the minus strand of BLSH010291023.1, from coordinate 206,295 downwards.
TCGGATGTGGGCTGGGTCGATATTTGGAGGAGGAAACATCCAGAACTTGTACAATTTTTGTGTTTCTCCAAAACCCATACATCATTGTCTCGCACTGATTTGTGCGTTGGGAATGCGGTGGTCTTACCACTGGTGGCGAAAATACAATACTGGATGAGAGGGGTCTCTGACCACTCTCACCTAGTGATATGGATTGCGGTACGGCCCAGGGACACCTTGTCTCCTGCACCGTGGCGCTTAAATGCATTCTGGCTGCAGCTGTTCCTGGCGGGTAACTCCATTACAAGACAAATAGAATACTTCCTCCTGGATAATGCCCAGCATGGAGATCAGCTCATGCTGTGGGACACTTTTAAATGCTATTTAAGAGGTGTGTTCATCTCGGTCATCACCAAGATTAAAACAGATACAAAAGCCTATGAAACGCAACTCACTAAATTGGTTAATAGATTGGAGGGGGAATATTTAGCTGATCAATTGGAGCAATCAAAGGCCTCTTGCCTCTCTACTCAAGATGCACTAGTCAAAGTGGTCAACTACAAGGCAGAGAAAAAGCGCTTTTTTTCAAAGGTCACTTTCTATGAGGAGGGGGAGCAGACCGGCTGCCTCCTGGCCAAACTAGTTAATGTGTGTCCCTCGGCCCCAGCCATAGGTGCCCAGTAGCTGCCCAATGGTCACCTAGTTAACACACCTGAAACGGTAATGGTTGAACTGATCCGTTTCCACACTGACCTGTACGCTGCTAGGGCGTCATATACAATGAAGGAACTTCTTATATAGTTATCCTCCATTTCCCTGCCATCTCTATCTGCCTCTCAGTGGCAATGTTTAGAGGCTCCCCTGACACTAGAGGAACTTCAGGAGGCGGCTGGTGCATTCCTACATTTCCAAGGCCCCAGGGGATGATGGGATTCCTATGGAGGTCTACCAAACATACTCTGAACTTCTCTTACCCAAATTGTTGTCATTATTTAATGTAGTGGGTTCTGAGCAGAGGCTGCCTGAGTCGAAGTCCAGAGCCTGCATTATGTTACTACTAAAACCGGACAAAGTAGCCACTGAACCTTCCTCATACAGGCCTATTTCACTGCTTTAAACAGATATAAAAATACTGGCCAGAAGACTAAATACGGTTGTATCAGACATAATTCACCCCGACCAGGAGGGTTTTATGCCTAATAAATTCACTGCAATCAATCTCAGAAGGTTGTCTGTGAATATGCAATCCCAGGCAGAAAATACTGGAACCAAAGCTTTGCTATCGCTAGATGTGAACACTGCTTTTGACAGTGTGGAATGGGGGTATCTGTAGGCAGTAATGGAGAAATTTGGGTTTGGAACCAAATTCATATCTTGGGTACGGCTTCTGTATCATAAACCACAAGCCACAATTAGAGAGGGTGATAGTGTCTCTGCGCCTATTGAATTAGGACCGGGCACCCGGTAGGGATGCCCCCTATCGCTGCTCCTCTTTGCCACTGGCGGCACAAATTAGAACACATGATGGCATTACAGGCAAATATAACAATGAGCATGAGAAACTCCTCTATGCTGATGACAAGCTTTTACCACTAGGAGATACAGATGTTTCTCTATGAAATGCTATGGACCCTATCGAAGGACAGGAGAAGGCCCTCTATTCTGTCAGCATGTGTTATGTGTGTAAGATTTAGGGCCTTGACTATATTGTTTCTCGATTCCCTTCCTGGCATAAATCCAATCTGGTCTGGTCCGATAATTTGGTGTAACAGAGGTCTAAGTCTTAGGGCAAGTATTTTAGCTAAAAGCTTAATATCAATGTTTAATAGAGAGATTGGTCGGTAGCTGGTACATTCATTAGGGTCTTTATTGGGCTTCGGTATAACGGTAATGTGTGCTTGTAAAAAGGTCTCTGGGATGTCTTGGTTTTTGTGTAACGAGTTTAGGTTTTCCAGTAGGGGCTTTTTGAGGATATCTATGAAAAGTTTATAGTATTGGGCTGTTAGACCATCCGGTCCTGGGCTCTTACCTGCTTTGAGGTCTTTTATGGCTTGTATAATTTCAGTTTCTTGTATGGGTTTCTCTAGGTTTTTGATATCTTCCTCTGGAAGGGAGGGCATCTTACTTTTCTGTAGAAATTCCAAAATAATGCTTTGTCTATCTCCTATTAATTTCTTTGGTTTGTGGGCCTTAGGGAGGTTATATAGTTTTGAATAGTATTCATGAAATTGGGCTGAAATTTTATCTGTCTTGTGCTCTATATTCCCCTTCACTTGAACGGATAGAATAGATATTTTCGAGTATTTTTGTGTCTTTTAGCGCCCTTGCCAGAAATTTCCCACTTTTGTTTCCATGTTCGTAATACAGTTTCCTCTTAAAAAATAAGAGGCGTCATGTTCTATTTTGTAAGATGTATTGTAGTTCCTTCCTCGCCTCTAGGAGTTCGGAGGCTGTGGAGATTGATAATGATTGTTTGTGAAGAGACTCCAATCTTGAGATAGTGGAAACAAGGTGGGAAACTCTTTGTTCGTGTTCTCTTTTGAGTCTTGATCCCCATTTTATGAATTCTCCTCGGTTCACACATTTGTGTGCCTCCCAGATGATAAGAGGAGAGGTCTCTTTGTTACTATTTGAGGCAAAGTCGTTTTTGAGTGAATTTGTGATATCTGTTAAGATTTCTGGTTTGAGTAAAAGAGGTTTAACCTCCAAGTGCATGGTTTTGGGCTTGCATCTAATGATGTTATTGTAATAGCTATAGGGGCATGGTCAGAAAGATCTGTTTGTGATATAAAAATATAATCAATTCTGGTGTATTTGTCGTGCGGTATTGAAAAGAAGGTGAAATCTCTTTCTGATGGATTTAGCAACCTCCATGTATCTACGAGTGATAGTGAATTAAGCAGTTTTTTGATGTGTCTCATTGTTTTGTATGCAATAGATGTCTGCCCATTGGATGTGTCCTGTAGTGGGTTGAGAGGGATGTTGAAGTCCCCACCCGATATTAACATACCCGTTGCAAAACCTTTTAATTCATCTATCAAAATCTGCCTTCTGTGTCTGCTAATTGTTCTAACACCTCAAAGTTGGAGTTTCTGCTTATTTAAATAGCGACTCCTTTGGTTTTTGCTAATGGGTTTGACGCGTAGAAATCTTTTGTGAAGTATTTGTTGGTGAGCTTCTGGTACTTATCTTTTTTAAAGAGGGTTTCTTGTAATAAAACTATTTTTGGCTTGACTCTAGTAAGTTCAGATAGTAGGGCTGACCTTTTCTCTGGTATATTTAAGCCCTTGGTGTTGTGTGATATAATTATAAGGAATTTTCCTAGCTAGGAGTAAGACATTTCAAATTGTATTTAAGTTTGGGGAAAGTATAGAATAAGGTAGAGAGAGAAATTAGAGCAGTAGATAGAATAAGAGGAATAGATTGAAGTGAGTTTCCTCAGAGAGGACTCATAGAGAAAACTTTTCAGATGTCAAAATAATACTGGAAGATCTTTAACCTCAGTACTAAGTGACAATGGTCGTGATATAAACTATTTATGGTCACTATAGTGATCTTGAATTAGGTCTATGTGTCTAAATCAGTGTTTTCTTTGCTATATAAAAGTATTTTCTTATTTCTATGTAGATCTGACCAGCTGAGGATATAGCCTCAGCTCCACGACTAGAGTTGAGTGGACACCTGGATGTTCGGGTTCAGCCAAACTTCGCGAAAAAGTTTGGGTTCGGTACTGAACTTGACCCGAACTTGACCCCGGACCCCGAACCCCATTGAAGTCAATGGGGACCCGAAGTTTTTGGCACAAAAATGGCTGTAAAAAAGTCCCTATAGCACTAGGAGACGATTTTAGAACAATAATCTATCCCTTACAGCACCAGCAGGAACCTCTCCCTATAGAACCAGGAGATGATTATAGAACAATAATCTGTCCCTTACAGGAGCAGGAGGAACCTCTCCCTATATCACTAGGAGATGATTTTAGAACAATAATCTGTCCCTCACAGGAGCAGCAGGAACCTCTCCCTATAGAACTAGGAGATGATTTTAGAACAATAATCTGTCCCTCAAAGCAGTAGACTCTACCTAGTCCAGTATCAGATCATTTTGTAATGCAGGATGAGATGTTATTAGATCTGCAATCTGTCCCTCAAAGCAGTAGTAGTAGTAATCTCTACCTAGTCCAGTATCAGATCGTTCTGTAATGCAGGATGAGATGTTATTAGATCTGCAATCTGTCCCTAAAAGCAGGCGTAGTAAACTCTGCCTAGTCCAGAATCAGATCGTTCTGTAATGCAGGATGAGATCTGCAATCTGTCCCTCAAAGCAGTAGTAGTAGTAATCTCTACCTAGTCCAGAATCAGATCGTTCTGTAATGCAGGATGAGATGTTATTATATCTGCAATCTGTCAAACCCTCACAGCGCCGGCAGCATCCGCTCCCTACACTAGCCTGAGAGCATGTGACATGCAGCACTAAGTGACTCCAGCTTATACAGAGCCTGGGTCACATGATGCACTGGCCAATCACAGCCATGCCATTAGTAGGCATGGCTGTGATGGCTTCTAAGGGCAAACCAGTGAAACGCTTGTTGATTGGCTGCCCTGCAGCTATTCAACAGGCGGGATGAAATACCCGAACCCGGACTTTTTTCCAAATGTCCGGGTTCGGGTCACGGACAACCCAAAGATCGGTACGGACCCGAACTTTACAGTTCGGGTTCGCTCAACTCTATCCACGACCAAATCAATAAACATTATAAAAACTAATGCAAAAAGAACATTAGAATGGTCAATTGTTGAGCTACCTTTATTTAAGCTGTAGGGGAAGGGGATAAACTCCACTCCACCCCTTAAGCAACTATGAGTATCCGGGCCAGACGGGGTGCCTTCTAAGACAAATATATCAGTTAGGGAAACAAACAATCATATAGCTGTTTCTTTAGAACAATTTTAAACTCTAGAGTCATGTTTAAGCACTCTCTAGTGATTATGGTAGCATTTAGGTCTCGGGTTGAGTTATTTCAAGCGATCCATGGGATATTTTCTATGTTAGGTTTGCCTTTCTATACTAGATTTTGTAGGTAAGAAAGCTTGTCCTGCTTTCCAAATTGAAAGAGAAAGGTACAAAACTTAATTCCACAGCAAGAGGTTTATACCAGTCTTCTCAAGAGTATTGTTGTATCCCATGTTTTAAATGAAGATAGGATAATAGTTTTTCTTCTAAACATTAAGGAGGTAGGTCATTTTCAATTAAACCCAGACTTGGTGGTAGAGATAGATAAGTTAACGGGATAATAATCGTTTTGTACTCTGGGTTATATGTGATTGTTACCCTCTGGTGGAAGTTGAGAGCTTTGGCCTAGTGTAATCATTGTTATAAGACGCCGTAATGTTTTCCCAGTGTATGGAAGTATTGATCGTTTCAGTGAATGAATTGTTTCTGGGTTAGATCCTTTCCCTTGTGATGCGGTGACTGAGCAAAGGGAAATTGTGTAATTAATGAATGACCGATGTTCCTTCTCTTTTGTATTTGTGTGATTAACTGTTATTCGAGAAAGGCACTTACCAGATCCTCTGGTTTTCTTTGTCTGTAGCTGAGCAAGCAGGTCTTCGTTAGTTATTTATCAAACAGACTATTAGTAGAAAGGAGGTAAAAAAGTAATATTTAAGTGATAACAAACTTTCTGAACAGATACCAAGAGGGATCTAAAGCAGTGTATGTTTATCCTTAAAGTTTTACATCAAAACAAGATCAGTCTTCAATTCAGTTTGGATGGGACCTCTCTATTGAGAGGCGGCAATCCTAATGAACAACAGATTATAACAGGAACTGCCTGGTCTCAATAATTGGGTGGACTGGGAAAAGAAACAACATTTTTGGATATGTCATCCATGGCTCAGGTGTTGTCTTTAGATCTTAGTGATCTGGATCCTGGCATATTCGGAAAGGGAGTTTGGTTAGAGTGCTTGCGAAGTTTGCCTCTTTTGTGCGGGGTCCCTGTTGGGGAAACGATTGGCAATTTCTGGGTGTCTCCAGGGTGTGATGGTAGTTTGAAATCTTTGTACCACTCTGGAAGCTCTATTTGTGGCAGGTCCAAATTTTGGCAGAACCCATTCAGTTCATTTGGGTATCTCAGAAAGTGTTGTTTGCCTTTGTTGGTGACCTGCAGGGCAAAGGGAAACTTCCATTTATATGCTAGATCTTTTTCTTTCAAAGCCCCCAGTAGTAGTCGTAAGTAGAGTTGAGCGAACCCGGACTGTAAAGTTCGGGTCCGTACCGAACTTTGGGGTGGCCGGGACCCGGACCCGAACCCGGACTTTTCAAAAAAAGTCCGGGCTCGGGTCCGGGGTTCTCGTAATTTTAATGAAAGTTCTGAAAATTGCTGTAAAAAAAGTCCAGGAAGGTCCTAGAGGTCTGCAAAAGGAAGGAAAATGGGGGTAAGGATGGGACAAGTGCCCTACAAAGAAATGGGGACAGGGAAATAACTTTAAATATTTAGGTGAATGTGGATCATCTTCAAACTGGGTCTGAAAAGTATTAATTAAAGGTAGAGGCCATATAACTGTTCTAAAATCATCTTCAAACTGTGTCAAAAAAGTATAAATAAGCTGTGAGAACCCATATCACTGTTCTGCAAACATCTGGAAACTGTGTGTGTCACTTTAAATATAACCGGGAATAACTGGACATCTGTTCTGCACACATCTGTAAATTCTGTGTGTCACTTTAAGTATAGCTGCTAATAACTGAACATCTGTTCTGCACACATCTGTAAAGTCTGTGTGTCACTTTAAATATAGCCGCTAATAACTGAACATCTGTTCTGCACACATCTGTAAAGTCTGTGTGTCACTTTTAAAATAGCCGCTAATAACTGAACATCTGTAATGCACACATCTGTAAAGTCTGTGTGTCACTTTTAATATAGCCCCTAATAACTGAACATCTGTTCTGCACACATCTGTAAAGTCTGTCTGTCACTTTTAATATAGCCTCTAATAACTGAACATCTGTTCTGCACATATCTGTAAAGTCTGTGTGTCACTTTTAATATAGCCGCTAATAACTGAACAACATCTGTTCTGCACACATCTGTAAAGTCTGTGTGTCACTTTTAATATAGCCGCTAATAACTCAACATCTGTTTCTACACACGTCTTGTCTACAAGTCAATAATCGCCGATATAATTTTCACTGTGTGTCTGAAATGTCTACACACGTCTTGTCTACAACAAGTCAATAATCGCCGAT
>BLSH010291023.1:178569-190077 GCA_018402905.1 Glandirana rugosa | reverse complement strand
GCTCTCAACCTTTGCCGTAAAAGTCTTCATCTCAAAACTAAATTTGCTAGATTTGGTTTTCCAGGATTGCTGGATTGGGCACTGGGTTGAACACTCAAATTCTTGATTTTAGGATTGGAATTGTAAAATGGGGTGCAGACATTTCTGGATTGGGGATGTCATTTTTCGATTGGATGCTGAAATTCCTGGTTAGGAGCAGTCATTTATTGTTTCTTTAATTCATTAATGGACTTTGCAGTTGTTTCAATGGATAATATAATGATTGCACTGTAAAAAGAAATTGCAGGTAAAATAATATATAATAAAAGGGTGACTGGAGGTTCGCTGGACAATCATCCTGTATAAAGGTAGCTGGAGGACTATGGCGGCTTAACATTTTTATACAATAACTAATTATGTAGTCAGGAGAATTTAAATATAGAACAGGCTTATAGTGTTGGGCTATTTTTCCCCATTTGCAACACTTACCAGTTCTCCTAGGTGACAAAAACCATCTGCATATTTTTTACTAACCAGAATTGCTTATTATAACGCATTTGTAACATTTACTTAAAGCTCAACCCTGGGCTGCTTTTTAATATACCCATGTAGTGGGGTTCCCCTGAACTTAAATTCTTATTTGACCGGGGGAAAGAAATAAGTACAAATACTGTACTTACCTTATTTTTGCTCCTATAGGCTCCTTCCTGTTGGCAGGATTGGTCCTCCTAACCACTTTGCTTCACTGCATGTCCGGTTGCAGCTTTCTGATATCATCACACAAAATGCAGGACCACAGGAGAATTGCAAGGGCCTGCGCAAAACTCCAAGGTTGGACAGAAGAGGAGAGTGCTTGCTGCCAGCGGAGTGATGAATAAGGAATAAAGAATGTTAATTTTTTTAACACCTTCATTATTGCAATTACCTCTAAAGCACCTTATCATTTTTTCTATTAATAGTCTGGTGCGTATAACATATCAAGCACTTGGTTGTTAATCCTCAACTATGTCTACTAAATTGTGATTCTTATAACGCAAAAAATGCTGCCTTAAAACTGGAAATGTTTACTATATTCTATAGAATATGTACATTATCAATAGCCTTTTATTACCAATCTGCAACTCTGCACAGCAGCATCTAAAATTTGCATGGAAGTTTGAAAGCACATTTTTAGGTCTAGTGATGTGATTTAGGGCTTTGTTTCTAAGTAACGCACCTGCCTTCTGATACCTCTTAAATGTAAATAAATTCACGTCAGTCCTTCTCATTTGATTTCTATGCTTTTATGCCACAGTGACTTTTTCTTTCAGTCTCAGGGCACAACATGTTTTGTATTTCTTTACTTTGAGCCACTTAAAGTTTATGACACTGCTCTAAAAGCTGTGCACAGCGGTGAAGAGTACAACTCTCCACTGAACAATGGCTTCCTGCAGGCAGTTTACAATCAGGTAAATATAAATGCACACACTTTTCAGAATAAATGACTTTCTTCTTTGAAATGTATGAAAGCAGAAGTGAGCAGCCGTGATTGTACAGTAGCAAGTGCAGTCATCCTATTACATTTGTAGATCAGCTGACATGACCCCTACCTTTTATTCTTTGGTGCATTACAATAAGCTAATGGAAGCGGACAGAGAAAACAGTGACATGTCACACTGCAGAGTGCAAAAACTATTTAGTATTTCATGAAAGCAGTTTTCTAAAGATCACATCTTTTTAGCTATTTAAAAAAAAACAACAATTATAGCGAGTTTTGTTTTTATAAAATACTATGTTTGTGGTACTGTTTTTCTTTCATTTTAGACAGTAAGTATTTGCAAATCACATATAAATCTGAGTTTGCAATGCATATATTGTTCATCATTGTAATATATTTATAGAGAAATTCCAATTAACATATGAAATTAATTAACAAACTACTATTATTAATACTTAAACTAAAGGGGCTGAATACAAATGCATGACACACTTTGCACATATTTATTTGTAAAAAATGTTGAAAACCATTTATCATTTTCCTTCCGCTTCACAATTATGTGCCACTTTGTGTTGGTCTATCACATAAAATACCAATAAAATACATTTACGTTTTTGGTTTTAACATGACAAAATGTGGAAAACGTAATGGGTATGAATACTTTTTCAAAAAATAGCCATAATAGTGTGCGGTTTGAACTATAGCAGCCAGACAGAGAGTATTCATTTATCCCAGATTTCCTTCAGGCCTAGTTAAATCTTTTTAGGGATATTCTATACAAAAAGTCATATAGTGCACAAATGCTACATATAACAAAGCCATGTGAGTTTATATAAGATACATATGCAAATAAATGTGCGTAAACAATAAATCTCACGTGAACCAAGCAATAATACCAAATTATTTCATATATATGTATATACATTAAGTGTCCAAATATCCACAGAATAGTATATGACCAGTCTACAAAAGATCCACTAAATGAACAATCATGCTCAAAAATAAAATCTTCACCGCACTGCAAATGATCGCAGTCAAACTCAATGTGTGCCTCAATACCACCACGTGCTCTAATGGATGTACCCTTTGAAGTTGGACCTCACTATTATAAACAGAAGGTCAAATAGCGCCTGGTTGTATCCTGTTTTCTCTCCAGGTACTCCTCTCAGAGCTGCTGTTAATCACCTTTTTCACCAAAAAAACTCTCCATCCCAAGATACTCAAAATGGTAGAAAAAAACATCATAGTGTAAAACCGAATAAAATGTTTTATTCAAAATTAAAATTGCATTTGCAGCATTGTACATGGCATCATATTAACAACAAGCCACAAGTAATAGCGAATATAGGAAATCCAAGATGGCACCTTAGCCTTGCCCATTGTGATGACCTTAAATTGCTCCACCTGTCTGACGCATTGCGTCAATACCGGGCTTTCTCGTACACAAGAGAAAAGTCTTTAATGGTGATTGTGCCAGGACCAAGGGTTTGTTCAGGAAGGAGGAAGTAAAGTCCTTAATCTTAATTAGACAATTCACAATAGGCAGATCCATCATCTAGGGATCTATTGCATCTATTGGTGGTTAGCACATTTGAAACTGGGCTGTGGAAAAAAGGTACTATCCTTGGGTGTAGCTACAGCATCATGGCCACTGGATCTCTAAATCAGAGAAAGAAAGAAAAGTCAGTTAGTAGAAGATTAAAGTACAAAACCCCACTGATTAAACTGTTTCCCAAAAGAAAGCTCAAGTCTGAAATGTTTAATACATGGCTTTAAACCCTTAATTAAGCATGCCAATGTAGTTATCTGCAGTGTTTCCATTTACATTCTGCATCCTAGCACATGTGCAGTGTATGCGACATTCAAGGCATGCCTCTGCTGATACATTTCACAGTTCCCAGTGTGCTTATATCAGCTCTCAACAGACCTTTCAATTGGTTGCCTATGTAGCACCAAAGCAATTTCAGATTTAATAACTGAGATGGCACTGTCAACTGCTGATAGGAGGATAAAAGGGTTTAGTTCCATGTTAAAAACCACAGAAAAATCACTTGATGATATCACACTGGAAATGTATGCGTATCTTAACCACTTGACCTCTGGAAGATTTACCACCCTTCATGGCCATGCCATTTTTTTTTTTGCGATACGATACTGCGTTTCTTTAACTGAAAATACCCACAAATGAAAAAACGAGCAGGTGCACTGATCAACAGTTTGATATAGCCCTTCAGCTAGCTATTGGTGATAATTAGACAAGTCAAAGGGTGCTGCTCTCTATGGATCCTCTGGGTGGCAGGAACACAACTAGACTAAACACAAAAGATGAGACCACAAAGCTGCCCTAGTGTAACTCGGCTTAATAAGATAAAGTTAAAAACTCTACAATGGTCAAACTCACATTGTGTGAAGATGGATACAGCATAAAGATTCCACTGTGACCACACTCCTATAACCACCTCAAGATCCTAACAGGGGAAGGGGGAGCCGTGAACATTAAATCTAGCTGCCTGGATCCTAGCAGCACATCCGAGTCTATACTCCACCAGTATGTATGACATGCAATTCCTAATGCATCTAGTCCAGCCGGCACTGCTCTTCAAGGACACATGAACAGGATACAGGGAGAGGAGAGTGAGAACATCACACAGTTGCCATGACAATGTGTTTTGGAGGCATAGCCTCTTTCCTCAGGTCATACCCACTAACTCGTTGGTAACTCACCAATTTATATGGAAAGAGAGACGTGCTCAAGGTGACGCCTCCCCTGCCTCGAATCTTAAAGGGACACAGGGGTAGGGAAGGCAAAAATACTTATAGGCATTGGTTACAGCGGTGGGACTATTGCAACTTAGCAGATAAAACATCATGATAAATTCCTTGACAGGTGGTAATAAAAACAATTAAACAATTTATAAAGATTTATCTGCTCCCAGCAAACACTAATATGTTAAAAATCTGAATATGCTAAATTATGCTAATTAAGGGATTGACCATGAGACAAAGAGCATACTACTCCCATCAAATGATGCTTCGATCACTAAGCTGACCTCTGTAATCACCCATTTTCACTAATACTCCATTTTAACAAAATGTATAAATATAACATTTTGTACACCCCAGCATTGTACACCCCTCACTGTGCGCTATTTATCGGCAGTAAAAGGTAAATAGTGCACAAATGAAATTCACAATAGCGGTGGCGGTAAAATACTCCCAAACTCAAACTCACTATAGCTCCCAGGTCACAGATAACACCCAAATCCTTACTCTACTCAAGACCAGGAGTAGTGCAAATAGAAATAATGTTTAGAGCATGATCTAATCCCCTATATTGTACTAAAATATGTGGTATATTGTTTGAAGATAATCTGATTTTAAACTGTGTGAAAAAGTGATTTCTACACTGAAATATCTTTAAAAGTCTGCGAAGAGATAAATTCCCGGTCTCTTTACATTTAGGTGCACAGCACAGCTGAGCACAACTGAGCATGCTCAGATACAAAACAACTCAGTTTTTAACTCTCATGAAGTAGTTTCATGAGTAAATAGTATATCCCAAAATGAGAGCTGTTTTACACAGCTTTTTTTGAGTGAAGATGAGAGTTATGTAGCCCAATGGAAGTTTCAGCCATTCATTCTAATGGTACAATTGTTATTTGCCCCAAATAAATCCTCTTCATGTTGAGATGAAATGTGTCTTTCTGTCAAAGAAATTGTCCTGGCAACAATGTTCCTTGCAAGATTGCTAGAATGTGTACTGTTTTCATGTTTTGGTAAAATATTTTTTTTCTCTGTAACTTTCACTTGCTGAAGTCCATCTCACAAAAATATTTCCCCTAACTCACACAGGTGTCTTTACAAACCACAAACAATACCATTGCTTCTGCACATGTAAAAGGAGTCTCAATCTTATATTTTTTATTATTTACAAATGATCCTAATTTGACATCAGAGATAAAAATGTAATTTCCAAAAATCAGAGGGTAACACCACTATTCTACTCTACTCACAAACCAAGAACCCACAAATATCACAGAATAAATTAAAAAGGATAACTCCTGACTAATGTAATTCTGTCTAGCTTGCAGTCTCCATTCTAATTCATCCCAAAAGTGTTCTGTCGTGTTGAGGTCGGGACTCTCAGTCAAGTTCCTCCAGGTTCTATCTGTAACAGCTCTGTGGCTCACAAGGCAACACAGCTGTCTAACAGAACTTAGTTCCCGGGTTTGAATCACACACACACCACTTCATGTAGAGATGTTGTTTGTTCTCCTTATATTGGTAAGCATAACTCATTGCTCAGAATCTTACATCAATTATGTCTAAATGTAGTATTTATGTGTAGGAGGGTCCCACCACCATTGCAAATCTTGCCAGATAGCCAAAAGTATTGAGACACCTGCCTTTACACACTCATGAACTTTAATGGCATCCCAGTCTTAGTCCTTAGGGTTCAATATTGATTTGGCCCACCCTTTGCAGCTATAACGGCTTCAACTCTTCTGGGAAGGCTGTCCTTAAGGTTTAGGATTGTGTCTATGGGAATGTTCGGCCATTCTTTCAGAAGTGCATTTGTGAGGTCAAGCACTGATGTTGGATGAGAAGGCCTGGCTCCCAGTCTCCGCTCTAATTCAGCCAAAAGGTGTTCTATCTGGGTGAGGTCAGGACTCAGTGCAGGCCAGTAAAGTTCCTCCACCCCAACCTCCCTCATCCATGTCTTTATGGACCTTGCTTTGTGCACTGGTCCAAATCATTTGTTGGAGGGGGATTATGATGTAGGGTTGTTTTTCAGGGGTTGGGCTTGGCCCCTTAGTTCCAGTGAAGAGAACTCTTAAGGCATCAGCAAGACATTTTGGACAATTTCATGCTCCCAACTTTGTGGAGTTTGGGGATGGCCCCTTCCTGTTCCAACATGATTGCACACCAGTGCACAAAGCAAAGTCCATAAAGACATGGTTTCGGGAGGTTGGTGTGGAGGAACTTGCCTGCACAGAGTCCTGACCTCAACCGCATAGAACACCTTTTGGCTGAATTAGAGCAGAGACTGCAAGCCAGGCCTTCTCATCCAACATCAGTGCCTGACCTCACAAATGCTCTTCTGGAAGAATGGCCAAACATTCCCATATACACATTCCTAAACCTTATGGACAGCCTTCCCAGAAGAGTTGAAGTTGTTATAGCTACAAAGTGTGGGCCAAATCAAATTTGAACCCTATGGCCTAAGACTGGGCTGCCATTAAAGCTCATGTGCGTGTAAAGGAAGGCGTCCCAATGCTTTTGGCTATCTGGCAAGATTTGCAATGGTGGTGGATCCCGCCTACACATGAATACTACATTTAGACATCAGTTATGTAAGGCCCTGAGCCACGAGTTATGTTTACCAACACAGTGAGAACAAACAACGTCTATGCGTGAAGTGATGTGTTTGGGATTCAAACCCGAAAACTAAGTTCTGTTAGGCAGCTGTGTTACCTTGTGAGTCATAGAGCTATTACAGATAGATTACGAGTGAATGCGAGCTACCCAGAATACCATATCAGATTTTTTTTAAAAAGGGGAAGGGGGAGGGGGATGTATATGTATGAACTATGTACAATATACACTGAACAAAAAAGTTCAAAGTGCACATGTGAGTGAACATGTAACCATTAATATCACATATAAGTCAGTGAGCAGACACATCATGAGGGCTAAATAAGGCTAAATAAATGGTAAAGTCACAATGAAGTCCATAAAGCACTCCAGGCAGCCACCAGAGGGAGCCGAATAAAGCCGATGACACGATTGCCGCGCCCCTTCTTCAGGCTCAAAATGTTCGAGCCTGAAGAAGGGGCGCGGCTATCGTGTCATCGTAGCTGGCACACCCAGGAGACGCGTCGCATGTTCAGGACGTCATCTGCCTGGGTTGGATCAGTGCTGCATACCAAGCCTCGTTCTGAGACACCGGCCGGCTCATCCATCTCTCAGTCCAGCTTGTGCACAGCATCATCAGCCTGACGGTGCCACCGCACGGACATCCTATGTTCTCTGCTTACTGGATACTACACATTCCTGTGCCCTATTCATCCTACTTCTTGTGAGTGTTTTTAGCCATTGAGCTAATAAATTGTTTTTAATATTGCACTTAGAGGCGCCTCACCTTGTTTTTGTCTATTACAGATAGAACCTGGAGAAACTTGACTGGCCTGCACAGAGTCCTGACCTCAAAACAACAGAACACTTTTGGGATGAATTAGAGTGGAGACTGCAAGCTAGACCTTCTCGTCCAACATCAGAGGCTGACCTCACAAATGGGCTTCTGGAATAATGGTCAAACATTCCCATAGACACCCCCCTAAACCTTATGGACAGCCTTCCCAGAAGAGTTGAAGCTGTTATAGCTTTAAAGGGTGGGCCAACTCAATATTGAACCCTACAGATGCCATTAAAGTTCATGTGCTTGTAAAGGCAGGTGACTCAATACTAAGGACAATATATTGTATACTACTTGTGACACTGAGCAAATCCACCTATCACCCAAGTGGTCGCTGGTTTACATCCCTTAAATGCTAATGCCTGTGTTGAAGTTTATATGTTCCCCCTGTGTGGGTTTCTCACCACAATCCAAAGATAGGCTGGCATTTTATTTGTCTCTTCTCCAAATAGTCTGTAATGTAAGCTAGTTATTTTTGGACTTTAAATTGGAAGCTCATTGCAGCCAGGGACTTGGACATTTCAAATTGTAGGGTTTACACTGCACAGGTACATCTGGTTAGAAAACTGTTGCTTTGATCAGTGTTTCTCAACTCCAGTCCTTAAGGTGTTCCAACAGGTCATGATTTCAGGATTTCCCCCTGATGAAATGGCTGTGGTAATTATTAAGGGCAGTGAAACTGATCAAATCACCTGTGCAAAATAATGGAAAGCCTGAAAACATGACATGGTGGGGGTACTAGAGGACAGGGTTGAGAACCACTGACTTAGAATTTTGTCCTGGAGTTATACTAATCTGATGCACATAGCGAATGTTTTTTTTGCTCTGGTTTTTGTGGGATAAGGAATGATATTATGCCTAATGACAAATGCCTCACTAGAGCTGTTTGTTTACTGAAATTATTGTGCATTTTGACCCTCAAAAGTGGATTGATTTGACCATGCTGTCATATTGGGGTGTGTGTTGTTTGCCTTACCATGCATTCTTCTAGGAGAAAATACTCACCAATGTATGTGTGTAGAATGTGGGGGGGGTGAGGTGGGTGTTATTGTTGGAATATGTGCCTTTTTAATATTATGTTGTAATGCTTTGTTAGAAAGACTGTTAAATAGCTTTCTATGATTTTGCAGCTAAAAATGTGATGTGGACGTTGTTGAGTAGTTGTTCTATGAAATGTGCAGGCTATTATACACCGTTAATGTAAACTGTGTCCACTGTAAGGTTTAGTCCAAATTTAGATTATAGGCTCCTATGGGCAGGGCCCTTAGAACCAAATTGCTAACTGTTTTGCTAAATGTAGCACCGTATATACTGTAGAATACTTTAATGCCAGTAAATATGTACATACTTGTATTTCTGCTGGCAAAATTAAAGGAAACTGATTTTGCTTGTTTGTTGTTTTTCTCTTTTGTAACTTCTTATTTTTTAATTAGATTTGGGGAAGTGGATTACCTTCCTTAGGGCCGGTTCACACTAGTGTGAATCGGCGCTGATGAGTCATCCTCTCATTCATATTTGCATAGTCCTTACAGATATACATCAGCAAAACAAATGCAGGAAGTGTAATGTGGCTGTAAACAGGAAGTGATGTGTGCACATGAGCTTGAAGCAAATGCAAATGTGTGATGACGCCAAATAAACAAATCAATGAACCACACCAAATATAGCTACCACATCCTCCCTCACATTGATCAAAAATGTAATTTCAACTTGCTTGCGGTTATAATGTATTGTCCCCCCCAATCCATACCAAGCCCCTTGGCTTAGGGATGGATTTTAAGGGGAAGCCCAAGCCAAATTTTTTACAAAATGGCGGGGGATTCCCCCCAAAATTGATGCCAGGCCCTTATCTGAGCACGCAGCCTGAAGGTCAGGATGGGGGCATAAGCGAGCCCCCCTCCTGGATCATACCAGGCCACATGCCTTTAACATAGGGGGGTGAGTGCTTTTGAGCGGGTGGGCTCTGCGCCCCCTCACCCAAAGGCACCTTGTCCCCATGTTGATGGGGAAAAGGGTCTCTTCCCGACAACCATGGCTGATGGTTGTTTGGGTCTGAGGTTGGGGGCTGATCGGAATGTGGAAGCCACCAGATCCTGGCCCCCCTATGTGAATGGGTATCGGGTACATCATACTCCTACCCATTCACCTAAAAAGTGTAAAAATGTTTTAAAAAATGGAGACAAATGTCGAAAATGTTAAAAAAGTGTCTCACAATGTACATCCATCGTCAATAGGGATGGTCCCCTGGTTCGAGCCATACGTATGTTCGACTCGTACATCGGGGGTTCGCCTGTTTGGTGAATCCTGAACATTATGGGGCGTTCGTTGGAAATTTGAGCGCCCCATAATGCAGTGAAATTGCGGGGGAATGCCGCCCGCTGATTGGCCAAAGTGTGCACATGACCTGCATGCTTTGGCCAATCACAACATGCTCTGCTGTGAGAGCCATGATTGGCCAAAGGCAGGGTGCCTTTGGCCAAACATTGCTCAGTGGGTCTGAGTCCACGTTCACACTATATAAGGACACTTACACAGCACCCGAATATAGTGAAAACATTTGCGGAGATAGTGACAGGTTAGGCAGTTTAGTTAGTGGCGTGTAGTTAGTGTAGTATACAGTGTAGATAGAGTATATACAGGCAGTACACTGTAGATAGAGTATATACAGTCAGTGTAGGCAGTGTAAGAATATATGTACAGTATGGTATATGTATATAATATAGTGGATGCTCGAATAAGGGTCTGCATAGTTTTTAAGGGGAACTCCACGCCAAAATTTAAAAAAAATGGCATTGGGGTTCCCCCCAAAATTCAAACCAGACCCTTATCTGAGCATGCAGCCCTGGCATGGCAGGAGGGACAAGTGAGTCCCCCCCCTCCAAACCATACCAGGCCACATGCCCTCAAAATGGGGAGGGTGCTTTGGCACGGGATTACCCTTAAAATCCATACCAGACCAGAAGGGCCTGGTATGGACCCCCAACGCAATGCTTTTCCAGTGATTTTTATCTATATTGCCAGCAACCAGCAATACATTACAGCCGCAAGCGATTTTAAATTACAAATTTTCCTTTACAAATATCATTTTGCAGTGGCACTGTTCTAAACATCACAGAGATGCGCCCTTTTACAGACATACTAAGGGGAACCCCCCCAGGCACGATATTTAACCACTTGAATACAGGACGTTTATACCCCCTTCCTGCCCAGACCAATTTTCAGCTTTCAGCGCTCTCACACTTTGAATCTCAATTACTCTCTCATGCTACACTGCACCCAAACAAAATTTGTATCATTTTTTTCACACAAATAGAGCTTTCTTTTGGTGGTATTTAAGAACCTCTGGGTTTTTTATTTTTTGCGACATAATTGAAAAAAGTGCGAAAATTTTGAAAAAAAAAACACTTTTTTTTCGTTTCTGTGATAAAATTTTGCAAATAAATAATTTTTGTCCATAAATTTTGGCCAAAACCTATACTGCTACCTATCTTTGGTAAAAATAACCCAAATAAGTGTATATTATTTGGTCTGTGTGAAAGTTATAGAGTCTACAAGCTATGGTGCAAATCATTGAAAATTGATCACACCTGATACACTGATGGCCTGTCTCATTTCTTGAGGCCCTGAAATGTCGGGAAAGTACAAATACCCCCCAAATTACCCCTTTTTGAAAAGTAGACATTCCAAGGTATTTAGTAAGAGGCATGGCGAGTTTTTTGAAGTTGTACTTTTTCCCCACAATTCTTTGGAAAATTAAGAAATTATTATTATTTTTTTTTTTTGCACAAAATTGTCAAAACAACAAGTTATTTCTCACACACAGCATATGCATACTTCCAATTACACCCCAAAATAC
>BLSH010291023.1:153791-166094 GCA_018402905.1 Glandirana rugosa | reverse complement strand
CATGTGGGGGTTTACGTGACTATATGTCTGCGACCAGTATATTAATCTTATAGTAGTTTTTCACTTTGAACATATAATATAAATAAGTAATGTGTGTCTGACTATATAAAGTTTACAAATAAATAAAATTAAAACTACTAATATTGACTGTTGATTCCTTTTAGGGTTTAAGTCATAAAGTCTTTTAATCTTATAATGAATTCTGGTTAAGTTTCTTTCCTAAAAATCTTTAGGACCGGTTGACTTTTCATACTTGTACTTTTCATACTCGTACATGTCGTGAGTTATGAATCAACCCCGAGGAAAACGTACTTAATGACGTTGTTACGTCGCACCGTACCTCAGCTAGTTAGACGCCGTGACGAGTCCACAATACTCTCGGGTCCAACGAGACTATCACCGGAAGTCGAGAAGACGTAACAACCCAGACCGTATGGGGTATTGTGAAGAGGAAGATGCGATATGCCAGACCCAACAATGCAGAAGAGCTGAAGGCCACTATCAGAGCAACCTGGGCTCTCATAACACCTGAGCAGTGCCGCAGATTGATCGACTCCATGCCACGCTGCATTGTTGCAGTAATTCATGCAAAAGGAGCCCCAACTAAGTATTGAGTGCTGTACATGCTCATACTTTTCATGTTCATACTTTTCAGTTGGCCAGGATTTCTAAAAATCCTTTCTTTGAATTGGTCTTAAGTAATATTCTAATTTTCTGAAATACTGAATTTGGGATTTTCCTTAGTTGTCAGTTATAATCATCAAAATTAAAATAAATAAACATTTGAAATATATCAGTCTGTGTGTAATGAATAAATATAATATACAAGTTTCACTTTTTGATGATATTCTAATTATATGACCAGCGTCTGTATATCAGTGCATTTGGGGGTGTACGGTATATAATACAGTGTAGTGCGGAGTTAAAAAAAATACCCATCATGTCAGGAAGGCCACAAAGGAGAGGCAGACACTCACAGGCCACTAAAAGAGGGCAAGCAGCCTCTGTGTCTTTAGTGAAAAGTGGTGGTGGCGGACATGGTGCATTCTCTACAGACGGGTCACGCTTGTCCTTTTTTTTCTGCTGTAGGCCGTGTTATTGAGCCACAACATGCAGAAGAGTTGGTGGAGTAGATAACTAAGTCGTCCTCATGCTCCTCATCCTCTGTCATCCAGGCTCATACTAGTTTGCCTTCCAACGCAGCTGGCAAAGCGGCCTATTTCACCAGATCCTTGTCCACATTTACTACTTCTGTAGTCCCACCATCATGCACGGAGGAGTCACCAGAATTATTCGATCATAGTGTCGGTTACATGCTGATGGAAGATGCGCAGCAATTTGAAAGCTTCAATGTTGGTTCCCAGGTTGAGGAAGGGAGTAGCGTGAGCCTAGAGACAGGGGGGTGCCACAGAAGGGCAAGAAACTAGCAGTCATGTCCCCCCAGCTGCAGCATACTGCCAAGTTTGCTCCAGTGATGAGGAGGGAGGGAATGATGAAGACATGGACTGTGCTTGGGTGCCTGAGAGAAGAGAGGAGGAAAGTGAGGAGGTGGAGGAGGCACAGCTCCAACGAGGCAGGATGTCCTTCAGGGGCCAACTTATGGGCAGCCACCCAATTGCATCAGACCACAGAGCTCCACAGGTGCAGGGCACTGTTGGCTGCCCACTGACATCCAAAAATTCATTGGTGTGGGCATTTTTCAACACATGTGCAGTAGATCACACCGTTGCCATTTGCAATCTATGTCTGAAGCAGGACAAGCGCAAGCAGAACTCCAGCCACTTGGGTACTACTGTCTTGACAAGACATTTGATGACCAGCCATACAGTCCGTTGGCAACAGCACCTGAAAAACCCACACCAGAAAGCAAGGCGGACTTCTCCTTGCTTCTCATCTTGGATCTCAACCCCTACTATACATCCAGTCCTCTCCAAAACCTGCACTGAATAGCAATGCGTGCCAGAAGTACTTGTAGCCAATCTGCTAGCAGTACACCACCAGGTGAATTCAGCAGGCATATATCTCTACCTCAGTTGCTGGACTGTAAAAAAAATACTGTCCCAGCCATCCACATACTTAGCGTCTTAATGCTAGCTTGGCCAAATTGCTAGCACTCCAACTGCTAAATTTTCAGCTGGTAGACTCTGCACCTTTTGTGAATTTGTGGAATGTGCTGTCCCACAGTGGCAGACTCCCAAAAGAAATGTATTTTCATGTAAAGCCATTCCAGCTCTCTACCGTCATGTGGAAGGCAGTTTTTTGGCCTCGTTGGACAGAGCGGTCAGCAGTAGGGTTCACATTACCGCTGACTTATGATCCAGCAGGCATGGTCAGGCATGTTAAAACAAAACAATGCAGCGCTAAAATATTAATCCCGCTAGTTAGTGGAAAGTGTACATAGGTGCCAAAAGGACAGTACATATACTTATGAGGTGATTACATCATATGTGAAATAAATCAATATATGAATTTTGAAAAATAACAAATTAACATGATTGCATAAAGTTCCCATAAACAAGCCTCCACATCAGTGTTTATAGAGTCACAAACGCAGGCATGCATTCATGCCAAAAATGTGTTCTTCTGACTGGTCAGGCAAGGGATATGGATTTAATTCCAAACAACACCAGCATGCAGTGCAACCTCCGCCAAAATTTTCGTTAAAACTGGACACATGCAGCAAGGTTGAATGAGGATACCCCATATTACCTATCTAAAACCACTATGGAAGGCTATTGATGTTGGTAATCCCTATCCTCACGGGATCAAGGTGTGGAGGCAACATTCTTATTGTACCCTTTTGAGGTGGAGACGTTCCTATGGGTTCCTGACTGAGGTCTATGCGGTGTGACCTATTGGACAACATATGTGTCTAACCCAGATCTGTCTGGTAAGAGTACCCTACGAAAATTTTGGTGGAGGTTGCACTGCATGCTGGTGTTGTTTGGAATTAAATCCATATCCCTCGTCTGACCAGTCAGAAGAACACATTTTTGGCATGAATGCATGCCTGCGTTTGTGACTCTATAAACACTGATGTGGAGGCTTGTTTATGGGAACTTTATGCAATCACGTTAATTTGTTATTTTTCAAAATTCATATATTGATTTATTTCACATATGATGTAATCATCTCATAAGTATATGTATTGTCCTTTTGGCACCTATGTACACTTTCCACTAACTAGTGGGATTCATTCTTTAGTGCTGCACTGTTTTGTTTTTACGTTCTAATTCCATTTTTTTGTTATTATTGGTGTGCTGGTGGCTTAGTTTAACGTTTGGGTTAGTGCAGTAATTTCACTTTCACTTTCAGTAATTTTCACTTACATGGTCAGGGATGTTACCTTTGCTTCACTGTGCACTGGGTAACTCTGCTGGCAACTGGGAAGGATACAGGACAGGGTTCAATGTTGGAGCTAGTTTTGCCACCACGCCCCCAAAAAGCTGGTGGTGATTTTGCCACATCCGCCTCCTCCACCCCCTCCTCTTCTTCTACCTCTGTGGCCTCTTCTGCAGAATTGTCCTCTGAACCTGCAGTGCTCCCTAAGTGTTCAAGGGGCTACGCAAGCAGTCAGGCTAAAAGATGCCATGCAGTGCTTGAGTTAGTCTGTCTTGGGGACAGGAGCCACACTGGGGCAGAGATTTTGTCAGCTCTGCAGGGGCAGTCTCAGAGGTGGTTGACACCATGGCATTTTGAGCCAGGAATGGTTGTATGCGACAATGGCATCAACTTTCTCTCTGCCCTCTGATAGGGACACTTGACTAGAGTTGAGCGAACCAGAACTGTAAAGTTCGGGTTCGTACCGAACTTTGGGGTGTCCGGGACCCAGACCCAAACCCCAACTTTTCAAAAAAAGTTCGGGTTCTGGGTTCTGGTATTTAATTCCACGTGTTGAATAGCTGCCAAGGGCAGCCAATCAACAAGTGTTTCACTGGTTTGCCCTTAGAAGCCATCACAGCCATGCCTACTAATGGTGTGATTGGCCAGTGCATCATGTGACCCAGCCTCTATATGGGGCTGGAGTCACCGTGCTGCATGTCATATGCTCTCAGGCTAGTTTAGGGAGAGGATGCTGCTGGCTCTGTGAGGGACAGATTGCAGATATTATATAACATCTCATCCTGCATTACTGAACGATCTGATTGTGGACAAGGTAGAGATTACTTGTACTGCTGCTTTGAGGGACAGATTGCAGACCTCATCCTGCTGCACAGAACAATCTGACTGGACTAGGTAGAGTCTACTGCTTAGAGGGACAGATTATTGTTCTAAAATCATCTCCAAGTTCTATAGGGAAAGGTTCCAGCTGTTGCTTTAAGGGACAAGTTATTGTTCTAAAATCATCTCCAAGTTCTATAGGGAAAGGTTCCAGCTGTTGCTTAGAGGGACAGATTATTGTTCTAAATTCATCTCCAAGTTCTATAGGGAAAGGTTCCAGCTGTTGCTTAGAGGGACAGATTATTGTTTCTTGCACAAAATTAAAAAGTGCATCTACATTGCTGGTTTAAAAAAAAAATCCAAAAACTACATTTGCGGCCAACGGTGCATTTCTTGCACAAAAATAAAAAAAATGTCTACATTGCTGGTTTAAAAAAAAAAAAAAAATTCTAAAAACTACATTCGCGGCCAGCGGTGCATTTCTTGCACAAAAATTAAAAAAAATGTCTACATTGCTGGTTTAAAAAAAAAAAAAATTCCATAAACTACATTTGCGGCCAACGGTGCATTTCTTGCACAAAGATAAAAAAAATGTGTTGGCTATCTCCTCCTCCTCCACCGCCACTTCCACCGCCTCCTCAACTTCCAACTCCATATCCACCTCCATTTTTTATTTTTTTATGTGATTTTAGCTTAAAAAATATTTTAAGTTATTTCCCTATCCCCATTTCTTTGTAGGGCACTTGTCCGACTCTTACCCCCATTTTCCTTCCTTTTGCAGACCTCTATGACTTGCCAGGACATTGTTACAGCCATTTCTGTGCCTAAAAGTTCAGGTCCCCATTGTTTTCAATGGGGTTCGGGGTCCGGGATAAAGTTCGAGTCAAGTTCGGTTCCGAACCCGGACTTTTTCCCGAAGTTCGGCCAAACCTGCCGAACCCGAACTTCCAGGTGTTTGATCAACTCTACACTTGACATATGTTCTATGATTGGCACACACCTTGAATTTGGTCATGCAGAATTTCTTGACCAGGTACCCAGGCTTACCAGATATCCTGAGGCAGCCCAGAAAAGTCTGTGGTCATTTCCAGCGTTCATATAATGCTAGTGCCCGGCTGGCTGACATTCAGCCGGAATTCAACCTGCCCAGCAACCACCTCATTTGTGACATGCCCTCCAGGTGGAACTCAACATTGGCAATGCTGCAGTGGCTGCACGAACAGCAGAGGACCATCAATGAGTACCTCTGTAAGCATGGCACCAGGACGGGCTCAGGCGAGCTTTGCTTCTTTTTGCCACATCAGTGGCTACTGATCAAGAATGCATGCACTGTCCTTTCACCATTTGAGGAAGCCACATGGATGGTAAGCAGCGACAATGCATGCATCAGTGACACTGTCCCTTTAATATTCCTTCTGAAGCACATGCTTCATGCAATCATAGACAGGGCACTTGAAGCAGAACAGCGGGTGGAAGAGGAGCACTTTTTTTCCTCTCAAGGCCCCCTTTACGCAGATAACATTCCTGCAGAGCCGCCAAACACATAGGAGGAGGATTGTGTCAGCATTGATGTGGAGGATAACATGCAGCAGTCTTCAAGGGATCATGGTTTTTAGTCCCCAGAAACCCAAGAAGTTGTACGTGGCTGGGAAGAGGTAGTTCCTGACAATGTCATCCTCAGTGACCCAGATGACACTCATACCTCCTCAAACTTACGCTGCATGGGCTCTCTAATTTTGAAAAGCCTGCAAAAAGACCATAGGATTTGTGGTGTTAAGGAGACGGATCATTACTGGCTGGCAACCCTTCTTGATCCACATTACAAGGGTAAAGTTGCAGAGCTCATTCTGCCTGCACAGAGGATGAAACATATTCAGGATACCTTGAAGAAAAGTTTGTGCAATGCCTTTCCAGACTCTGGGAGGTTACCATGTCCTGGTGCTGGACAACGTGTTTCTGAAGCTTCGGTCATTCAGAGGCAGAGCTATGGAGAAGGTGGCCAGCTGACCGATGCCTTTAACCACTTCAGCCCCGGAAAGGATTTCCCACTTTAGGACCAGAGCCCTTTTTGCGATTCGGCATTTTAACTGACAATTGCGCAGTCGTGCTACGTTGCACCCAAACAAAATTTGCATCTTTTTGTTTCCCAAAAATAGAGCTTTCTTTTGGTGGTATTTGATCCCCTCTGCGTCATTTCTGATCACCGCTATAAACAAAAGAATAGAGACAATTTTGCAAAAAAAAAAACAAATTTCTTACTTTTTGCTAAAATACAAATCCAAAAAAATAATAAAAAAACATTTTTTGGACGCTTTATATTCTTCCTCATGTTTTTCGTAAAAAAAAAATCGCAATCTGCGTTTATTGATTGGTTTGCACAAAAGTTGCCGCGTTTACAGATGATGAGAATTCATTTCTGGGGTTTTTATTTATTTTTTACTAGTAATGGTAATGGTGGCGATCTGCAATTTTTAGCGGTACTGCGATATTGCAGCGGACATGTCGGACCATTTTGACACTTTTTTTGGGACCATTGGCATTTATACAGCGATCAGTGCTATAAAAATGCACTGATTACTGTGTAACTGCCATTGGCAGTGAAGGGGTTAACCTGCAGGGGCCGCTCTAAGGGTTAACTGCTTTCCCTGGGAGTGTTCTAACTGTGTGTGGGCTGGCCTGGCTGGGGGAAGGGAGTGATCTAGGCTTCCATATACAGGAAGCCTGTGATCATAGCCCTTCCCCCTCTAACAGAACGGAGATCCGTGTTTACTTACACGGACCTCCATTCTTTCACTGCAGGGGGGGGGCATTGTGGGTAGCCGGCAGCGATCGAGTCTGCTGTACCCGCTCCCTGGCCCCCCCCGGACACAGTGAGCGCGAAGGAAGAAGACTGAAAGAAGAAGCAGAAGACCAGAAGAAGAAGCGGAGCGGAGAAGATGGAGGAAGACCGGAGGAAGAAAGAAGAAAAGAGCTATTTTACACAATAAAGGACTTGTTAAAGGAGGCTTCCAGATCCTTATAAGCCCCCCGCCCATTGACCCCCAAAGGCAAGGGTTGTGGGACTGAGGCCCTTCTCCCCATCAAAAAAAATTTGGCCAGGGTTCCCCCTTAAAATCCATACCAAACCTGAAGACCTGAAGGACCTGGTATGGACTTTGGGGGGGAACCCTACGCAATTTTTTTTTTAATTTTGGCACGGGGTTCACCTTAAAATACATACCAGACCTGAAGGGTTTTTCACTTTAAGCATTATTAAAATCACTGCTCCTGAAAAAACAATTGGTTTTAAAACTTTTTTTTGCATTGATACATGTCCCCTAGGGCAGGACCCGGGTCCCCATACACTTCTTAGGGTAATGAAATATAAGCCTTTAAAATTAGCACTTTTGATTTTTCATGTTCGAATCCCATTGGTTTTAACGGCGTTCACGTGTACGCACACATTTTTAGCCTGTTCGCAAGTTGTGGTGCAAACCGAACCAGGGGTGTTTAGCTCATCCCTAGTCTCTAACCTCCACCAGCTCCGTGATGTCATCATGGAGGAGTGGAAGAGGACTCCGGTGGTAACCTGTGAAGCTTTGGTGAACTCAATGCCCAAGAGGGTCAAGGCAGTGCTGGAAAATAATGGTGGCTACACAAAATATTGACACTTTGGGACCAATTTGGACATTTTCACAGGGGTGTACTCACTTTTGTTGTCAGCGGTTTAGACATTAATGGCTGTGTGTTGAGTTATTTTCAGGGGACAGCTAATGTACACTGTTATACAAGCTGTACACTCACTACTTTACATTGTAGCAAAGTATAATTTCTTCAGTGTTGTCACATGAAAAGATAGAATAAAATATTTACGAAAATTTGAGGGGTGTACTCACTTTTGTGAGATACTGTATATATAGTATTGCACCAAAATAATAATTCCTCCTCTTTTTTTTCTTTTCTCTTTATTATTTTTGTATTCATACATTTTGTTAAAATGGAGTATTAGTGAAAATGGGTGATTACAGAGGTCAGCTTAGTGATCGAAGCATCATTTGATGGGAGTAGTATGCTCTCTGTCTCATGGTCAATCCCTTAATTAGCATAATTTATCATATTCAGATTTTTAACATATTAGTGTTTGCTGGGAGCAGATACATGTTTATAAATTGTTTAATTGTATTTATTAACACCTGTCAAGAAATTTATTATGATGTTTTATCTACTAAGTTGCAATAGTCCCGCCGCTGTAACTAATGCCTATAAGTATTTTTGCCTTCCCTACCCCTGTGTCCCTTTAAGATCTGAGACTGGGGAGGCGTCACCATGATCGCTTCTCTCTTTCCGTATAAATTGGCGAGTTACCAGCGAGTTAGTGGGCATAACCTGAGGAAGGAGGTGATGCCTCCGAAACGCATTGTCATTGCAGCTATGTGATGTCCTCACTCTCCTCCCCCTGTATCCTGTTCATGTGTCCTTGAAGAGCAGTGCCAGCTGGACTGGACGCATTAGGAATTGCATGTCAAGAGTGGTGGTGGTGGATAGCCTTAGATGTGCTGCTAGGATACAGGCAGCTTTATTTAACGTTCACGGCTCCCCCTTCCCCTGTCGGGATTTTGAGTTGGTCATAGGAGTGCGGCCACAGTGGAATCTTTATTTTGTATCCATCTTCACACAATGTGAGTTTGACCATTGTAATGTTTTTAACTTTATCTTATTAAAGCCGAGTTACACAAGGGAGGCTTTGAGCTCTCTTCATTTGTGTATTGTTTTTTTAACTGACAATTGCACGGTCGAGCACCCAATTAAAATGTGTGCCCTTTTTTCCCACAAATAGAGCTTTCTTTTGGTGGTATTTGATTACCTCTATGTTTTTTTATTTTATTTTTTTTGCGCTATAAACGAAAAAAGACCAACAAATTTTGAAAAAAACACCCAATATATTTTACTTTCTGCTATAAATCTTATCCAATAAAAAAATGAAAAAATCAAATTTCTTCATAAATTTAGGCCAATATGTATTCTGCTACATATTTTTGGTAAAACAATCCCAATAAGCATATATTGATTTGTTTGATTGATTAAGCAAAATCAATTATTTATTTATTTTGAAATTGAAAACAATTGATATCAATTAAAAACAGTTCTGGCCATTTTCTATGTCAATAGGCAATGGATTATACAAGAAATGGCAAGTGGGCTGAGCACTCCCATAGGTAAAATGTTAAATAACATGTCTGTGTGATGCAAAGAATAAAAGTATGTTTAAACTGCTGTCAAAATGCCAGCTTCCGGGCCCTTATCCCACATGAGGGTATGGTATAGATGTTAATGGGGAACCCCACACACAAACAAAGGCAAATAGTTTCCCCCTCAATTCATTCTTCAGGCCCTTCAGGTTCTGGTTCTTTAGTCTCTACCCCCATGCCGGTAGCTGGAATAGTTAAAAGAAAACTTTTTTTTGGATCCCCCAGTTCATGTCAGGCCCTTCAGGTCTAGTATGAACCTTAAGGGGGACCCCATGCAAAAAAAGTGGGAAGTCCCACCTAAATGTTTGTACCAAACCATTCAAGACTAGTATGGATCTTAAGGGAAAAACTTTGGGGTCCCCTCAAAAAATGTCATGTTGCAGGCTAGAAAAGGGGGTATATGAGCATGTGGCCCCTATTCTTGAATCATACTAGGTTACATGCCATCAACATATCCCCTGGAAAAGCATCTTGTGCCTAAGTTGATGAGAACAAAGGCTTCTTCCACAAAACATTGACCCAGGGATTGTGAGGCTTTTCAGGCTGGGAACATTTTGGAACCTGGAATCCCGCTTTAAGGAATAGGGGGTGTCCCAGATACCTCCACCCCATGTGAATGAGTAAGTCAATCACAATGTCATATGGCAGCCAAACCAAGAAAGAAAGCTCCTCCTGTTGACACATGTCTGGTCCCATCATTTCACTCCTCCCAAATGATAGCTGATATAAAGAAAAAGGCATTGTCTTTTAGGTGACATCATTGACCAAATATGGTTATGACCATATTTGATCAATTACATAACCTGGGAGATCCTGCCTCTGTATATATATGAGCCATACCAGATGTGCATCAGAGGGCAGTGTTTTTTTCTTTTTGCGGTGGACATCAGGTGTCATGATTATGTCAATCTACATTGTTAAACTATGTATTTGACATGCATGCACATTGTGGGACTTTTTTTAATGAAAGGTTTTGTCAAAAATGTGCGTGTGTGTGTGCGTGTGTGTGTGCGTGCGCTTTTTTTTAAACTACGGGGATCCCCCTAGAATCCATGTTAGCCTGATATGAATTTACTGGGGTCTGATATGAATTTCCTTGCGAAACTCACACATTTTCTTTTTCATGTGACACCCACTTAAAATCAATACCAGTCTCAAAGTTTCTGGCATGCATTTTCAGAGAACTATGCAATTTTCTTTGGTCATACTTGCTGTAGAATGTGGAACAGCAAACATAACATTTACAACAACAAAAATATACTATTTAAATTGCCAGCAAATGACATTTCATTGCCAGCTTCTTAAAAAAAAGACAGCAGCACACAGACATCTACAAAGGCCTCCCAAAATACAGAGCAAAATGCATACCCTATGTTTGTTATTTATTATGGGGCTCCTTTAGAGGTATTTGTGTGCTGAAGAAGCTAGTAGGTAAATTTCATTTTCTAGCAATTCAAAGCACTTTTTTCCTTTGTAAATGTCTACCTAAACACAGACTGGATTGGGGCATCTGCCAGTAATATTATTTTAATGAATTGGGCATTTTTAATGTTTCACTTAATTCATTTAAAAAAATCACTGCTCCTGGCTGAATGGAATTTTTTTGCATTGGTACCTGCCCCCTTTGGTAGTCCCATGCTATTTTTGACAATGCTTTTCCTATCAGCCCAGAAAAAAAAGGGCATTTTTGATTTGACTGATTTGGCTCCTATCAAATTCAATGGGTTTGACATCTGACTTCCATTGAAATATGCCAAAGCCTGATCAAACCAAACCCAGGGCAGCTTGGCTCATTTGTAATGAGTAGAAATGAGCTGGCAGTTTGGTATGGACTGTTCTGGTGTTCAAGCAAACAGCAGACGTTTTGCTTGTTCTGCCTTCTGTTTGCTGGGAGCTGAGCATTAGAGTTGCGCATCTTCACCAGTCTCATGATTTGATTTGATTACGATTATCATGTCAACAATTTGATTTGCTTTGATTCTGTGATGCATGATGATTCCTGCCCATGGTTTTCATCAAAAACTCATCAGTGCAACCTCAACAGTGCCTATCAAATGCAGCCTCACTGTGCCCATCACATGAGGCTGTCCCCATCAAATGCAGCCTCTTTGTGCCCATCAAATGCAGCCTCACTAGTGGCCATCAAATGCAGCCTCACTGTGCCCATCAAATGGAGCCTACCAGTGCCTATCAAATGCAGTCTCACTGTGCCTATCAAATTCAGCCTCACTGTTTCCATCAATGCAGCCTGCATGTGCCCATCAAATGCAGCCTCACTGTGGCCATCAAACGCAGCCTCACTGTGCCTGTCAATAAATGCAGCCTGCATGTGCCCATCAAATGCAGCCTCACTGTGCCTGTCAATAAATGCAGCCTTACTGTGCCCATCAAATGCAGTCTCAATGTGCCCATAAATGCAACCTCACTGTGCCCATCAATAAATGCAGCCTCTCTGTGCACACCAAATGCAGCCTCGCTGTGCCCATCAATTGCAAACTGACTGTGCCAATCAATGCAGACTCACTGTGCCCATCAATGCAGCCTCACTGTGCCCATCAATAAATGCAGCCTCACTGTGCCCATCAATGCAGTCTCACTTTGCCCATCAATAAATGCAGCCTCTCTGTGCACACCAAATGCAACCTCACTGTGCCCATCAATAAATGCAGCCTCTCTGTGCACACCAAATGCAGCCTCGCTGTGCCCATCAATTGCAAACTGACTGTGCCAATCAATGCAGACTCACTGTGCCCATCAATGCAGCCTCACTGTGCCCATCAATAAATGCAGCCTCACTGTGCCCATCAATGCAGTCTCACTTTGCCCATCAATAAATGCAGCCTCTCTGTGCACACCAAATGCCGACGTAAACCACACGTGTCTCTCCGACGTAAATAACTACCCGTTTCACTCT
>BLSH010291023.1:121646-153256 GCA_018402905.1 Glandirana rugosa | reverse complement strand
TCCGACGTAACTACCCTCACTGTGCCCATCAATGCAGGCTTACTGTGCCCATCAATGCAGCCTCACTGTGCCCATCAATGCAGCCTCACTGTGCCCATCAATTACAGCTGCACTGTACCCATCAAATGCAGCCTCACTGTGTCCATCAATGCAGACTAACTTTGCCCATCAATTGCAGCCTCACTGTGCTCATCAAATGCAGCCTCACTGTGCCCATCAATGCAGCCTCACTGTGCCCATGAATTGCAGCCTCACTGTGCCCACCAATGCAGCCTCACTGTGCCCATAAATGCAGCCTTACTGTGTCCATCAATTCAGCCTCACTGTGCCCATCAATTGCAGCCTCACTGTGCACATCAATGCAGCCTTACTGTGCCCACCAATAAATGCAGCCTCACTGTGTCCATCAATGCAGTCTCACTGTGTCTGTCAATGCAGCCTCACTGTGCTCATAAATGCAGACTCACCAGTGCCCATCAATGCAGACTGACCAATGCCAATCAATGCAGCCTCGCTGTGCCCATCAATGCAGACTCACTGTGCCCATCAATGCAGGCTTACTGTGCCCATCAATGCAGCCTCACTGTGCCCATCAATGCAGCCTCACTGTGCCCATCAATTGCAGCCTCACTGTGCCCATCAATTGCAGCCTCACTGTGCCTATAAAATGCAGCCTCACTGTG
Organism: Glandirana rugosa; assembly: GCA_018402905.1. Taxonomy (NCBI): domain Eukaryota; kingdom Metazoa; phylum Chordata; class Amphibia; order Anura; family Ranidae; genus Glandirana; species Glandirana rugosa. The sequence continues at coordinate 152,573 of BLSH010291023.1, read as the reverse complement.
CTTGTCAAAAATGCAGCCACACTGTGCCCATCAAATGAAGCCTCACTGGGCCCATTATATACAGCCTCTCTGTGCCCATCAATGCATCCTCACTGTGCTAATCAATGCAGCCTCACTGTGCTCATCAATGCAGACTCACCAGTGCCAATCAATGCAGCCTTGCTGTGCCCATCAATGCAGCCTCACTGTGTCCATCAATGCAGACTCACTGTGCCCATCAATGCAGAGTCACTGTAACCATTAATGCAGACTCACCAGTGCCCATCAATGCAGAGTTACTGTGCCCATCAATGCAGACTCACCAGTGCCCATTAAAGCAGCCTCACTGTGCCCATAAATTGCAGCCTCTCTGTGCCCATCAATGCAGCCTCACTGTGCCCTTAAATGCAGACTCACCAGTGCCCATCAATGCAGACTCACTGTGCCTATCAATGCAGACTCACCAGTGCCCATCAATGCAGATTTCTCCAGTGCTTGGATCACACACAGCGGGCATCTCCTGCTGTGTTACAGAACTTTGATTTGTATATCCCGGCGCCACCATCCTCCCCTCTCTCCAGCAGCGGCTGTAACAAAGTCCCTCCTCCTAGACCGACTCCTGTGATACACATTACACTGATTCAATTTCCCCGCATTGGATCAGTGTGCCGTCTATCACAGGAATCGGTGTAGGAGGCAGTACTTTATTACGGCAGCCGCTGGAGGAGGAGGAGGGAGGGGAGGATGGCTGAGCCGGGAAATTAAAATCAAAGCTACATGACACAGCGGGAGATACCCGCTGTGTGTGATCCAAGCACTGGTGAGTGGCATGGATGGGCACTGGGCATTTCAGATGCAAGTTCCATGACAGAGAGAAGGAGGGAAGGAGGGGAGGACTCTGACAGAGGCGTGCCAGGATGACATTATTGGTGCAATCGTGATTCAGTCGTTCTCCGCATCAATGCAGAATTGTGTAAGGCTGAATCGTAATGCATTGATTAAAGCATAACTCTACTTTCATTGAGAAAAAACATCCCCCCTGGTTGATCTATATACATTGCAAGGATTAGAACAACCTTTGTTGCAGATGCCTACCTTTTGTTATTCTGAAGAAATCCATGTGTGTTTGTCTGTGCCTCTGTGCTGAGTGGTTTCATAATTATCTATCAGCTGTGGCAGCTTCAGAGCCCTAATGAGGAAAGCTGCTGGGTCTGCATCCCTTTAGACATGTTCCTATTGGAAATATCTCACCAAAAATGACATTTTTGTTGCAAGGAATGCCTGAAATCTGACTTGTATCTTAGGCAGACTTCTGGGTAAATTGGTGAACCAATCACACAAGCAGGAAATTATGTTTCTGGGCAGTGGTCAGTACACGTTCTGTGTACAGAACAACTCCATGTAGCCATATTGCATTGCCTTTATAGAAAATTACAGTGGCTGCAGATTGAAAAGAAAAGGTAATTTTTAATAACATTTAATTACAATATGACTTGTATCGCAACTGTACACACTATAATAGTTTTTCTTTGCTTGCTATTTTTTTTTTAAGTGGAGTTACCCTTTAACCACTTCCTTACAGGACACTTACACCCCCTTCCTTACCAGACCAATTTTCAGCTTTCAGCGCTCTCACACTTTAAATGACAATTACTCAGTCATGCTACACTGTACCCAAACAAAATTTTTATCATTTTTTTCTCACAATAGAGCTTTCTTTTGGTGGTATATAATCACTGCTGGGTTTTTTTTCCAATATAAGCGAAAAAGTAGCGAAAATTTTGAAAAAAAAACAACACTTTTTTTTAGTTTGTTTTGAAAAATTTTGCAAAAAAGTAAAATTTCTTCATACATTTGGGCCATCATTTATACTGATACATATCTTTGGTAAAAATAACCCAAATTAGTGGATATTATTTATTCTCTGTGAAAGTTATAGAGTCTACAAGCTATGGTGCAAATCATTGAAAATTGATCACACCTGATGTACTGAGGGCCTATCTCATTTCTTGAGACCCTAACAAGCCAGGAAAGTACAAATAACCCCCATATGACCCCTTTTTGAAAAGTAGACATTCCAAGGTTTTTAGTAAGAGGCATGGTGAGTTTTTTGAAGTTGTATTTTTTTCCCCACAATTCTTTGCAAAATTATTATTATTTCTCACACACAGCATATGCATACTTGCAATGACACCCCAAAACACATCCTGCTACTCCTCCTGAGTATGGCGATACCACATATGGGAGACTTTTACACAGCCTGGCCACATACACAGGCCCAACATTGAAGTAGCACCTTTAGGCGTTCTATGAGCATAAATTACACATCTCATTTCTCAACCACCTATTACATATTTGAAGGCTCTGGAGAACCAGGACAATGGAATTGCCCACAAAATGACCCCATTTTGGAAAGCTAACACCCCAACAAATAATCTATGAGGCATAATGAGTCTTTTGAACGGTTCATTTTTTTCCAGAAGTTTTTGGAAAATGTGGAAAAAAAATGAAAACGCATTTTTTTACGCAACACTGTCCATTTATAAGATATTTCCAACACATAGCATGTACATAGCAAAAATGACACCCCAAAACACATTCTGCTACTCCTCCTGAGTATGGCGATACCACATGTGTGAGACTTTTACACAGCCTGGCCAAATACACAGGCCCAACATTGAAGTAGCACCTTTAGGCATTCTACGAGCATAAATTACACATCTCATTTCTCAACCACCTATTACACTTTGAAGGCCCTGGAGCACCAGGACAATGGAATTACCCACAAAATGACCCCATTTTGGAAATCTAACACCCCAACATATAATCTATGAGGCATAATGAGTCTTTTTAACATGTCATTTTTTTCCAGAAGTTTTTGGAAAATGTGAAAAAAAAAATGAAAACGCATTTTTTTTGCACAAAGCTGTCCATTTATAAGATATTTCCAACACATAGCATGTACATAGCAAAAATGACACCCCAAAAAACATTCTGCTACTCCTCCTGAGTATGGCAATACCACATGTGTGAGACTTTTACACAGACTGGCCACATACAAAGGCCAAACATCCAAGTAGCACCTCCAGGTGTTCTAGGGACATAAATTACACACATAAATTCCTGCCAACCTCTTACATTGTTGAAAGCCCTTCATATTTCTAACACATAGCAAGTACTGTAATACCAATTACAAACCAAAATACATTCTGCTGAGCAAAGGGTAAAGAAAAGATTACCTGCGGTTTAGTAGTGCAGGGGCCCACAGAGGAAAGCATCAGTCCAGGTAGCAGGCAGGAACATGGACAGCGACAGCAAAACAGACAGCAGGCAGCAATACAGTCAGTACAGGTAGAGATATTAGCAGCACAGCCAAAGCATTGGTCCAGGTAGCAGGCAGGGATGTGGTTGACAGCAGTGAAAGGATTGTCCATGCAGCAGGCCGGAATACTGTCCATAGTAAAGGCAGCAGGCAGAGATATGGTCAGTACAGCCAAAGTATTGGTCCAGGCAGCAGGCACATGGTCCATAAAAAGTCCTGGGTCAGTGCAGGCAGAGATATTGTCAGTACAGCCAAAGTATTTGTCCAGGCAGCAGGCAGGACCATCAAGCTTAGGGCCTCAGGAAAAAATGGGGATAGGGGGATAGGGGTAGAGGCTTCTCTCACCCAATCGCTTTGAAGCCTCCGGGGACCAGACCCTGTTCTGGAAATTACAAAGCAAAGAAAAAAACAATAACTGTTTTTCTCAAATCAGAACATCATTCTGGAGCCCCTCACATATGTGAGACCCCTGTGTAGCAGGGTGAATGATCAGTCCAAGGGGCAGGCAAAAACATGGTCAACATTCCGAGGTCAGTGCAGGTAAAAGGCAGAAATAGACGGTAGGCAGAGGCATAGTCGATACAATCCAAGGTCAGTTCACGTGAAAGGCAGAAACATGGCGGATAAACTTTGCAGACGGCAGGCAGAGGCATAGTCGATAAACAGGCCAGGGTCAGTTCACATGGAAGGCAGTGGCATGGTTGGTTGAGGCAACAGGGAACTAATCAGTACAGGAATTTGAAAATGGGGAAGTGGCAGTCTACTTGAAATATGGGCTAATAATTTACAAGGGTATGATAGCGTCGGAAGCATTCTCCGTGACAAAGGCCAGGTTGAGAGGGACATTGGGGACAATGGAAACTAGTGTCTTTCCTAACTCCTCTTTTGCTGCACACCCGACATTTTTTTTGGCGTCGTCTTCCGTTTGCCGATGGTGGAATCTTTTCAGAAAAATGACGCTCATGCAGTCTGCTGACACAATCTGAGTGAAGGCTTTCTGGGGCTGATCCTTGTGGATATAGCAGGGCAGTGATGACATCTTCAATAAACTTTAGGAAAGTGTTGGATACTTGGTGTTGGGTCGATTTTTGATACGTGATAAAGGAGTTGTACATGGCCAAATGAAAAAGGTAAATAGCAACTTTTTTATACCAGAAGAGGGACTTTCTCGTGGATAGGTAGGGCTGCAACATCTGATCGTTTAAATCCACCCCCCCCCCATGAATTTATTGTATTCATGGATACAGCAAGGCTTTGAAACTGGTCCGCGTCTTCTGGGAACTTCCACCGATATGTCATCGTGGATGGTTGACATGACGTATACGTCCTTCTTATCCCTCCACTTCAGGGCCAACACTTCCTCGGTCCTCAGGCTTTCCGATTCCCCCCTTTGTAGCCTTGTGTTGAGAAGACGCTGTGGGAAGCCCTTCCTGTTTTTCCTTGCTGTACCACAGGCCAATGTTTTATTCAGGTAAAGGTAACGTAAAAGGGGCAAACTAGTGTAGTAGTTGTCCAACTGCCAGACAATTTTCCCGCTTGTTCCCATGTATGGTGGACACTCAGGGGGCTGGAGCTGGGAATCTTTGCCTTCGTACACACGAAAGGCATAGACATAACCGGTGGAGCTTTCACAAAGCTTGTTGAGCTTCAAATCATATCTGAACCTCTTACTTGGGATATACTGTTTGATTCCCAGCCGGCCTGTGAAATGGACCAGGGATTCGTCCACAGCAATGTTTTTATCAGGGGTGTAAAGCTCAGAAAACCTCTTGGAGAAATAGTCAATAAGGGGCGAATTTTACATAACTTGTCAAAGTCCGGATGATTTCGGGGGGGGCACTGCATGTTGTCGCTAAAATGCAGGAAGCGCATTATAATTTTATAGCGGGACCTGGTCATGACACTTGAAAAAACTGGCATGTGGTGGATGGGGTGGGTAGACCAATACGTGTGCAGTTCGTTCTTTTTTGTAAGCCCCATGTTTAGTGTCAGGCCTAAAAATACTTTAAACTCCTCCACGGTTACGGGTCTCCATTGGGCATAACTTGAGTTGGGGTGGTTGGCAATAAAAAATCTATTTCTGAGAAGCCATCTGTGTTTACTTGAACGCCTGGCTGTCCTGTAAAAGGGGGGATTGTGGCTGACCCTGTGGTAGAAGGCAACCACAATGGGTTTGCCAAGGCCTCTGGGAGCTGGGTTTGGGCCCTAATCATTTGGCGTGAAATGCCAGCACTTGTACTGGGCATTTCCTCTTGGGATCTAGCGCCATTGGCATTTGCCGATTGTCTGGCACTGCTGGTTGCTGCCTGGTCTTCAGCCCGTCTCCTTTTTGGAAGGACTGCTTCTTCCTCAAATTCTGATGAAGATGTACTGTCTTCAGTGGGCACGTATTCGGAACCAGAACCGGAATCAGAACTGCTGCGGCTGGGCAGTGAGAGCTCCCCGCTGCTCTCATCGGTCAGGCTCAGCATCTGATATGTCTCTTCTGTAGTGAATAATCTCTTTCTGGACATGATGACAGGTACTCCGGTGACAGGTACTGATTGGTGACAGGTACTGATTGGTGACAGGTACTCTGATTGGTGACAGGTACTCTAATTGGTGACTGGTACTCTGGTTGGCAACAGGCACTCTAGTGACAGGTGCTCTGGTTGGTGACAGATACTCTGGTGACAGGTACTCTAGTGACAGGTACTGATTGGTGACAGGTACTCTGGTGACAGGTACTCTTGATTGGTGAAAGGTACTCTGGTTGGCGACAGGTAATCTGGTGACAGGTACTTTGGTGATAGGTGCTCTGATTGGTGACAGGTAGTCTGATGGGCTCAGACAGGTACTCTTGTTGGCGACAGGTACTCTGGTGATAGGTACTCTGGTGATAGGTACTCCAGATGGCGTGACGGGTACTCTGATTGGTGACGGGTACTCTGGTGACAGGTACCCCAGATAGGGTGACAGGTACTCTGATTGGTGACGGGTACTTTGGTGACAGGTACTCTTGATTGGTGACAGGTACCCCAGATGGGGTGATGGGTACTCTGATTGGTGACGGGTAATTTGGTGACAGGTACTCTGGTGACAGGTACCCCAGATGGGGTGACGGGTACTCTGATTGGTGACAGGTATTCTGGTGACAGGTACTCCAGATGGGGAGACAGATACTCTGATGGGCTCAGACAGGTCCTCTTTCAGTCAGGGGGCAATCTGGGGGCAATCTGGCACAAGTAATAAAGAAGCTCTCACTCACTGTATATATGCAGCTCTTCTCCTCACACTGGTACGGTGTGTGAGGAGAAGTGCCTGGTAACAGTAAGTTACCTGGCACTTTGTTGACATTTGTGACCGGCTGTGATTGGACACAGCCGGTCACGTGGTAAAGAGCCAATTTCATTGGCTCTTTACCCTGATCCAGGTTGGGCTTCGTCCAAGGGACAAGCCGCAACCCCGATCGCCGCGCTGCGCGCCCCAAGGGGCGTGCACAAGCAGCGTGAACGGCGATTACCGTTACATAGCAAATGACCGGCTGTGATAGGACACAGCCGGTCACGGGTTAAAGAGCCAAATTTATTTCGGGGATGGTCTGAGTCCCGAGGGACACGCCCGATCCCCGATCGCCGCGATGCAGGCCCCTGGGGGCCCACAGAGCGGCGAAAACTGCAAGACGTCATATGACGTCCTGTTACCATAGGAAGTGCACCTTGCCAGCGTATTTTTACTATACGCCGGTAAGGAAGTGGTTAAACAATTATTTTCAACACCCCTACTAAGCATCAAATAAAAAAGCAGTATTTCTACTACTTCTATTTTATGACAGATTCCTGCTGTCAATAGCTCCTAAGGAAGCAGCAGATGCTGATATCTGCTGCATCCCTAGAAACCTCTGCTGTCACCAGCATGTTGTCTATATGGCCAGGAATCTCTAGCCACATAAACAAAGGGGCAGGAATGCCCAAATATGGTTACTGGCCATCTTTGGACAATTATATTAACACTGACATTGACAATAGCAGCCTGGGACTACTTTTGGAACTAGTGGCCAAACCCTGTGCTGTGCAATAGTCAGCTCGATCACCTCTACCCTCTCCTCCTCCTGTGAATTTTTCCAGTGAATTGTCAAAACCACCAGTATTGCCTAGGCAACGAAAAGCCTATACAACAGCCCAGAAAAAATACTGCCACTATTTTCCAACAGGTATGTCTGGGGGGCGAGAGCCATGCTGGGCCAGAAACTCTGTCAGCTCTTCATGGGAAATACAAAAGGTGGCTGACCCCATGCAATCTTATGTCAGGAAAAATGTATGTGTGCCATTGACAACAATCTACTGTCTGCTTTTCAGAAGGGAAAGTTCACACAAGTGTCTTGCTTGGCTAACATCCTCAAATTGGTGGTACAGTGGTTCCTACTTAAGTACCCTGGCTTGCATGATGTTCTTCGGCAGGTCAGAAGAGTGTATGGTCATTTCACGTCACTTCATACCCAGCCAGTGTTCACCTGGCTAAAATTCAGTGTTGTTACAACTTGTCTGCTAAGTGCCTGATAAGTGATATGCTCATGTGCTGGAACTCAAATACATAAATAAACAAATTACCAGTGTACTGCTATACACACACACAAAAAAACCTGAATCAGAGGCTGCTGCTAACACTTATAAGTGTGTTCCCACACTATTTGAACAAAGTAAATAGCAATAAATAGTGCAGTGCTGCCACCAGAAATAAAAATAATAACATCAGAATGACTAATGTTATTAATCTCAAATGTGAATGAATGTATAAAAAATAGTGTAACAAATATATGTGTCTAAAACCCCAGTCCTACAAGGTTCATAATTCGTGATAAAATTTCCACAATAATATAGCATCCTATATGAACAATCTTCAAAAAAAAGTCTGCAAATAATCTTCCTTCTTGTATTTGTGGCCAAAAATCCAGTGCTGCAAATCACTCAAAATGCTGTGAAACTCCACATCTTATGTACAGAGTGGGTGGACTCTCATCTTAAGAAAAGGTCATATCATGTATTTCCCAATTGGGGGGTCTCAGCTTCCACTTTTCCGATCCTTAATCTGATACTGTCCTTTAAAGACTCGTGACTCCCCATTGTATACTTTAGGTACTCAAAATCAAATAATTTCCACCATGTCGTAGTAAGCTTAAATACTTGTTTAATTAATGAAGAAAAACTCTTTGCACTTACATCCATATGGTAAAAACAAGAATCAAGCAGATCGTGAATGCTGACAGGTCGGGACTTTATCCTACTTCAGCCATCCAGCTCCCAAGGACATCACCCAAACCTCCGCTCTAATGTGTTAAGCCATGCACCACCTAAGGCGTTTATCAAAGGATGGGCCAGGTGATGTATCAGGAAGTTTAAATAATAGAGGATTGGTTATCCATTGTCATGGTGAGTAAATGCCAATATGTGCTAAATGCAGGAGCCGGGAGCAGCTAAAAACATAGGGGCTATAAACAGCGATCAGCCATATGCACAAAAAACATGCTAAAAACATGTCATTAGCAAATTATAAGATGAAAAACACCTGAATAAAACCCGTAAAAAATATTAAAACTAAAATTAATTAAAATGTAACGTAAAACAAAATAAAATATATGTATTGCTTATATTCAAATAGCAAGTAGAAAATACCACTAATATTGCATATCAAACTTTAAAAATTGGTACATGGACACGAACAAGTTAATAATTACTAATAAAACTATTTAGGTTGAACTCTATGTTTAGACCTTTAGGGACAAGCATTTATAGCTCATAAATCCACTTAGATTCATGTTGTCACAAACCACTAATTTTATGTCTCTCTCTCCAGTGTTTCTCATATCTATCAATACCCCAGGACAACAGATATGTAGGATCTTTAATATATAGATAGATTGCCCTTTTTTGCAATTTTAATATTTTTGACATGTTCTTTTATCCTCACTTTTAAAGGTATTTTGGTGCTTCCTACATATTGTTTGTTACATGGATATTGAAATATATAAACAATACCTTCAGTGTTGCAACTGATAACATCCTTAATAGTGTACTTTCCCAGTTGCAGTTGCCATAAAGCTTTCTTTTTTGTCAATTCTTCTCTTAGTTGTCACACATGCTTGGCATCTTCTGCAAGGGTAAAAAGTTTGTCTTCAAAGAACGTATATTTCTTCTCTCCAGGGAGGATCTAATAGATTTCTCACACATTTGTCTGTAATCGTGGGTTTTTTCTTGTAAACAAATTTTGGTTTTGCAGGTAAAATATATTGCAATTGTCTATCAGCTTTTAAGATTGTTGTTTGTTAATACTTCTTTATACCTTCTAGTGGATATTAGACATGTGCAGAATTGAAAAATTAGTTTAGTTTAATTTCGGATAGATTCCTTATGTTACTAATTTGGTTTTGTTTATTTGTTTCAGAACTCATTTAGTTTAGTTTCCTTTATTCATTTTTTTAACAAATTCCAAATTTTCGTAACAATTCGAATTTGGATCGGTCAAAAAATTATCGGCCAATCAAAATTCTGTGTGAAGAATATCTGGTCGTGAAGGGGTGGGCTGGGAAGCCGGCCGCCGCATACTTACCAACCAATGACTGCTGTCAGCGGGGGAAACCACTAAAATGTAATCAAATGAATGCAGGAAAATAACAATTTAGAAAAGAACCAGCATGGGGTCCCCATTTCCCCACTTCAAAATGTTGTAAAAAAATTGCATGGGGTCCCCCCAAAATCCCTACCAGGCCCTTATCCGAGCATGCAGCCTGGCAGTCTAGGAAAAGAGATTGCCCCCCTCCTGAACTATATCATGCCCTCAACATGGAGGGGTGCTTTGGAGCAGGGGGGCTCCCCCAAAGCACATTGTCTCCATGTTGATGGGGACAAGGGCATCTTCTCCACAACCCTGGCCCATTGGTTGCGTGGGTCTGCAGGTGGGGGTCTAATCAGAATCTGCAAGCCCCCTTTAATAAAGGGGCTCTCAGAGCCTGCCTACCCATGTAGACCAACGCTTGCAGAGTGGCCCCATTTACTTGAATGGGTCCGATTGGCAGGCAGTAGCACCCACCGAAAGCAACAAGAGGTTTAATTCCTGCTGCACCATGTACACCTTTGACTGCTGCCTCAGCAGCTAAAGGAGATAGGAATTGGGGGTGGTAAAACCATGACTCAACCACAGGGTTTTACCAGCCCCCCACTCTACATATGAAAGAATCCAAAGGGTGCCACTGCTGAATGCAACTCATTCACAAGTGCAGCAGGCACTGCAGCACCTCTGAAAAGCGATACGAGTGTGTTTGACAAATGGTGAGGCGATATGCTGCTTGCTCACCAACTGATTTAACCACTTCAGCCCCGGAAGGATTTCACACTTTAGGACCAGAGCACTTTTTGCGATTCGGCACTGCGTTGCCTTAACTGACAATTGCGCGGTCGTGTGACGTTGTACCCAAACAAAATTTGCGACCTTTTGTTCCCACAAATAGAGATTTCTTTTGGTGGTATTTGATTCCCTTTGCGTCATTTCTTATCACCGCTATAAACAAAAGAAGAGCGACAATTTTGCAAAAAAACCCAAATTTCTTACTTTTTGCTAAAATACAAATCCAAAAAAATATATAAAAAACTTTTTTTCATCGGTGTTGGCCAATTTACATTCTTCCTCATATTTTTGGTAAAAAAAAATCGCAATCTGCATTTATTGATTGGTTTGAGCAAAAGTTGCCGTGTTTACGGATGATGAGAATTAATTTCTGGGGTTTTTATTTTTTTTTACTAGTAATGGTGGCGATCTGCGATTTTTCGCGGTGCTGCGATATTGCAGCGGACATGTCGGACTATTTTGACACTTTTTTGGGACCATTGGCATTTATACAGCAATCAGTGTTATAAAAATGCATTGATTACTGTGTAAATGCCATTGGCAGTGAAGGGGTTAACCTGAAGGGGGTGCTCTAAGGGTTAACAGTGTTCCCTGGGTGTGTTCTAACTGTATTGGTGCTGGGCTGGCAGGGGGAGGGGAGTGATCATGGCTTCCATATACAGGAAGCCTGTGATCACAGCCCTTCCCCCTTTATGAGAACAGAGATCCGTGTTTACTTACATGGACCTCTATTCTTTCACTGCGGGGATGGGGGCATCGTGGGTAGCCTGCGGCGATCAAGTCCGCCCTACCCGCTCCCTGGCCCCCTGGAACACAGTGAGCGCACCTCTGGCAGCGCGCGCTCGCTCACAGTGCGGGATCTCGCAGCCGCCATCATATGACGGCGGTTTGCGATATCGAGCCACTTTGTCACCGTCAGACCCCGGTTGGCGGTCGGCAAGTGGTTAAACCCATGATTGCTGTGCAATGAATGCAATTGCGACACAGTAGTATGACAATTAGAGGTTTAAATCAGGTGTGAGGAAGTGACACTGAGTGACACTGTACCCAGTGATCTTTGACTTTTTCCATAATGTTTACGTAGATCTCCACCTCTTTACGGTTGCCTACCCGTGGTGTAGACTAGCAGTGATATCTTTCATTAAACCTGCCTGGTCTCTCTCCTGGTTAAAGCACTTACATATTGTGCTTTAGAGTCTGTAGACTATTTTACTGACTTATTTTTGGTAAAATAATGCTCTCTAATATCAGTGTTTTGATTTAAAGCTCCCTTGTGTCTCTCTCCTGTTAAAAATGTGAGGATTACATTTTAACCAATGAGAGGTAGTATAATATTTAGTTGTTTTTCCCAGGAAAATAAATACACTGTAAAGAAAAGGACAATAACTGCATGCACAGCATAAGTGGATGGCCTACATGACTGAGTTGCTGGGTAGGCTAGAATTGGGAGGCGTTGTTGTTTTTCATAAAGGACCAGGGGTCTGCCCTATTGGGTAATATGGGGGGCAGGGTGTGGCTGGGTGTGGCAGTGGGGGTCCAGTGTAAGAGGAGCTGTTTATGGTCAGTGCAAAGTCCGGCAGCAAGAAGGAGATGTTTTTCCCTCCCTCCCCTTACTTTTTGTTTTCTTCTATCATCTATCATTTTCTTATAGCATCATTATGCTTAAGTCGGTTTTAAGGGTATTTTGTAAAATTGAGAGGTTGTCATAGCATTCGGCAGGGGTCTCAGGTTTGTGAAGGTCAGAATGTTAAAACGACAGTATGTGGAATGGAAGGGGTTGGGCCTGTCTCAGTATGGGTACCTTTCCTACTAAGGAAGTAAGTGGCTATCGGTCATCGGGCTGCATCGAGTATGAAAAACTGTTAAAAAAGTTTGTCCCTGAGCCGGTGTAACTGTGGCTAGGGACCAGGAGCCCAGGATGGTAAAGTGGTTGGTGGTACAGCCGATGCGATAGCAAACCTTCCTTCATTAACCTGAGACATAGATTCAGTCAGATAATTTGGGTATTAAAGTTCTTGTTTAAGAAAATGGAATAAAAGTTTGTAATGTTATTCATGGTTGTTAATAAAGGGCTGCTATGGCCAGTTAAATTAAAAAAATGTGTTGTGTATTTACAGTATTTAAGGTGTTGGTTGGGTTAAAGGGAAATAGAAGTAAGCAGGGGCAGCCACAACATCACCTATACTTCAGTCAATTCGATTTTTTGAAAAAAAAAGCTGAATGTTGTCCCTCCTATTTTTTTTTTTAATGGGATATACACTCACCGGCCACTTTATTAGGTACACCTGTTCAATTGCTTGGTAACACAAATTGCTAATCAGCTAATCACATGGCAGCTACTCAATTTATGAAGGCATCTAGACATAGTAACAATGACTTGCTGAAGTTCAAACCAAGCATCAGAATGGGGAAGAAAGGGGATTTAAGTGACTTTGAACATGGCTTGGTTATTGGTGTTAGATTAGCTAGTCTTTTAAAATGGACTGAGCATTTCAAAAACTGCTGATCTACTTGGATTTTCACGCACAACCATCTCTAGGGTTTACAAAGAATGGCCCGAAAAAGAGAAAATATCCAGTGAGCAGAAGTTGCATTGATGCAAATGCCTTGTTGATGTCAGAGGTCAGAGGAGAATGGGAAGACTAGCTCGAGATGATAGAGAATCAACAGTAACTCAACTAACCACTCGTTACAACCAAGGTATGCAGAATACCATCTCTGAATGCACAACACTTCGAACCTTGAAGCAGATGGGCTACAGCAACAGAAGATCACACCGGGTGCCACTATAACAGGAAACCGAGACTACAAATTGCACTGGCTCACCAAAATTGGATAATAGAAGATTGGAAGAATATTGCCTGGTCTGATGAGTCTCGATTTCAGCTACGACATTCAGATGGTAGGGTCAGAATTTGGCATAAACAACATGAACGCATGGATCCATCCACCCTTGTATCAATGGTTCAGGCTGGTGGTGTAATGTTGTGGGAGATATTTTCTTGGCACACTTTGTGCCCCTTAGTAACAATTGAGTATTGTTGCTGACCATTTCCATCCCTTTATGACTACAGTGTACCCATCTTCTGATGGCTACTTCCATCAGGATAATGTACCATGTCACAAAGCTCAAATCATCTCAAACTGGTTTCCTGAACATGGCATTGAGTTCACTGCACTCCAATGAACTAATTTGTTGTCCCTTGCGCTACCGTTTTTTGGCGTTTTTTGCAGCTCTCCGTGTTAGTCAATGGCTCCATAAAAACACAGATGTTTTTGAGCTGTAGAGGGCATCGGCATTAGTGAGCTGAAAGTAGAACCCACGGCCAGTGCGTTCCAAGGCTGTAACGTTTTGGCGTTTTTGACGCAGACGCCGCAAAACGCTTACTAACGCCCACTAACGCCGTGCTGACGTTAACCAGCATTTTTGACGCTGACATTTTTAGGTTAAAAAATAGCAGAGGATTTTTTTTTAAAAATAATGCCTATTGGCCCGACGCTCACTAATGCCGATGCGTAACCGCGAAAAAAAAGCAGATGATTTTTCCCTGACGCCGGGCCCAACGTTTTGCTTATATTTTAACATAGCCCATGTGTATGAGGCCTAATAACCTCCAAAATAAAATAACAATTACGTGAATAAGGCAAAAGTAGTGAAATTGTGAAAATTCTGCAATACCTGCTGTGTGAAATCAACCTTACACCTTATTAAAAAATAATCAATGGTTGACAGATGGTAAATAAACAAATATTTATAATAAACCTCACCAAAAATATATATTCAATCAACTATAAAAGTGTCTAAAGTAATCAATAAAATATAAATGTGTAGTCCTTCTTAGTGAAGAATCCAATAAACGCTGTGCTCACAGAACTCTCACCTCACTCTCACCTCATAACCGCATATAAAAAGCCCTGGGATCAGTTTTTGATATGGGACTGGTGATCTTTCCTCAATGTGTCCTTTTTCTTATCGCCTTTAGATAGATTCCAAGATACCGGCTCTTGAAGTAGAACTAATGCCTCCAAACCACATAAGGGAATGAAATAGATAGAATGCCTCCCATAGTGTGAAATCATTTAAACATAAAACATATTAAAAGACAATTAAATGCTTACATCAAAACACAGTTAAAATCGCATAATAACTTAAACATCTACGTTTTCCGCCTCTCATGTCACTTCCAGTACACTGTCCGCTCCTGCCACACCCTACATGTTACGTCACGGAGTATGGGCTTCAGTGCCTAATTGATGGTGCTTTTCTGTTCTCCACATTGAAGTCTTAGTCGTTTCAATTAGGTGCAATTAGGAGTCTGTCATCTATTGCTTGCTCCTATTATTAGTAAATGAACCCCTTAGTGTCCAATTTGTCCACCGCAACACCTCAGCCCCGCGACAAGTCGCTGATCGTATCCACCGCTTAATGAAGAATCTATTGGAGGAGTCAGCAATCAGCGATTCTACTCATACTTCCCGTTCTTGGCTTCACAGATGCATCCTGGGAACTTCCTGTAACATGTTCCTATTCAGCTTCTGTGCCTGGTCTATATTTCATGATAAACATGCTGCTGTGCTGTTGCATCCCAAAGACAAATAATAAAAGAAACATTCCCATAAAATCACTGATGTGAATATTAGGCGATGAAAGCACAGAATTTGATATATTTTGAAATATACATTGCAGTAGATTCTACTTATATCATATACTGTATAATATATACAGTATTTATATTATATATAGGAATGAGTAGTAAGACTTTCGGGTCATCATAACAACAATATTGAACATTTTAGCTATATGTCGTGCTATTCTCCTTGCATGGGGAAATACAACTACACATTGACCAGTTTGCCATGTTGCAACTAGAATTAATTTCCTGCTTATAGCATTTCTCTTTTTAATAAAGGAAACACACATGGTACATGAGTTCAGGCCTTGGGAGATTTTTCTGTTATGGAATATTTTATGTCAAATGAAATAATAAACCTTTTCCTATGTTGCTTGCTATTTTTGATACTATAGTTATACCTTTCACATAGAATCACATAGTAGCTTATTCATATTCTGTTTTATTTTAAGAAAAATGGGGATATAGAAAAAGTGGAGGGAGACACAGAAGGATTGTATGCGGATCTCTTTGTGACTATATTTTAGCTTTACTACATGCTATGTAATGTGTGCAATAGCTGGAGATAAGCTTTAAGATATAATCATTATTATCAGAAAGTAAATAAAATATAGCTTAAAGAAATATTATCATGGGCTAGCTGATATGTTAAAATAGGATTTAACACACAGATATGCTTTTAAAAATATCCAGATAGTTCTACAAATCCCTAAGATGTTTGCATTTTTTCAGGTTTGCATTAGGAATGTTCATTGATATTGTACTATTTGTTGAATTGAGCTGTAAGCATTAAGAGGTGAATATACACTTTAGATTAGCTTACTCAGTTCTAAAGCCTCTTTTCTGCATAGTGAAGCAAAATTACCATGTGGAGCACTTTGCAATGTTGCAACTTTATGTACTGCCAGCAAAGGCACCAGCGCTGAATTATGCATCTCGAAGGAGAAATCTGATCCATAATTCAAAAAGAGGACTCACAAAAAACAATTTATACAGGAGTTTGCTATGGGAATCACGAATGAGAAAATGATGAGCATATGAATTAAGAAGAGAATGTAGACCATTCTAAAGCCTGTGTATATGTCAGTGACGGGATTAAAGACTGTAGAGTGGTCTCATAACACTGTCACTAAGGCATTTTATCTCAGAGAAATTTCTTAGCACTTACACAACATTTGCAGAGAGGCTCAGTAAATATACCCGCTCTATTCGTGTTCTGTCTTTAAATCTTAAGTAAAGGAAATATTAATAGGAGGAAGCTGGCAATAGTCTGGCGTGACTTTTATTCCTTGTCATTTGTGCAAACCTTGCCTTGCTACATATATCAAATGTAAATAAGAGTATGGAAAAAGAGATGGATCTATAGAGAAATGAAAAAAAAAGTGTGTCTGTTTTTATCTATAATTTAGTCAGTGTATTTGATCTCCTACTATGCATTTCAAAGTCATCTTTTCTTGCTATCACTGTCTGCTTAATAGTATGCCATAGAGATGATATGAGAGCTAATATCAGTGAGTATTTTTGCTTGTTAAACCTGGGATATAATAATTTCAGAGCTTTGTATATACTGTATTTCATTCTATTGTGACTAACCTTATGCTGTAGTGCTGATTAGTTGAAACTAATAAAGGAAACTAACGTGAACAACCAGACTGCTTGTAGACAGACTTCTTACATTGTTTGGAAATATCACATTTTGTTGCATATTTTGACAGATTTAACAACCTAAATTTTTTTTAGTCAAGACCTTTGAGATTCGGGGCTTTGTTATAATCTAACATCTTTCTTAGACTAAAATTGGCGTAATTTGTATGAAGGGTTTATTAGAGCACAAATGTGTAAGCATCAGTATTGCTACATGCAGCTCTAGATTCATCTTTCACTTTAAGTGGAAGACAGTATAATAAGAACATACAGAAGTCTACATCTATTTAATTTAGAAAGAAGTGATGAAAATGCATCCAACCATTGTGCTATTATTGCACAACCTCTTCTTGATTTATTAACATGTCTACAAGGCCCGAAGCAAAGTGGGGCAGTTTTCATGACATTATCTTCTTACAGGTGGCTTGGTCTTACTCTTGTTCAGATTTAATCTATCTAACCTGTAAATTAGATGTCACAATGTTGAATGCATGAAACATAATTATCATTGTATTTAAATCTAAGTAATCCATCACACTATAACTATTTTCTCATCAGCCCAGTATCATAAACACGTGAGCACTGAAACTGCTGTCTTTGTTTTATTTCAGTGTACAGTCCTGATTTTAGTGAGATAATAGAGATATTTTGTTACAAACAATTCATTAATTGCAAAGGGCATGATATAACTGTAGCCTGTCCCCATAGGGCTTGCTAAGTGCTGACTTCTTAGGCCTCCCTCTGATTACCTGCAGCTGGTTGCTAGGGGTTTTCACCTTGGTTGCTAGGGGTATTCACTTTCCCCCCTTTACTCCCACTTGCTCGCTACTCAATGACCAGTCCAGGATATTTGTGTTTTTGTATTTTATTTTGGAACTTAGATGGGAGGAGAGATAAGCGGGATACTCCAACTTGAACTATTCCCAGTGGATAAGGACAACTCTCACTTGACCTCACCAGATTGTTTGTGGAAGCAGTCACACTGCTTTAACCATACTGCCAAATGTATGGAAGAATTACATCTTCTTGCTCTCACTAGCAGCAGACTTGATGCACTATTTTATCTTCAGGATACTCTCTAGCAACCCCTATACTGACACCCGTCCACTGACTCTTCTAGCTGAAGGGGTAACCCTCACTTGACAGGCCCCAAAGACACAGCTGCTTTAAGATCCGTGGTAAAAGCATTTTTTTAAATTTAAACCACATGAGCTATTTTATGAAGTGATGGGGTAATACCAGTGGTTGTTAAGGAGTTGTCGCCCGCTGTGTTCTTAACAGCCATGACTCATCTCTGGCAGAATGTAAAAAAAGAAGTGCCATCAATAAAAAAATAAAAAACAGAGTGGGGGTCCCCCCAAATCCATGCCAGCCCCCCCTAAAATCTATACCAAACTCTTATCCAAGCATGCAGTCCGGCAGGCCAAGAAAGGGGGCTGAGCGAGTGCCCCCTGAACCAAACCAGGCCACATATCCTTGACATGGGGGGTAGGACTCCCCCCCAAAGCACCTTGACCCTATGTTGATGAGGACAAAGCCTCTTCACAACCCTGGTTGTGGGGGTGACTTATTGGAATCTGGAAGCCCTCATTAACAAGGGGCCCCCAGATCCTGGCCCCATCCATTCTATACTCCTTACTGCTCCTGAATAAGTGGATAATACAGCACACTTTATCAACTAATGCAATATGAATAAAATCAGTTCTATTCTATAAGAAACAACATTGCATTTGCATGGATAGCAACACAACAGCATTAGGTACACTGTGAGCTGCAGAATAATTAACAGGAAGTAGAAGAGATGTCTGCAGATACATCTTTCACATCAAGATAAACCAAGATGGTGTTATCTGTATTTGCAGTCAGGATCACAATGCACAGACACTACTGCAGAGAGAGAGGGTGGTTTCTTTTTATCCAGATGAAACTGGGTCTTTTGAAGCTGTCTTCAACATAGGCAACCATTGCATTAATTGACATGCTATGCTGCCCAATGAGCATATTTATGATGCTTGGTGGATACAACAATGTCCTTTAATGAATATTCAGAGCCACACAATGGAGGAGGGAACAAACTAAAGAGCAGCATATAAAATTTTACAGAAAAAAACACATTTATAACAAATGGGATTTGTATGGTGCCAAACATAATGCTAACATAAAATGTATGTAAAAAAATATACAAGCTTTATCTAATATTGTTAAAATAAATGAGAGGTGAATATATCAACCTCTCCTTGGATACAGTTTTTTTTGTGGTTTGTTGCTTGAAATTTACTCCAAGGCTTTTTTAGACCTGTTTAGGTTAACCAGTACATACCGGCTGGGAACGCTTTGTTGGACCCATGGGATTACCTTTGTCCATACTGACCATGTTTCCTTCCTGTTTTCATCTTGTTTTAGTAAGTAGCAGTTGTGTGGCTTCTGGTATATTATTTGGTTCCTTTGCATGCCTACCCTTATCCATGCTCTTGTTCCCTGCTTTTTTAGATACTTGCTTGTTAAGTTGCCCATGTTGGGCCCTTTCATGCCTTTATCTGGGGGACCGTTTTTGGATATTTCCATCCTAGTCTGAGCAGCACACTCTGCAGCCTCCTAGCGAACATCCAAGCCTTCCCTTATGGGATTTTTCGGCTCCCCAATAATTGTGGAATCCTATATACTCCCCCAACTGAGGTGAGTTTATGTAGGGTTTTTTTTTGTATGCTATTTTGACATTTCTGACAACCTTGGCATATTCTTGAATATTTGATATATTCACAATTGCTTTTTCATATTTAGATTGATTAATTCTTGCATGTTTTTTTGATTTTTTTATGTATTATGTATAATATCTAATTGTTTATATCATATTCCATAGCACCTAAATGAACATATAGGCACATACACACAGTATAATAAGGTGCAAGCAGCGCTAATAAATCTTTTAAACGAAAAGTCCAATATGACTTCTTGATAATCTATGTATGGAGACAGGATCTTGCTCCAATAATAGCCGCCACCACACCACGTGAGAAAATTCGGGAGGTCAGACCCCCCTAAGTGGGTAAACTCACCAAAGGTAAGTAAATAATCTGCCTTAAGATCTCAATAATATCCTCATAAATTCCACATCCAATTATCGCTCATCCAATCTCTGGTGTATGAGTGGTCACAGATATGATTGTTCAGGAACTGACCAAAGGTAAGTAAATAATCCGCCTTAAGATCTCAATAATATCCTCATAAATTCCACATCCAATTATCGCTCATCCAATCTCTGGTGTATGAGTGGTCACAGATCTGATTGTTCAGGAACCGACCTTAAATAGATGTGCTCACATAGTGCATGATCCAAAAAGCTTTTATTGGGCACAACATACATGAAACAATCCCCCCCTTTCAGATGTACACTTAGAAAATGTTAAAATCAAGAAGGCACATAGAAAAATAGTCAGCTGTGGACAACTCCGTCTCACCACTCGTATGACGCCCTCAGACGAAGTGATGACGAAAAGCGTCAGGGCGTGAGCACGCGGCTGTCAGTTTGCATCAGCTGGGATAGCTCTGTGCCCGGGAACGCTGCCGTGATTGATACGATAATTGGATGTGGAATTTATGAGGATATTATTGAAATCTTAAGGCGGATTATTTACTTACCTTTGGTCGGTTCTTGAACAATCAGATCTGTGACCACTCATTCACCAGAGATTGGATGAGCGATAATTGGATGTGGAATTTATGAGGATATTATTGAGATCTTAAGGCAGATTATTTACTTACCTTTGGTGAGTTTACCCACTTAGGGGGGTCTGACCTCCCGAATTTTCTCACGTGGTGTGGTGGCGGCTATTATTGGAGCAAGATCCTGTCCCCATACATAGATTATCAAGAAGTCATATTGGACTTTTCGTTTAAAAGATTTATTAGCGCTGCTTGCACCTTATTATACTGTGTGTATGTGCCTATATGTTCATTTAGGTGCTATGGAATATGGACTATAATTTTTAAAGCGGCAGCTAGTTTGTATTTAGAGTACTCTTTTATGCTATTTTAGGGTATATGTGTACATGTTAATTATAAACACTTTTATATCTAAGAGCGCTGATATTGGCAGTTTACTCTATTTCAAATTTAATTGCTTAGTTTGCATCACTAATTGTTTATATATTTTTTGTTTAGAATTCATGTAAGCCCTGTCGTTCCTGACGAAGCACATCGTGAAACATGTAGAACAAGAGGGCACTACTATTCATTTTTCTTAGTAACAAACTTGCTTACATGTGGTAAAGCTCATCAATGCTATCCATGGAGAGGTTGATATATTCACCTATCATTTATTTTAACAATATTAAATAAAGCTTGAATATTTTATTACATACATTTTATGCGTTATGTTTGGCACCATAAAAATCCCATTTGTTATAGATGTGTTTATTTTCTGTAAAATTAAATAAGCGGGATGACGGTGCCTTTGGCCGATTGAGCACATTGCAGCCTTTTGGAATTTAAAACTAAAGAGCAGCATACTTTTTAACCAAGCACTAGAGGAAAAAGGAAAATGGTGCAGAAACAAGGAAGGCTTGAGTTCTGTTTTAAGCTGTGTCATGAAGAAGCTTAAAGAAGAAGTTCTCATCTTAAAAACTTTAATAAAGCTTGTGGAGATTCCAATAAATTTGCCTGGAAATTATTTAGGGTAAGGCAGGTACTTTGAGGGGTCTTTTTTCACAGTAGCTTCCTGTTTTTTATGTAATTTCTATTCCTGTGAAGCATACCCATAAAGCCTCACTGTAGTCTAGTTCCTGTGATAGCCCCACTAAACCCTGGATATTTGGTCAAGGCCATAGCTGGTTGTATCTTCTCCCTGCCAGGAGTCTCTGAACCATTCAACCATAATCAGTGAAGTCTTGCTGGTCATCACAAGCTCAATATGTAGGGATCTGTGTATTAGGAAAGACAGGGCATCATTAATATTTTTACTCAGAAAGGGTAGCAAAATATTTATGTTAGTCATTTTTTCAAAAGAAAAAAAGCTATACATTTTCATAGTTGAAACTATTTGAAGCCCAAAACAGATAAAAAAATAGGAGCTGTGCTTGATATCCTAGCTATTCTATCCCCAGCTGAACTATACTCTTTCTAGTGTACTGTATCCATGAGGCTAATCATTTCAACGAGGTTTCCTTTCCTTTATTGTGTGCTAAATTCTAAATGTCACCAAGATCACAGCACATAAATTCTTTGGCTCCAAGCATGAAATTCTGTATGTTCTTTTTATTGTTTTATATCGTTCTTACATACAAACTGTGCTCAAAGAGAAACAAAAGGGAAAAAAGGCTTTTGTTCTCTTTTACACCCCTGTATTTTTTAATGGCAGATGTCATACAGAATTTCACAATAGCTCCAAACCACTTGACTTTTATTGCACATCCTGTAAAATACAACAATGCAAACACAATCTTTAACAATATGAGAAGTTAGCTATAATAAAAATAAAAATCAATTGTGTGCATACATTACTGCAGTGGTTCTCAACCTTAGTCCTCAAGTACCCCCCAACAGGCCACGTTTTGGGAACTTCCTTTAGATAAATTAGCTCTTATCAATACCATGCCATTGATATTGATTTAAAGCAGCTGTACAAAGTAAAGGAAAACCTGAAAACATGACCTTTTGGGGGTACTTGAGGAATGAGGTTGAGAACCACTGCATTACTGTATATATGGGATGCTGGTACTTGTACGAGTATGTGGACACTGCAGTAAGAGTATACAGGCTAATATAGATAGTTATGTATGCTAAGATACTAAGGGGCCATATAAAATCACCATAAATAAATACTTGTGTTGAAGGATCAGCCATAAGGGACCAATATGATAGTCATGCACATAGTTGCCAAGAATGGATCTTTATCTGTTATGAACCACACTCGTTTTTACATTACAGCTTTGCTCTTTGGTAGTAATATTGTCAACAGTTGTTCTACCAAAGTGACACCAACATTTTTTAAGGGAACAAACAAAGCTTTTTTTTTTTGGTATTATCTTGCAAATAGTTTTGATCATTGACAGATTTAAAACAAAGGGTGTTATTGCAGCTACAAATACACATTCTGTGACTTTCTTTTAATCAGATCAACAATATGCATGTATTTCTTTTTGTTTTTGATGCCCTTTAACACATTACTACACAACAAAAGTAACGCAATTACCATAAATGAATTAAGCACTTGAGCACAGAAAATATACCTTAAAAAAGTCAACAAAGTTTTTAAGGCATATCTCCTATGCCCTTGCTGTCACTCTCCTGCTGCTAATACTGGCAATTCCCAGTGGTCAAAAAGGACAACTGGGATTTGTTATGTATCACAAAGCAGAAGAAGCTGTCAAAGTACAGCCTGTGTAAAATGATACTTGCAGATAGTCTGCAAGCATCATTAAGTAAACACATTGCAATAATTGTTGCTTTGAGCTTACTATTTCATTTATATTTACATGTGACATTTGATCTGCATATAAACTCAGTTAAAGTAACAGCTAAAAAAACCCAAAAAACAAAACAACTCCTTCCTGCCCTTATACCCATATTTATTATTTTTATCATTTGTTTTATTTCTATTTTTACCATTATTATTTTATTTTACTTTTTATGTGTAACATAAAAAATACTCAAATTCTAAAAGAAAAAAAAAAACCCTTTTCATTGGAATTTAACTTTGCCATGCCTTGTACCAGAAACATTCTTTTATTTTTATTATAAATTGGGCTAGTTTTAGAATAAAATGTATACTTTTTATCTACAGTAACATTACATATTTTTAATTAGACCATACCTCAGTCTTAGTTTTCACAGTAGTAAGCAGGGGCTCATCTGCTTCTATTTTTAGTAAATAGTGTGGTGGAGCTGTTAAACAGCTACCCTGTTGGCGTTTCAAACAGCACGGAGGAATGGATCAGATCTGAAATCAAGGCATTCATAGACACAGTAAAGCTGGATAAAGTCTTGTCTGAAAATGAGGTTTGAATAGCAGGCCAGCATGTGCAGGTACCAGCTGCTGGGGATTGGGGACTGTTCCTGGCTACATGAATTACCAACAAAATATTAGTTATTATATAAAACTTTTCATGCTTAACATTCTGTTTATAGTTCATCAGGGTTTAAGGAATGCCTACATTCAAGGAATGCCTACATTCTGAGATTATATATGTGTATGATATAGGGTTGTATTCAAAAGGCAGCTGTGTTATCACTAAAATAGCATTTTAGTAAAAGAGGGGTATGTGTAAGCTTAGACTTAAATGTTGCACCTAAATAACAATATGAATAAAATATAAACAAAATTATTCTTAGACAATGTCTTTGTTGAGACCATTTGGGTGCAGGGTTTTTAATGTACATATTCAGTAGGATCTCCTGATTTCAGTCTCCAAGAAACTTTTTATATGTTATGTTGGTGTGACATTCAAAATGATGTCAGATTTCTAATGGACTAAGATATAATGTTTTGATGCCATGTGTTTCATGAAACCTTTTTGGATATTGTGTTGTCTAATCCTATTTCTTCTGTGTGGTTCTATCTATATATTGTACGCCACTGGGCAATCTACCAGATAAATTATGTAATGTGTATCACTGGTTATGACATTGGATGTGATTCCCATGTGCTGTGCTGTGCTGGTGGATATGAAGTACTTTTCTCTGTTGTCAATAAGATTGCACGTGATTATTTCTGCATGGTTGCATCTGTAGCTTCTTGTTATTGTGCTATCGAGTAGATATTTGCTGGAGGCTTAATCTTAAGTCTATTGGGGCATAAGGTATTTTTCATTGTTTTTGCCTTTCACACCTTGGTGTCTTAGATATTGCTGCTTTGAGCTATGGATCTTATAGAAGCATGTGCCAATGCAATTTTAGTGTATTCTTGATTTTACTGCATTGCACCTGGTAATAACTTTACAGCTTTATTCAGATTTGTCAGCTTTATCTTTCAGTTCAGGTTTTGGTTGTGGATTTCTGTATTTGATTTTTTAGTTAGTGCCTTTTGCCAAGTTTGAAAGCCTGTGCATAAAAATAATTAAGCGTGGAGCACTGACCCTAGGGTATATTGATTTTACAATATAATATGATATTACAGAAAACGACAGTACTCAAAAATCTCCATAGGTGTCGATAAGCCTTTAAAGCTCATCAGTTTTGAGTTATCTGTAAGCTCTCTTGCTAGAATCTTTGCTCTCACTCTGACGCTCGTAGCAATACCACACATGTAGTATGACCACGGTTTACATACACGTACGCACCCTGGGCATGTGTTAGCATTTGCGGGTGTGTGTGGGGCAACAGTTCATTTTTTAAATACATTTTTGACAACTTTATTTTTTAAAACATATTTTATTTTATTAATTTATTGGTTTTTTATTTAGTTGCTATTAAAAGGGGTTAATAAACCCTTATGTGAAAGCATTGCGCAAGTGACAGGTACTTTTTATTGAGATATAAGGGGTCTAAGTTACCCAAATATCTTTTCTGCCCTTCAAAGCATTTAACTGAGCAGATATGTGCTGTGAAGGGCAGGGGAGCGATTCCTCTGTCTGTACTGGCCAGGAAATAAAAGATCTGAATCATCATTGCTTCAGTACATATGAGGTCAAGGCATGTATGTGCCATGGTCTCCTACCACTCTCCATCCTGAAGTCAGTGGATGTGGTCCCAGGCTCCTGTTAAGAGAGCCAAGGAATCACATGGGGCGGGGTTCACCATGCCGCCCACATTGTAAAAGTGGGGGGGGGACAGCCACTGCGTCACTTTCACTTTCAAGCTGGGAGTCGACTGAGTAAACCAGCACAGGCTGATGGCTGCTACTGCAGCCATTACCTTGTGCATAACAGTTCACTCTTTGGACATAGATACATTCCCTGAACTGTAATATTAACTACTTGCTGACCAGCCCGCACAGTTATTTCACGGCAGGTTGGCTCGGCTGCGCAAATCGTGGTAATCGCTGATCACCGCCATTACTAAAAAAATAAAATTAAAAAAATGCCATAAATCTATCGCACGACCACACAATTGTCGGTTAAACTAACGCAGTGCTGTATCACAAAAAATGGCCTGGTCATTAAGTGGGTAAATCCTTCCAGGACGGAAGTGGTTAAAGGAAGGTTTCTCTCAGATTCTGGGGTCAATGAGAATGGCAAATGTGATCAATTTCTCCAGATCCATAGGTATGTCTTAGGCTGCTATCTAATCTTTGATGTTATCTGATAGACCGGGAGAAAAAGCAGTCATGAGGGCTTCATTGTTCCAGACACCTCTGCTGCTGGATTACAGAATGCAATGGTGTAATCAGGAACAGTTCTCGTACTCTGTTTGATGGACATGAGGCCCTTGGCAGCAGAAGTGGAGCGTGCGGGAATGTCAAATACCATTTAAAGGAAGCCACAAACTCAGGGTAGCTCAGGACAGTGGGTTTTTGCATCTCCCATAGAGGGTTTGCTCAGGCCAAGGCTCTATCAGAAAGCAAAGAAATATGAAGCCTACTTTGCTTCTGTCCATGGGGAATGCCTGGGGCAGCATCTCAAAGTATAGCCCAACCTGTTTGGGAAACCCTCTGCTTTGAATTGGATCACCCCCAAATCTGAGGGGAAGGAGAGCGGAACCAGACATACCTCTTATAGAGGTAATATTCGAGGCGGGTGCCTGCACAGAGACTTGAGCAAAAGCAGGGATGGCCTGCAACACAGGTTGTATCGGAACAGCCACAGTGGGAGGATTCAGATGAGCAATGGCAAACTAACCCAAGAGGTGGTCCTGCTCATTCAATCTGGAAAATATATTACCACTAAGTGGATTGCCTGCTTCTTCTGAATTCATGGACTTCGCCTACTGCCAGGAACCATGAATCAAACTGAGACAGAAAATGCAGTTAAAATCGCACATTTTAATATAATGGTAAATATGGTACAAATAGTAAACATAGTCAAAACATAGCCAGGGTACGGTAGCCAAAGCGGGTAGTCAGAACAAGCCAGTAAACCAGGAAGCCAGAAATCAGTGTAGTCGGAGGCAGCAGACAGGATCAGGAACCAGAAGGGATGTCAGCCAGGCAAGTCCTCCAAGTCTTCAACAGGAACACAGCAGAGAGTTTCCAAATATGTTTGACCAAGGTGAAGGCAACCCAAGGAATGAGCCAGTCAGTTTAAACAGCCAAAAGGGGCTGGCTGTAGGCTGGACTGATGAGCAGAAAATGATTACCAGATGAGCCACTGTGGAACGATGAGAGCTGGCAATTAACCAACAGCTGAGCAACCTGAGCACTGAGAAGGGAGGGCTGAGAGCCCAGCCCTGGTGATGTATAATATTTGTGCACAATGTGATGAACACACTGCAAATGTTATTGTGAATGTTAACCATGGTGAATTATTGACAACTTTTGATGGACGTCCTTTCACCACGTGGTGATCGATTCATTAATTAATGAGCTCATTTAACATGAGTAGAAAAGAGTGCACTCTCATTAAACAACATGGCCATATGTTTTGTCTGGGAAGTGTTTTGAATATGTGTTTTGTGCTAACCATTTGTTTATTTGTAGGTGGGAAATATTTACCTTTCATTTTGTTTAGTTCCTAGATAGTGCTAAACAGCATCAGTCCACCTGTGTGATATGGTTTGATGTCCAAGAACTAAAGACAAAGATTACAGCATACATTGACAACTTGCATCTTCTTAATTGTTGATATTTTGTTTGTTTTTGTGAATGTAATGACAGTTTTATTAGAACTGATTGTAAACAGAGCACCTAATAAGTTTGATGCTGCGTGATGGGTATTCAAGTTTTTTCCTTCTGATTAAGTTTAATTTGAAATATATTTCTAATGGTTTGGAGGGTATAAGAATACCCAAACATAATATCTACATGTTTAAACTCTTGGAAAAGAAAGTTTGATGTTCATACCTGCTCCTATGCTTTTGAAAATGAGAAGTTTGGTGTTCTTCTGTTAGTCCAACATATAGTTTTTTAAGTTTGGATATTCTTATATTTTTCAGCCCTAACATAGCCGAATGAGATGTCCTGTGCAGGTAAATCAGACAGGGAAAGGAAAGTAGGTATCTACACTTTAGATTAGATACACTTTAAACCCCCCATTTTTCATTTAAGGTAAACCGGGGGGGGGGGCATTATTCTTTTTGTTTACAATAATCAGGTGCTTTCCTTCTAATATTGATGTTGTGTTTATGTACAGTTGGAGGCATTATATGATTTGTGAGCCAGGGGGTGGAATGTTGGGAAAATTGCATATTTCATATTCCTTATTAAGGTTGGCCTCACAAATATCTATTATAGCCTCTAATATCATGGTTACCTTGCAACTTATTGGCATTTGAACTGCCTTATATGGCCAAGCTAGTCCCCTCTCCTCAGGAATGTGAAGGTCATATCAATGTTTACCAGGTTGTTGGTTAGGGGTGGTCTTTTTCCTTACACACAAGTTTAATACCACAGCCCAAACTGGTATAAGTTAGTATCACCCAGAACGGCCATGAGGCCAGTGTCTGGTCCCAGTCACCTGTGCCATGAAAGGGACCCATGGCGGGAAACAAGCACCTTTAGTTAAGTATTCTTGATATTTTCTTTATCTCTATCTGTATCTGTCATTACTTTTAACAAATGTTATACTTTTAAGTATTTGTGTGATCTGTCTTTGCACATATCAAACACAACCCCAAAAACGTGACAATAGAATACAATGGATCACAATTAAGACTTTTTGTTATAATACTGATTGCACTATAATTTTCTTCACTGCACATATCTTATATAATTGGTTTAATTAATGTATTTACTGTATGTGTTGTGAAAGTTGGTAATTAAGTTATAGGTGATTTAACACTTAGTGAACACGAGCTGCAGGAGATTAGTCACATTATTATCTAGGACATAGCACAAGTGTTCATATATTTCAAAGTAGGGAAATCTGCCTACTCTGATTGGTCCTGGAATTGTCATTGCATCTTCTTTAGACGTGCTGCATAATCTCATTGGGGAGGAAACTTAGTGCAGGACAAAGATTGTGGTGCCTGATCTCAAGCTCTGTACAGAGGACTGGATAAAGTAATAAGCACTGATAAAAAGGATGAAAGTTCTGAGAACTCCCATCTTTTGCTACTGCTGTTGTAGAATCTAATTTATTTTTATTTTTTGATTGATTTTTTTTTCAGATCATGGGTAGTAGCAGTATGAATTGGAATTTGTTAACATGAATTAAAAATTCTTTGACTGTAACGAAATCTTAAGTTTTCTTTACGTGGTATATTCATAAAGGATCCTATGACAAATTGCTTTTCCCTAATTCAACATTTGTCTAGCAGCATTTACTTTATAAAGCACATTCAATGTACATTCATGTAACATTGACTAGGTAAAACACAGACCTTTGCCAACATATATTCTTCACAGTAAAATTAGCTTATTGTGTTTATCCACCCCTATATATGAAAGTGTGAATGCTACCTGACTTTCACTAAAGTTTTGTATGTTGATCAGCACTTCCAGAAAGACATCCCTCTTAAACTTCATTTTATGAATTTCCTGGCTAGGTTTACCAGTAGGCTTAGTAGACATGAGCATATACGCAGTTGAGGCAAAGAGGTGGCTTTTTCCTGAATAATGTTTGGCTATGCATTTTTTTCATTATCATCTCATGCTTTTTTAGAATATTTACACATCATCACAACATTATGTGAAGGGTTAGGGCTGGGAAAACAAGGAAACTGTCTGAGGCAAACTCAAAAGAGGAATGTCACACTAGTTGTGTGCCTACATGCTCAAGTAACAGTATTCTGACCTTCTTAGTTTCTTTCAATCCTTTTACTGCCAGAGCCTTTTTATCATTTTTGGCATACATTTAAATGCCCATTTTTGTCCTTAAGATTGCTAATAAAATATTCTCTAAAAAGTCTATAGAATAAAATGATGATAATTGCATTGTTTTTTTATCACCTGTTTATCAGATATATATTTTATAAAGAATGCGATAGTGTTGAGTAAATAAATACCAAATATAACAAACCTAAAAACTGCATTTGCCTGAACATTGTCCATAGGGGATGCTTTAAAAGTCTTTACAGCTCATCAGTTTATAGCTCAATATAAATGATGACCTTAGAATTATTTCTCTCGGTTCAGCATGTGTGCCCTTATTTAATATACTATAGCCCTGATTTACTATAACTCCCAAATCTACTCCAGCAGTGCCTTAAAATAACTCCCAATTAAAGGCAATTAAGACTTCAACTCTCACAAACTGGAAGGAAATCTACACATATCAGAGCTCTATTTGCCTGGGAAGATGCCTCTTAGATCACATGTTCTGCACACTAGATGTCAACTGGCATCGAACATGTGCCTTCAAAATTCCTCCATGTGATGCTTGTATGCAAGTTCATTGCCATAAAAACAACATTACCACCCCCTTTCTCTAATTTTAACAGCCTTAGCCCTAGGGGACATGTATCACTAGAAAAAAAAAGTTTTTATATCAATTTTTTTTTCAGGAGCAGTGGTTTTAATAATGGTTAAAGTGAAAAAAAAAAACCCACAAAATATTCCTTTAACCACTTGAATACAGGACGTTTATACCCCCTTCCTGCCCAGACCAATTTTCAGCTTTCAGCGCTCTCACACTTTGAATCTCAATTACTCTCTCATGCTACACTGCACCCAAACAAAATTTGTGTCATTTTTTTCACACAAATAGAGCTTTCTTTTGGTGGTATTTAAGAAGCTCTGGGTTTTTTATTTTTTGCGATATAATTGAAAAAATTGCGAAAATTTTGAAAAAAAAAACAATTTTTTTTAGTTTCTGTGATAAAATTTTGCAAATAAGTAATTTTTGTCCATAAATTTTGGCCAAAACCTATACTGCTACCTATCTTTGGTAAAAATAACCCAAATTTGTGTATATTATTTGGTCTGTGTGAAAGTTATAGCGT